>OU343224.1:172254338-172299870 GCA_910596185.1 Chrysanthemum makinoi
AGACTTAATTTTATGATTTAAGATCATTTGAGGATAAAAGATTATTTACATACCAAGGGATCAATCTTCATCCTCCATTTTTATTTGATCACAATGAATGAGATTAATCATTGATTTAAAAAAGCTAAAAGGACTTTCATCATTTTTTCAAATGAATATAATATCTTTCAAAGCCGATTGTCGTTAAGCGAAAAAAATATATCATTAAGCGACCCGGCATTTAATTATCTTTTATGATAGGCACTTTGATATACTTTGCAAAATTTTTATTTTAGTATTTTCATGTTTTTTTTTTAAGTTTTTAAGTTTTTTTTTCGTTCGAAATTTGCGTTGAAATATCGTATATATGATAAAGTGAATTTGAATATCACATGTGATATTAGTGTAATATCATATATGATATAAATATCATATGATATTAGTGTAATATCACATATGATATTACATATAATATCACATGTGATACGTATAATATCACATGTGATATTACATATAAATATATGATTTAGTAATATCACATGTGATATTCAATTTAATGTTTTATCATATATGATTTTTAAATGGTAAATTTAATAGCAGTAAGCAAAAAAGCATTGAAAAAAAAGCGAGTTTTTTTCTTTTTTAGTATATCAAAGTCGTCACATAGAAAGATAATTAAATACTTTTCGCTTGATGAATACTAAATATTTTCACTTAACGATTAACGGTTTAAGAGATATTTAAATTATAAAAAATATATGAAATAATAAAATGTTTTTAATCTCAACCATTGATTTCTTTTTAGATGGATGGTGGAGATGAGTCCCTTAGTATGTGAGAAAAGTTTGGTATGTAAAATAACTCTCCTCTAATTTTATTTGCATTTGACTTACAAAAAAGAAGTTAATGTACGAATAATTAACTTGTATCAATTTGCTTTTAATGAATGAAAACTTATTACCCTCCGTCCCATATTATTGTGCGTTTTCTTTTGAGATATCTCAAATTAATTATCCACGGCTAATAGATAGAACAATGTGATGTAGATTACCATATTACCCTTAATTGATATTATTATTACAAACTTAAAAAAAAATTAATTAATTAGTTATAGGTTAAATTGTCATTCTTAAAAAGTAAGAGAGAGAATGCACTAATAATTATGCTTTCTTTAAACCGTGTATTTTTGTCAAGAAAACAATTATTTTAGGACGGATGTATCTTATTAGAATTGGTCATTGTTTCAATAATAGAGTTGAATTATTCTACATAATTTATAAAAATATGCAAACCAAGAGGCTAATCTCTATCATTGATCTGGATAAATATAATGGTTTAGATGAAAAAGTAATATTAAAGCCGGAAGGGCAAAATAATTACTTCACCTTCCATATTAGACACCCCATCAGCTTATTATATAACACGTCATTATCGCGAATGGTCAAGCACACACAATGCACCACACACACACACAAACCGGCTATTCAAAACCACCTTAAACCTCTTTAACAATAAATCAACCATTAAAAATCGTTAAATCACAATAAAATGGAAGCATCTCGGTTATGAAGTCGATTCGACCAAATCCAAGGCTCAAACAGTGATTCAACCTTACTGAAAATACGGATGATGGTGCGGTTTATAATCAAATATTAATGGTCATAACTATATTTTGTTGTTATTTCTTTGTTTTTCTTGTTCTTGTTGTCGGTATATAGCGAAATATCGATTTTAGTTGTTTATTGATGATCATATTGAAGATATATGTGATTATTCATTAGGTTTTACTATTAGTGAAAGATTATTAGTGTAATTAAGTAATTAGTTTTGAAATTTGTGATAACGTGATGATTTGATGTGATTATACGAGTGATTAACAATTATATTTCTCTATTATAATTATGATTATACAAAAGTGATATTTGGAAGATATTTTTGATTATTTGTTCGGTAAGACTATTAGTGATAGATTATTATTGTAATTAAGCAATTAGTTTTAAAATTTGTGATAACGCGATGATTTGTTGTGATTATACGAGTGATTAGCGGTTATCGTCACTATTGTGATTATACACGGTGAAAATAAACGTTATATTCTTAGAGTTCTATTCAGAAGTTTGTGTGTTTATTTGTTAGATTATTCTTGTTTTGGAAGGTTTGATTGATATTTTTCACGAAGATCTTAGAGAATTGTATAGATCGATCGGTAGTTAATGAACTATGATATCGCACGATTAACTAAATGTAGTCACATATGTAAAATAAGTAAAATGTTATAAGCTTGGTTTGATAAAAAAAATTAAAAAATAAAAAAAATATGAAAACGAAATAAAATGAAGCAGGGGTGTAAACAACGTTATCTGGATGGGTACATAGGAGATTAGGAGTATGGTGTCACGAAGGAAGACAAAAAAGTACTAGAAAATCCTATATTTAAAACAACATAAAATAATCCTCCTTGAATTAGAATAGTAAATAAAGTCATTCGACTTATAGAATTTTCTCCCCCAAAATACACTTGGTGACATAAAAAACAGACGCTGTGAATACGAAAAATAATTGATTAGATGCATATCGAAAGCATTAACTCAAAGAAACAAAGAATCTTGCATTTTCAACAAAGTTTTAATGACCTAGCTAATGAAAAGCTCCTAGACATAACCAACAATATTTTATGTTAATTCTATGATTCTACGTATCTCTCACCACAAAGCCTCGACATCATCCAAATAACACAAATAAAGAAGGTTAACATTCAACATTATTTCATCCTTCATCTCCATCTTCATTTTCCAATATCTCTAAATATCCGTCATAGCCGTGATCTCACTTACATCATCATTGAACTTTGCCTACAAATATAGACTAATTTATTTTTATCATCCCAGCCAATAACATACAAGAATCAGGGGTTATAGCATGACAAAGTTTGTCGCGCGAACCTAAATATCGTCGTAAATAGTCTATCATGACGAATTTCCGTCGCAAAAAAATTCTCCACCACTAACCCTTAGATAAAAGGTTTTAGCGACGAATTAAACGAGCCAACAATTTTGTTTATGTCAGGACTTTTTCGACGGAAAACTCATTGCTAAAACTTATTAATTAGAAATAAAAATTAAAATAATAATTTGTATTACCTTTTTGCGGCGGTACGACTTTGTCGTCCACATAGGTTTCTAAAAGAAATTAATCATCTACCCATTTTTGCAGGAGGTTTTTCCCCAAAAACTCTAAAACATTCTACCACAAATTTCAAGAAAGTTGTTAAAACAAAGATATAAACTTATTTCAATTCATCACTTCATTGAATTGTTCAAAAATAAACAAACAAATTTACGGTTCTCAAACACTAAGACTATGTTTATCCAATAGATTGTCAACCTAATCTCCACTTTATACATACAAGAATAATATTTTCTTATTAAAATGATACAATCTTCCCTCCAACGATTCGTTGACCCATTGTCACAACTCACACTGTACGTTAACTTCATAAATGGATACTTTAAGTAATTAAATTAAATATAAAGAAATAATATTATATATTAGGTTGGGTTGTTGATAAATAATAAAAAAAATATAAATTAGTTGTATTATTAGTTGTGTAGGCGGAGGAAAGAGAAAATAACATTTTAATAAAAGATTGGGTTGTGATAGATTGTTGATAAACATAGTCTAACGTGTCGTTATAGTTGAAAAACAATACAAACTACATCATCGCGTTCCCAGAACCTAACGGATGGGGAATAGTCATTTATGAACTTCTTAAGAAAGTAAGGATAAAATCGACTTGGGCTTGTGTTGCACGAATTCACTCCTCAACGCATGGGCTTGTTCACCCATCACTCTGAGCCTTGAGCATGTCATCAACTTGTCATTTCATGTACAATGGCTCTTGGGATTGGGGTTGTAAGTGGGGTCTTGAACTAGTGGCCATACGACCATACACAATAACCTTCTACCCCTACCAGGAGGATTATTCCCACGGCTAATTCCTAAGACTTGTTCCACAGTTTGCACATCTATCATCAGACTCGTACTGCTCACTTGATGTGTAGGTACGAAACACGAAAGTTAATTTAAGAATCATGAAATACCATTGCTCGATTTTCTCTTCAACCAACCACCCTTTATGTTGTATCAGGGGTGTTTGGCTACTGCCCTGTACCAGTTACTGAACACACTTAACCAAACACCCATAATGTTGCACTAAGGGTGTTTGGTTATTGGTGTGTGTCTTGCTACGTGTAGCATATCAAAAGTCTCAAGTAAAGTCCAAGCACTAGTAGTATATCAAAGTGTAACAGACTATCAACGAAATAATAAAGGAATAATAACAATTGACCCGAGACTAATCACAAGCATTTGAATTTGAGTTTTATTTAAAGTTATCTTTTTATGATTGAGTACCTTATATACTCAAACTCTCACATGTACAAGAGTTACATAGCATTTGTCAATGAAATAACCAAAGTATTTATCCTAGCTTGTCTGAATACACAGTTCATGCCCATGCTCATATGCGCACTTAAATATATTTTTTCGATACTTAAGGTCTATAAAGAAGCTGGTTCATTTACATGTGGGGTGTCCACTAGTTGGGTTAAAGCTGTTAAAAAACTAGTTCGGTTGAATCGAGGTCGCTAGATAGTTCAAAATTAGTACAAAAGGATTGTGGCAAGTAGCTAGGTTGAATGTATAATTGTAGGATATGGTTTTTAGCTCTCGTCTAAATCCTTCTTTCATTCTTTTATACACTTGTAAGTAAAATTCCAATTTTGGATTAATACATGGTAACGGAACCGGTAACACTGCACCACCCGACGAAGAGAAGTTGTAATGAGGATCCTGAACCAATTCTCCACCCGGCGAAGAGAATTTCACATTATAATCCTGGAACAATTCACCACCTGTCTAAGAGATGTTAACATTAGGATCCTGGAACAATTCATGACCCGATGAAAAGAAGTTCACATTAGGATCCTGAAACAATTCACCACCCAGTAATAAATAGTGCATACCGGATGACTCTGTTCAGTAAATTCTAAGTGACATACTTACATTACTTTATTTGAGAATATCGGAAAAATCACAAAGATATATATATAGAGATAGATTTATTAACTAACTTGTAGGTGCCTTCACCATTATCTGAAACTCTTCTTGTAAATGAATTCTCTTCTACGAATCACTTCCATTGGGGAACTCAATATCTTTTTACTGTTTGGATGGTGATAGATCTATACAAATTTTATGTTTTTCCTCACCTTTTAATCAAGTTCAAAACTAAATAATTGACCATCCGATTTATATATAACTTACATGTCAACAACTCTACCATTACCTTATATTCCAGAGCCTTCTTTTTAGTTTTCCAGCCTTTCAGATTTTTTAGTAGTTCTTGCAGGTCAAGAGTTCTTTCACCACTTTCTCTACCTTGGTTTAGCTTTCGAATAACACAATAAAATCCAAAAAAGAAAGTAGAGAAAGTGGCGAAAGAACTCTTGACCCCAAGAACTACTGAAAAATGTGAAAGGCTGGAAAATAAAATAGAAATAAACTTGGAAAATAACATAAATGGTAGAGTTGACATGATAAGTTATATATACATCGGATGATCAATTATTTAGTTTTGTATTTCTTATTAAAAAGGTGACAAAAAACATAAAATATGTATAGATCTATTTCCATCAAAGCAGTAAAAATATATTGTGGTCCCTTCAGGAAATTCGATAAAGTTTTTAGAAAAGATTTCATATTTAAAAAGAGCTTTAGATAATGGTGAAGGCAACTCACGTGTTAGTTAATAAATCTATTTATATATGTCTTCATGCTTTTTCCAAGTTTTCTAAGATAAACATAATGTATGTATGTCATTTAGAATTTACTGAATAGATTCATCTAGTATGCACTATTAATTACGTGGTGAATGTTTCAGGATCTAGTGTGAACTTCTCTTAAAAGGTCGTGAATTGTTCCAGGATCCTAATGAACTTCTCTTCGATCAGGTGGTGAATTGTTCCAGGATCTTAATGTGAACTTTTCTTCACCGGGTGGAGAATTTTTACAAGATCCTTTAACTTCACTTTGTCAGGTGGTGTAGTGTTATAGGATGCATGTATTAATCCAAAATTTTAACTTTTCTTACAAGTGTATGAAAGTATGATAGAAGGATTTAGGAACCTACGTTCAATCTAGCTAGTTGCCACATTCCTTTTGTACTAATTTTAAACTCTCTAGCGACCTTGATTCAACCCAACTAGTTTCTTTTATGGCTTTAACCAAACTAATGGACACCCCACATGTAAATGAACCAACTTCTATTCTAGACCCTAAGTACCGGGAAAAAAAATTAAGTACACATAAGAGCATGGGCATGAACTATGTATTCAGACAAGGATGAATATTTTGGTCATTTCATTGAGATAGGCTAAGTAACTCGATGAATATTTTGGTCATTTCATTGAGATAGGCTAAGTAACTCCTGTACATGTGAGGATTTAGTTATATAAAGTACTCAAATATAAAAAGAGAAATTTGAGATAAAACTCAAATTCAAATGCTTGTGATTAGTCTGGGATCAAATGTTCATGTTCTCTTTTTTTTTTCGTTGAAATTTGTTGTATATTGATATACTACTAGTGCGTGGACTTAATTTGAGACTTTTGATATACTACATGCGTGCGCACACACACTAGTAACCAAACACCCTAACTGCAACAACATTAGTGTTTGGTTAAGAGTGTTCGATAATGAGTTCGACAGTAACCAAAAACCCCTGCTAAACACCTCTGCTGCAGAAGCAAGGGTGTTTGGTTGAAGAGAAAATAGAATAATGGTGTTTCGTGATTGTTAATTTAACTTCTTGCTTTGTAACTACACGGAAACCAATGGAGAGTTTGTGATCAAGTCAAGCGAGCAGTTCAAATTCGTTGATAGATGTGCAAACTGTGGAACAAGTCTCTAGAGTGGGTATAATCATGGTAGGGGTAGGTAGTTAGCGGGTATGGCCTCAAGTTCAAGCACCTACTTACAACCCCAGTCCCAAGATCCATCGTACATGCAAAGAAAAGTTGAACACATGCTCGAGCCTCAAAATAGAGAGATGGTTGTTCGAGGAGCGAAACCGTGCAACAGAAGCCCAAGTCCATTCTATCCTAAATTTCTTAATAAGTACAGGTATGATTATTCCCCTGACGTTAGGTTGTGGTAACGAGAATGTGTAACGCGACGATAGTGACTGGACAGTTAGTAGGGGAAGCCATATTGTATTGTTTTTCAACTATAGACGACACATGTATATATGTGCAAAAACATCCGGTTGAATTGGCTTGAATGGATAAACACCCCGTAGAGTGGCTTGCACTGTTTAATTGTATCAATTTTTCGTTGTAACTTTGTTCTAGCTTCTTGCTAGATTTTAATACAAATTGCCGTTCAAAAAACACATTCGTGTAATAAAATAATCTTCGGATAAACTATCAAAATAGTAGTAATAACTTGAAAGCCATGAAATATGTTTTCACTATTTTCCCCCTTTTTTAGAAGAGTATTCTCACCACTAATATCTAAAACTTTCTATAAACAAAAGACCTAAATGTATTATATATGTGATTACAAAATAGATAAAAATCGTAATGTCATAAATTAGACTGTTTCGTTATTACTCCATATCAGAATATGACCTTAAAAATTTAAGAGTAAATATTAGGTTTTAGGGAGTAATTTTAGTTGAGAACAAACTCTGATTCCAAAATATAATTCAAGAAATCATGTTCGAGATCGTATAAAGGTATATTTAAAAATAGTGATGCACAATGACAGGAGGATAAATCACATAAATCTCGACATTTCTAATAGCGAAAAAATTTATTAGATCTCAAAGTTTTTGTATATCTCCAATGCAAGTCAAGCATGGATATTTTCCAATCTCCATGATATGCTTTTTTTGTGTACCAGACTAGTGAAGAAATGTGTCATTTCTATGAGCTCATGTTTGTGAACTTCCAGAAAGAAAATGCCATGAAAAACTATTCTACAGGTTCTCATGTGAAAATACGTACGCTAAAACTCCAATCTTCAAAAATCAGTTCAAAGAGCTCTAATAAGAAATTATCCTCAACAAGGCACTTCATGAGGCATGGATTGTTTCCATGCATTATGATATTCTTAATTTACCGTTTTTAGCGTCGTGTACATAATTATGTGACACCTTACAGGCTTCTAATTGTGTACTATGGGGATACACGAATATGGTTACTTTTACTCTTGAAAAGCCATGAAATAACATCTTAGGTGAGAATGTCAAGCTTTTATATGATGTATATGTCAAAGTAAAGTAACACCCAATGCGTTGCGTCTTACAGGTAATAACGCAATGTTTCGATTGTATGGGGAGGTTAGATGATGCCTTACCCTACTTGAAAGGTAGACTTCGGAGTTCTACCAAAGGTAGAAAGGACCTTATAAGAGATGAGGATCAACGACCTCGGTTGAGTGAGTTATGTACTCAAGCCTTATATGATGTATATGTCATGTATCCAAATAACTCGATACCAGAATGAACTTTAAATTATGATTACTTAAGGGTCGCAATGGCAGCTTTAGTTCTAAAGTAATTATTCGTTGAATCGTAATAAAAATTAAATATTAACATGTAATAAAGCGTAGCAGGATGTAGTGCCTAATAAGGTGAGTAAATTTATTCGACCATTTGTTGCTACTATGATCAAACCCATCAGACACATATTATGAAACAGAGTTTACATACACACCCTTAAATATATATATATGTATATATCAACCTCGGTCATCAATAAAGAGGTAAGAAATTTATATAATGTGGTTGGTTGGCTAAGCACAATTGTTACGCATATGGTTAAATGAGGTTTGGGTTTATGTGATGGTGCTTATTCCTTAAATATGTATGTTCTATTATTAATAGGTATGCAATGTATAATAATTACAACATATTCAATAATAAAAATCATTTACTAATTTAAAATATATACCAGCACGATTCTATGTCGAGTTGCTCCAACAAATTCTCGCTGCATCACTTTCACTTTGTCTATTTTCGGATCATCATCTAGCACCTCCTTCTTCACACTCATAATTTTGATTCGGCCCTTATACTCTAAATTAACCTTCCTCACTGAATCTGTCTCACTTCCCTTATTCTTTCCCTTTCTCAGAATCTCAATCTCATTTTGCTTTTTGTTTAACTCATAACCCATCATTTTGATTTTGAATTCAAATCCTTAATTTCCTTAGCATACGTATCATTCAAATGCTTTATGTCATCATAGCACTTTTTGGTTATAATCAAATTCTCATTTAGCTTCTGATTTATCTGTGCCTAAGACTCATTGTCCTGGCTAGCTTTATTAGCTTTATTTTCTAAATCCCTAACTTTGTGAATCAAATATGCTTCACGATTCTTCATAGCTACATGTAGATGAGAAATGATGTCGGGTGCCGTCCTAGGAGATTCACTTCCCAATGAAAAGGTGTTACTGTCTGTGACCATTTGGTTCATACCTTAGTTGGTAACAGTTTCCTCCGAATTTGTGTAGCACCTGATCATTGGGAAGTGAATCTGCTAGGACGGAACCGACATCATTCTCATCTACATGTAGCTGTGAATGAGAATCATGAAGCATACTTGATTCACAAAGTTAGGAAGACCCAAAAAAATAAAGAATCTTAAACGCGGATAAATCAGAAGCTAAATGAGAATTTTATAACAAAAGTTCTATGATGACATAAAGCATTTGAATGATACATGCTAAGAAATAAATTTCGAAATCGAAATGATGGGTTATAGTTAAACAAATGATAATTCTGAAAAGGAAAATAAGGAAGTGAGACAGATCTAGCGGAAGGTTAATTTAGAGTATAGCCGAAACAAAAATGCAAGAAGGTGTTGAATGATGATCGAAAAATAGTGAAAGTGATGCAGCAGATTTGAGCAACTCGATGGAGCAACTAGCGAATCGTGCTATATATTTAGAATTAGTAAATGATTTTATTATTGAATGTGTTGTGCCGTTGATTATAGAGCATTGCATATCTATTAATATAGAACGTACATAACGGGAATAGCACATGCAAACGAAGGCATGGAGCATAACATTTTGACAACAACAACCACATTATCAAATTTCTTACCTCTTATTGATGACGAATTGATATATATATGTTTAAATTGTGTATGTAAACTTTTATTCATAATGTGTCTAATAATTTGATCATAATAACTTTAACAAAATGAAATAGTAGCAGTGTTCTTTACGGGGTTATGGGTAAGATATCCCCGTTTTTTTATGTGTAAGGAGGTTGAGATATAGCGGTTTTACCCTGGTAGAGAACACAGTAGAGGGGCTTCTGCGGTAGAAGGACCTCGGCTTTTGGCAAGTGATAGATTAATTGACGCTCCGGACGAAGCTGTGTTATCGACCCTACTGTCGAGGTTATCATAGTAGCAACAAATGATCGAATAAACTTACTCACCTAATTAGGCACTACACCCTGCGTTACGTTTTATTACATATTATTTAGTTTTGATTACGATTCAACGAATAATCACTCTAGAACTAAAGCTTCCATTGCGACCCTTACGTAATCATAATTTAAAGTTCATTCTGGTACCGAGTATGTGGATACATGATATATACATCTGATAAAAGCTTGACATTGTCACATAAGATGTTATTTCATGGCTTTTCAAGAGTAAAAGTAACCCTATTCGTGTATCCCCATAGTAGCAGCCAGTAAGGCGTCACTTAATTATGTCCACGACGCTTAAAAACGTGTAAATTAAGAATATCATAATGCACGGTAACAATCCATGCCTCATGAAGTGCATTGTTGAGGATAATTTCTTATTAGAGCTCTTTGATTTGATTTTTGAAGATCGGAGTTTTAGCGTACATATTTTCACATGAGAACCTGTAGAAATAGTTTATCATGGCATTTTCTTTCTTCACATACATGAGCTCATAGAAACGACACATTTCTTCACTCTAGTACACATAAAAAGCGTATCATAGAGATTGGAAAATATCCATTCTTGAAGTGCATTGAGGATATACAAAAACTTTGAGATCTAATAATTTTTTCCCTATTAGAAATGTCGAGATTTATGTGATCTATCCACCTGTTCATATGTGTAGTTTAACCAGTTTCTCCGGCTTCCATATTTTTTAAATGATACGGAGTAATAACGTTACAGTCTAATTTTATGAGATTACGATTTTTATCTATTTTGTAATCACATATATAATACATTTAGGTTCTGTTTATAGAAAGTTTTAGATATTAGTGGTGAGATTTACTCCTAAAGTACATTCAGCGGGGAACCCGACTTACCCCGACCAAGAACCATTTTATGCCTCGTTTATAACAACCGGTTTATAACCCTACCCCTGTTTTCCTTCTCCTTCCCCACTCACTTGGTTTGGGAATTCGTGGGTTTCTTATTCTTGCTCCGATCCAAGCTAATGAATAGTGCACTCCACCTCATGCTTAATCCGAGCTACCTTTGTGGGGATTTGTGTTGTGATGTTGCATGCACGACACACATTTTTTCTGCTTATCCGGTGATAGCGAACATTTAGGCGGGAAATAGTTAGGTGGGAAAGCGCAAAGTTTCCTTTTACGGATTTGCCTGGGAGCCAGTCTCACGTTCCCGGAGATATTATTCCTTACTCTTTTGGTTGCACGGTGGTCGGATCTCGGCTTGTTCGAACTTGGTATGTTTTCATGGCGTGGATTCCGGCATAAGTCGATTCGGCTAGGATGATTCGGCATAGGTGGATTCGGCGGCAATAATATTTGTTCGATTCGTGGGCCATTAAGCCCATATCGCCAACATGTCCCCGCTGACCTTGGTATTGTACTAATGGTTCAAGACCGATGGTGCAATACTTAAAGAATGTCTTTCGCCAGGCACATGTCGATTCGGACAAGTGTTGTATTTGTCTCGACCGTGTCCTTACATACGTTAATATGCCTTATTAAAAGGCTGATGATGTAATACTTTTTAAAGAATACCTTATGGCCTTTCGGCCTGTGTCATTCGGTCATGCCCTTCATCTAGTGACCATCTTAGAGTCGTTTATCAAGTGGCCCATAAGCGGTGCTTCATAAGAGCAGAGTTGGGTCTTATTAGACCACATCGCCATCACTAAGTCGATAGAGTTTGCCACATTAAATACAAAATTTGCTTAGTATCTTATGGGTTGATCACGGCCCATGCCATGAATCGACTCTTTCCCCACTAACTCCCTCGTTTTAGACTCCTATATAGGAGTTGAACAAAACAACCCGTTAGATAAGAAGAGTTGATGGGGCGGTGATCCACCATCTATATGATGCTATCGTATTGATTCAAGATTATAGAGACTCCATTAGAGTCGTTTAACAGACAATGGGAACTTCGGTTCAGCCAAAGCCTTAACATGATTTTGTCGCAAACTTTAGGGAAGATGACTGGATACAATGGATGACTTAAATGCATAGGCACTATTACCACGACCACACTTCATGGCTAGGGTCGTCAGTAGGTTGGTTGACGACTTACAACCGAACGATAAGGTCTTATGTCGACAGTTAATCGGGTTAACAAAATTTGCTAGTCGGGTTTGTTTGACCGAGCCGATAACCGATATTGTTCATGTCGAGTTAGGGTTATTGAATTATTTTTCTTGTCAGTTGCGGGTCAACGATAAGACCGAAAAATACAAATTATTTTTTAAATAAAACCTTGGCAGCCAATTAGTCTTTGTATCATATGAGACAACAAATATAATGCAGATATAATTTTATCGCAAGATAGTAACCTTCGCTCAATTTAATGGATGCTAATATTGTTTAATCATATACTGGTAATACGAAATGTAAACTTACATGAAGTTTACATAAAGGAAAAATAAGCTACATCCATATATGTTTTGTCATATTTCAGTCCCAAGTCACGACAACTGCTATTATAACTTAATTTATTTTGCCTTTTATCTTAGGAGTTCACTGATTAAAATAACTTACTTTATTTTCATGCATATTTAGTCATGAGTGGTGATATGTGACAATAAATAGGCAAGAAGGCGCATCTTGAATGACATGACATGATAATTGTAAGTCGTGATCGCGAGTATCTTTGATAAAATCTGAACTTATCTATCATTTTTCTTTAGTCATATCTTTAAGAAAGTTTCAACCACTTGCTTATAGAATGCATTCTCTAAATGAAAGTTTATTACATAGCTTGGCAGTGACATGACCCGGAATCAAAACTTTGGATAAACACCGAACCCGATAAATGATTTCGAATTATCGTTGCGGGTCACTTTTTAAAAACTCAAAACCCGACCCGATATACCCGATAACACCCCTACTCATGGCCCAATGTTGCACCTTTTTCTCATTTCATATTAAAGGCTGGTTAGTCGTCCCATCACCATGATATGGAGGAGTATTAATTGGTTTAATAATGTACCTTGATTTGTAATTTCCCTTATGTTTATACTTTGTTTTGTAGTTTTGTGTGTTTACATACTAAACTCAATAAACGAGTGTGTTACACTTGCTTCATTAAGCTACTTGACTTTTATCAAATTCTTCGTGTATTTGACTTTATGTATTTTACTTTATGCTTACGTGCTTGGGGTGTTATGTTATTGAACTCAAGTATCATATTACATGGACTACCCGTCATCTAGATAAATCCAACAACGTTAGTGTGTGCATTATAGCAAGTGAGGTTATGTCTTCATTCTTACAAAGATAAAAGTGTGTATCAAATGAACACAGTTCAATGGATAACTTACAAGTTTTGCCACTAAAGCGACTATACTTTAGTTACTTTTTAGCTAATTATAAAAAGTTTAGATGTTAAAACCACTAATTTAGTAAATAAACTAAATGCATAAAGATAGTTTTAGGATCAACCAGCTATCAGTTCAATCTTTCAGAGGCCTTTGCAGCATTTGGAAATAAATCTGCAGGTATACTAGGTGAGGTTCACAACTTAAGGCGTGGATGGAAAAATATAGAAGTAACTAACATATACTAAACAATCGATCACTAATTCAAACTTTCACAATTTCAAGTACATTGTACGTGAACATGAATATAAGAAATGCAAGGTTCATTTGCACAAGCTTAGAGAAGTGATTGCCAGTTGCTACAGTAGAATATACAACTAAGGGCTGGTTTGGAAATGTTAAAAATGAAGTTGAAAATAAACTGTAAACAAAAAGAGGCTTCTATAGCTAACTAGAGATTGGGTAAAATATAAAACAAAATCAAATGGGTATATAAAGATCACCAAAACAAAAAACCTCCGGAACATACTTTAGCAATAAGTATATTTCATTTTGGAATAAGTAGACCGTGTTTATTCTTCTGGTGGAGTTGGCTCATCAAACCATCTTGGGGGATCAAATCCCGATCCACCTAGAAAGAACAAAGAAGAAGATTACGCAACTCATTTTACATGCATAAACATGTTAAGCGACAAGTTATTGTACCACATTTAATTTAGTAACTTATCCAAAAAAAATGTAATTTTTAGGTCCTGCTATGTAAGGCCATTCAAACAGCCAAACAACTTTTATTAACATAATTACTAATTATGAGTTACCTAGGGGATTGCAACGGCAAATCCGCCATACGGTCAAGATTGAGCCCTTGGCCACACCATACTTCTTGTATGCAATCATTGAGTACTCACTACACGTAGGAACATACCGACAGCTTTTTGGCAATAATGGTGAAATTTCACCTGTTTAGATAGCCAAAAGAGAAATTCACATAATGCACATAATTAATGTTAACATCTGTTTATCAAGAATTTAAGAACCAGAAGATAGTTTACTTCAACTCCCACATTGCCATTCGATTAAACACACTTAAATTAATTCTGTTTTTAACTAAGTAAGCAAAGTCGGAAACTCACTTTTGTAAAATCTCAGCATAGACAAGCCACTTTGTTGCCAAAATCTTCACTGTAGTCCCCTATAGAAAAATTTCACAAGATTAACTTACTCCAAAAGCATGACTGCAAATCCAATGTCTATATTCCCCTTTAACAAATGCTAGCTAGAACTCAATATAATTGAAAATTTGCAAGATGACAAGCAGATCCTTAATTCCAAACTAAAACTTCTAACACGAAGATCGTCCTAGGATGGTAATTGTTGCAAGTTAAGTACATCATGTCATTGGCTTACAAATCACACTTTAACGCAGACATCTTGAAATAAAAAAAACACAATAGGATTTCACCTTGTGAGGTACTCGGTTCGGAATCATTTCCCAACTCGTTTACAACGGAAAAACGCGAGCAGCGTGGTCTCTGCAAGACAGTGTGAAATAAACATATATAATAAAATTAACCGTAATAAAACCCAAAAACTATAACTAAGTTTAAATAGCTACAATATAAAAGGTGAAATTGACTAGGAATTGTACCGTAGGGAAATGAAGATAACGGGGTTGTGATTTGTGATGAATTGATGATAATTTAAAAATAGGGTTTATGGTAGAATTTGGGGGAACGGAACAAACAACCGCCATTTTTTACTCCTTTTACAACTAGGATAAGTGCTTGTGCTAGAACTAAGTGGACGGACTGCTTTACAAACATGCGAATGTGTTTTTTTTTTGTTTACTTGTTTTGTATACTTTCGTTTTTTTGCCAATTTGAGTTACAAACTTTGGCTTAAGTAACTACTTTCTCTCTTATATTTTTTATAGAGCTTTTTTATACTTCATGGGTTTGAGATATATACTTATTTGGGATAGTTACAAAGACCTTTTATTTTTACAAGTAATATCCTTTTTGTTTTTTGGTTTTTTCTATTTTTTATTTTTATAATTTTGTTTATATCAGGGTTTGGATAATATGGAGTCAAAATTAATTAAACCGGCAAAAATTACAAACACCGATATAAAATTTGTTTTATGTTGTCTTTGTGGAGGTCAAAGAAATAGAAAGTACAAACATTGATACTTCTTGTTGGCCAAGCAATTGATTAAGCCAAACCTACTGATACACACTTTGTCTTTTGATATGCATCTGTATTTGTCGCATTATAATATTATGGCATGGCCCTTATAAACTGTAATGCACAAATTTTTTGTTATGCTTCCTCTAAATGAAACCTAATTTCATATATAAATAAGTAAAAAACCATAGTTAAACATACATGGGTCTATCATTCATCATCAAACACACATCCATACACCAAAACTCAATCTTGTAACCTAGTTCTTAAAAAAATTGGGTGGGGATAGGCAACGACAACGTATGGTAATCGGAAACGTTGGTGACCAATAACTTGCAAGTTTTGCCATTATAGTACTCTTACAGAACTTTTGCACAGAATATGATTCTTGAAGGACCGTAATCTCTAAATTCATACAACATATATTCCCACCAGGTTAATCACCCACAATTGCAAAGGCCATATCAATTGGGTCCTAATCCTCTTTAGTCTGATCCTCCTGCAGCTTATCATTAACAACAGCCTCATCTTCAGCTACAGGCGCCGTTGTCTTTTCTGAGACTAACTGCCCGACCTTCACATACTTCTCCTCAAACTTAGCTTCCCAGTCTTCAAGAACTTCAAGCTCAGATGCACTAAGACCGTCAATGTTCCCTGTGAGGTCAGAAGGCTCGAACGACATTAAAGCTAAGGCACGGCTAGCATCACGACCAGCAAATAATGCATATGGGCCACCAGGACCGTAGAACATCCTGAAACATTTGTTTATAGCTTGAATTAGTATTGGGTAAACGTGGCAATTTCGACCCATTATACAAATGGTTCAATGCGAGGTATGTATTATCCACAATGGCTAAAATAGGTCATGCTACAAAAAATCTAACTAAAAAGAAACTGAGTCGAGCAGTACACCAGTTTCAAAGTCAAATGGATTCAAATCATAAAATCTTCTAAATCACGGCGCTAAAAAGGATTTACAATGTTTTGTAATCATATTTGATACATCAAGTATTTATCACCAAAATAAATAAGAATAAGAAAGAGTGTTTGCAAGTCAGCCAAACACGACCAAACTAGAAACAATCATGTGTTGTGACCCATTACCTAATCCTGTCGTTTGACCCATTACCTAAGCCTCCATTCTGCCATTAGGTATGAGGGTTGACATCTTGAAGTTTTCTGATGCAATGAATAATCACTACACTAGAGTATTCTTGAAATTGACATGCATATACTACGATAAGTCAATAACATACTCTTTTTGGTGAAAAGAGGTGAAAATAAGTGCGTCTTTGGACATTCCCAAAGCCTCAAATTCAGAACTGCAAACATCATAAACAAAGCAGAACAAAACAGAACAATACAAGCTGTTATCATACACCAATCAGCCATCATTCACCTCCAAATTCACCAAGAACCATAGTCTCAAGACTACATTTCCTTGACTAAGCAAGGCATCATCATGCAGACTATAGCTACCCTGACATCAATCACAGATGGACACACAACTACAGACTACATTTCCTGTACTACTTTTTAGCACTCCTCTACACCCACAGTGAAGAATTAGAAAGAAAGTAGGCCTGATCTAACAGATAGATCACATCTGTGAGATAACCAACCAATCCTCCATTTGGCAGTGTATAGTTAAGACCAAGTAGGTTCATCTTGCATACCTAACTATGCAAAACATACACTTCCCCAAACCCCACTTACCCTTCTCAATAGGAAACCTTCACTATGGCTACTTGTAAACTTCCACAATGTCTAACCAAACACCCTAGTCAGTTAACTTACCAAGGCCTACTGATAGGCTGTTAAGGATATCCAAAGTGAGAAGATTTCAAGCATCCAACGTACAAGGCCATCTAGTGCGCTTACAATGCTCCCCTTCTATACTGAAGAAGATAACATTTCAGGCAAAAGCCATAATCGAGTGTCACATGAAAGTTTAAGTGTACGACTCATCTCATCATTCTCAACTAGTATGAAATTCTGAAAACCCCTATATATTGAAGACATATAGAGTAGAACCCTTGAGCCAATAATTTTGAATTTGACTCAGAAATATAGATGTTGCAAGTGTCACAATATTGAAACCCCTATAAATAAGTTACAATTGTGTTTTAAGAAGATTGTGTGCATATAATGAAAAACTAACTAAATCTAATACTACCCATCAATCATATAACACAGCCAACTATTCAGTATCAATATCGTTCCACGTTTTCAATAGAATAAACAAAAGGGTATATCAAGTCTATACCTATACACTTTATCAATCTTAATCAAACTAAATCATGTAACTGTGTACTTTGGACAACAGAGCGAGGGGAAGACAAACTGAGAGATAGTGACATCTTACGAGATAAATAAATTAAGGCTGGATGATGATGAAGTACTTGATACGAGTATGAGAGTGTAAGCATGTAGCTGAAACAAATGTTAAAGTACAATTACATTTTCATCTATCTAATGAAGAGTTAAATGACATCTATCAAATAGCTGGCTATCACAATTCATAGGAGCTATACTTTAACTAACCATTTATAACATAATATATGTATGTAGGATGCCCTATAAACAGAGATAATAGTCTGTGTAGCTAATTTGTATTCTGAATTATAGTCACGTCTACGGGTCTCTGCAGCTTAACGTAGCCAAAGAGCACTAGTAACTCATCGTTCATAAGATTTTATTTGATCTTATCAAGTATTTGAAGAAAGATCAAAACCATATTAAAACTTTATTTATTTTCTTCTCGTTTTCCCTAGAGCTTGGGAAACTAAAAGCATGAAAATTCTTACGACACAAGATTCAATAATGTCCACATTGGCATTTGGGGCATCCCATGCTAATCTTAACAGTTTCCATCTTTTGACAACATATTCAAATCAAATGCAAATGCATCCTTGTTAGCACAGTATTGACATCGTATAAAGATTTACTACCATGTCTATAAAAAGTAGTGCTCCAAAAAGAACTAAGTGGACTTAAGCATCCGACCTTCTATTGCATGATCGTATAGATGCGGATAAAGGAGTATACTTACATGTATAAAAACTAAATACTCCTAGATTAATCAAACTTATGAAAACTAAGTGTGTTGCTATATGTTTTTGATAATACTACTTCTCTAAATAAGCAGTTTCATTGTTTCATTAGTAAAATTACTCATGAAGAATTGTAAAAACACTTTCGAAAGATTATTAACCTTTTGAAACATTTCATTCAAAGATATTACTAATCCAAAGCTATGGATACAACCTTCTAAGTTCTAAGCATACCTTCCCCCAAAATATTGTATCAAAACATTCTGTCATTGATTCTACCTGAATTTTATAAGGATTCATTCTCTTATTTTATCAGACAATCAAAATTGTATCAAAACAATTCACCCAACCAAGCGTGACAATTCTATGGTAGATGACTATACTTTGGTGAGCGTTTGGCATTTGCCATTGTGTTTTCAAAAATGATTTCATAATATTACTCTTTCTAATCACTGCTATTAAGCTTCTACTTCTAGTTTGGAACTTTGGATAAAACTTTTTCTTTGCACATCAAAGGGGGTGTTTGGATTACCTACTTTTCTCTTCTTATCCACTTACATTTAAGCAAAAGGGTTTTATGTCATCCAAACTATAGTTGTCTGCTGATTATTTTTTCAACCATTATTTCATGTTTTGCAAGATAAAAAAATCCAAACACTATTTCCTCCTAAAGTACTTATTCGAAGAAACATATAAGTGGTTATTTATTAATCGTAGCAGATGCATAAGAAGCAAAAATAAGCAATCCCAAACACCATCCACTTAATTCTTTTTCGGGTAATTATGGTTTCCGACCTTTTGGCACAGGGTGTGGGCCCAACCACACACAAACTCAAACCAGGTAAAGCCCCCTCCCCTTTGGGGAATTGGCAAGACCACTTCAGGATTTTTTGCACCAAACACGATTCGAACTTGAGACCTCTCACATTTTGGTGATGATAGTCCCAAGCTTTTTACTACTTGGCACCCCTGAGTGGTTAACTCAAAACAGTTGCCATTTCACACAATCACTCTCAAAATGCAAAAAACACCTAAAACTATTAACTTTCTAAATAAGTAAATGAAAAGAATAAAATCACCTGGAGCGAGAAACGTCATAGATCTTTCCTTTAATAGCCATCAACAAAGGCTTACTATTATCAGACCCATCATAAGGTCTAAGCTCTTCTTCAGTAATATCACCTATCTGAACAGGCTCACGCAGTACAAACTCCTGGTCACGTTTCACAGCCACGTAGTCATCAGCCGCCACAAACATGCCTGAGACAACTTTGTAGACAACATACATAAGTGCTGCTATGGTGAAAAAGGCTGCTGGTGATAGCCCTGTGTATTCAGTTATCATATTGGTTAACGTAGTATACAAGGCCATGTTTTTGGTCGTTTTGTTTTCTTGAGGTTTTGTGAAACCCTTTTGGGTAAAGGATGTAGCTATGGAAGTTGGGAGTGTTTCAACAAACTAGATGGATGGTGGCTCTAACTTACCTAACACAAGTGTGATGATGTCACCTATGAGGTAACACAAAATATAGTAGTTGTTCTTTGTTATTTCAGCTACAAGTAAAGAAGAAACACATGTTTATGTGACAAACACGTTATTTTCTCCAAAGACTCCGATATAACCTAGGTATTATAAAGCACAGGGTATGTTAATTCGGTCACATCGCTATTATTATTATCTCTCACTATTCATTTTATATCTGATATCCATACCATTCTTTTGTGTTTTAATTTGTTTTGTGTATTGTGAGTGAGTGGGTATTTTAGTGGGGTATTTTATGGAATCATAACTGTTAGTGGTGTGTATATGAGGGATATTTGGTGATTGGTGTGTTATTAGGAAGTGTATGATGTCGATTGGCTAAATAACGTGTATTGAGTATCCACTGATCTAATAAATAAATGTTAATGGGTCATTCCTACCCACTCATTATTGATATATCCGATTAATATTATATATCGGTTTTGGATCAAAACGGTTATCCTAATTGAATATTCTGGACAAACGGCAATTATCAAAATTAAATTAGATTTGAAAAACAAAATAAAACACCTTAATATATTCCAAATTTTTGAATGTTAAATAAAACGATTTCAATATTAGGGACGATTTAACGTTTCTAACAATTCATGTACAAAATCCAAATGTGTTAGATCATAAAATTTCTTATGTAAAAAGAATTTAATCGAAGAAAGCAATAAAGGGTGGTCGGGGTATCTGGATATCTTCCCTAGTCGCATAATAATTGTGTATGACTTTTAAGTCTTTTTTTCTTTTGACTTTAATATTTTTGGTGTTAGATAATACTTAATGCAAGATATATGAATGAATTACGTTTTTAAATGTATTTTCATTTGTATAATTTTCACAAGTATTATATAACCAAACAAATATATTAAGTCAAAGTTGAAGAAAAACTTAAAAAAAGTAATGAATTATTTGACTAATGAACAGTAGTAAATATGAAAATTGGTAATCAGATGGGTATTATCACAACACATTACTAACCCCATACCATGTGAGAAAAATTATTTATACCAAAACCCGCCAAGGCCTTGCTACTCCCAAACGGTTCGAGTTTCAGTTATACGTTTGATTTGAGTGCTTTCTCCATCCTAATAATCTTTTATATTACTACTATAAGAGAACTCACTTTCGGCAAATCGAAGGATTGATTAACCAATGAGAGGGTCGATTTTGCAATGAGCCATCTCATTGGTTAATTAAGTTTTTAATTGAGAAAAGCGGTCGTTTTAGGTGTTTTCAAAAGACTCTCCAAACATAGACACATTGAAAAGCGAATAAAAAAAAACTTTGAGAAAGTGCGTTTTTCTAAAACTTTGGTGCCGTGGAACTCTTGGGCGTCAAAAAAGTGTTTCCAAACATGAGAGCGTTCTAGAAGGATTTTAAAAGCGATGGTTATCCTCACGATGTCTTTTCTATATTTGAATTACGATGCTGTTGGGGCGGGTTGCGAACCCTAATCCACGAGCCTATATATACTGCCTACATGTGGTACCATCGTTCATTGTGTGAAAAACTAGAAGGGGGGTTGAATAGTTGTACCGATTAAAACTTCGTTTTAAACTATTTAGATCGATTTATGTCAATCTATTTAATGTGTGTTGGATGATGATAGATAAGCATATAAATAAGTAATGCAAAGATAAAGAATAAAGGAACACAAAATGCAGCAGTATTTATAGTGGTTCGGCTACAAGGACAATCCTTGCCTACTTCACTCCCCAGTTCCCCACTCGAGAGTTCAGTAGCTACACAACATAACCTCCTTAATGTGGCGGAGAAGCCTTCACAACGTCGCCTACTCTTTATCCATTTTAATGCTAGACACGAGTTCTTCCACAAGGTAGAACCAAAACTATCACAATGTCGCTACACTTTATCGGTACAAGGCTAGATAACGAGTTTCATTACAAAGGAGGAACTACTACCCAACACTACACCACAACTCAACTACCCCCAAAGGAGACACACTCCTTTTATAACACTAAAAGGATATCAATATCCTTTAACCCAAACTATCTATCTTATACATCGATGCACCATATCAATGTACACCCCACACAACACTTTAATGCCCCGACCACGACCCTTCGGCACCTTTCACTAATTCCTTTGACCGACCGCCGGCAATGCACACTTGCGACCGCCCGCACCATTCACTAATGCCTTCAACACCTTGGCACCTTTCACTAATGCCTTCAACACGACCCTTACCTTTCCTTCAATGCCTTCAACACAACACTTCTATGGAGGGAGGAAAGAACTATCAACAAGATACACTCCAGTGGTCTTGATGATGGCTTACAACTCATGACCTTGAGCTTGCTTGCGTCTTCAAGAGGTGGTGATCTCGCCTTTAAGAGGAAGATAGAGAATCACACAAACATAAAACTACATATAATGATCCTTTGGATCTGAGGTTAGAGATGTTATAATACTAAGAGAGAGTATGTGTAAAAGGGGTAGTGAGCAAGAGAGAAATGGCTCGCTATTTACAAACAAAATTGTCTATTGTTCCATGGTTCCCACGGATCCCTCCCTAGAAGGATCCGGCTAGTGCAATCCTAGGGATCCATTTCTTTGGTCAACAAGTCCGATTTCGGGTTGCAAACCGGGTTATGGGTTATGGTTTATGAACCATGGGTTATGGGTAATGTTTTATGGATTCCCAACAAGATGCAATGTATCTAGACATTAGGACATGGGTCTTGGGTCGTGGATCATGGATAATACCCAATATGACTTCATGCATAATGTCATGCAATGGGTCATGGGTTATGGATCAAGCTCCATGGGTATGGGTCATGGACTTTGGTTTTACCCAACAACATTCATTGTACCTAGTCAATGGATCATGGGTCATAGGTCATGTACTTAGGTTTTTACCCATTACAATATATACAAAGTATATATGTACATTTCCATATTATGTAAACACTAGTTGTTATACATATGCATTTCTATAAGATGTAAAAAATAATACTTGTTTAGTGTTTTATATGAAAATGTAAGTGTGTTAGTAAACTATTAGCTCAAACCTTTTACGTATTTTATTTGTTTCGTTAAAATGATTTTACGTTTGTTATCGACAAAATATTAGAAGATCGTAAAATATAAATAAATGTTTTTATGTCTAATTTGTATTAACAATCTTCCCCTTTTTGTTGATGACAAAACATAAGATTATTTTAAGGAAAAAACTAAAATTCAGTAAAGTTTGAATGGAGTTTTACTCTCCTCCCCTTTTGTCGAAACATAAAAAGGCCCGACACATTGTTTTGAGAAAAACGTGTGAAAAGTAATAATATGAAGAATAGAGAGTAAGAGAAGAGAAGGATTCTCGTATGACGGATTCTTCCCTTTGTTGGGGGCGTCAAGTAATTAGGAAGACTAAGCGAGTATGTTGCAATTATGTTTGCAAATGGTTTCGCCTTTTTACGAAATGCTCCCCCTTGACGAGTGCTCCCTTTTGAGGAGGATGTCAAGTAGTAAAAAAAATCCTAAGTGAAAGTATTGCAAGTGTTTTTGCAATTGCTTTGGTGTCAAAGTCTTCATGTGTATTTTGAAAATCTACAAAACAAGGGTTAGAAAGAAAGTATATGATGCATAATTTCCTGCAAATGAGATTCAAATTAGTGATAAAAAGATCTTCTGTTGCACGAATCTCACGGCTCCTCCTTGTGAGGGATTCGTCTAGGCAAAAGTGAGGGATCCGTATACCATTCTTATGATGACAATGTGGATGTGAAATGTGATATTTAATCATCAAGACAAGTTATGTATTATGGCACTAAACATATTCTCATAACCTTATAGCACACAACATGTAATATCATTCAATAAAATGAGAGAAATGATGTACATAACTCTAAAACTAAAAAAATGATCAAAACATGAAGTATGATTCCTAGCAAGTCTAAGTTACACCTAAGAAGAGGACACCACTTGAATTCCTATTCTTGAGGATGATTAGATTTTTTGACCTCATCTAAGCGTTCGAGGAGGTGATAGAACATGAAGCGTAGCTCGTCTCGTACTTCATGTACTAAGCCTTCAACATGTTGATAATGATAACAATCTTTGTCATGGCTAGGGAATGGTGGTGGTAGGAATGAAGTGGCTTAAGGTGGAAGGTAGGATGAAGAGGGTGGAGGTTCCACAAAAGATGGAGGGATTTGTGGAGGCACATTTGGAGGTGGTTCTACTACGGATGAAGGTGGTGGAATATGTGTTGAAGTTGGTGGTAGAGAGGTATCTACTTCCATGTGATCCGGTTTTTGATTTTGTTGATTTCTCATAATCCAAAATGGACTATTTGAGGGTGATGGAGAAAAGGATACGGGTGCTAGTGTTGTTTCAACACCAAAGTTTTGTTGTTGCGCTATTTTCTCAATTGAGGAAAATGTTAGCAATGGTGGTGGATGAGATGGCTTAGAAGGCAAGTCCTCTAAGTTGTAGAGGTGTGGAGATGATAGTGGAGTTGTGAAAGAGATAGCTCTAGGTACTAAAGGTGATGGTTTAGTGGAAGTAGGGGTGTTTGGTTTAGGAAGTACAGTAGTGTTTGGCAAGGGTTGTCTTGTGAGAACAATCCTTTTGGGAATTGGTTTAATTGGTAGAGTTGGTTGTGAGGGAATTCTAGTGTTTGAGGCTTT
Source organism: Chrysanthemum makinoi (assembly GCA_910596185.1). Classification (NCBI taxonomy): domain Eukaryota; kingdom Viridiplantae; phylum Streptophyta; class Magnoliopsida; order Asterales; family Asteraceae; genus Chrysanthemum; species Chrysanthemum makinoi. The sequence goes on from OU343224.1 coordinate 172,279,561, forward strand.
AACGAGTGATGATTCGGTTGAAGAGATTTCGTGAAAAACCCGAGCAAGTTTCTTGGGAGGTCCTTTAGTGGATGAGTCAACACTAGGTGCTTTCCTCATGGTGAAGTGGTAGAAAGGGAAGTGTGAAAAGAGGTTTTAGCTGCTGAGAAAAATTGTGTGAATGGTGATTTTGGAAGTTCTAACAAGGAGGTTTATAAGGGTAAAGGATTGACAAGTGAATTAAGGCTTAATCCACTAAAATCCTTCAAATTGCAATGATTTGCATGCATAAGAGTCAACTACAGAGTTGCACTGATCTAGGAAGTTAATTAAGACAAGGTGGAGTCTTCAACTTAACAAAGAGAGCTTGAAATGACTGTTTTAAGTAGGATTAGCTTGTCATCGGTGGTTCCCGGATCCCTTAGAGGGATCCGTCTAAACCTAGGGATGGCTCTCGTGACGAGAGAAAGATGATGTTTTGTATGGTCTAGTACCTACACATATTGAGTGTTTCAGTCTCTTCAGGTATCCTAAATGATATGAGACTTAAATGATCAAATGAAATAAGTGAGGGTAGCTAATGATTGTCTTTTATGTAAAGAAATGGGGTTTTTTATGAACACTAATGGTTGATTAAAGATGACACTAAGAAATTTGAGAGTATTAAGTGGAGTTGAATGATCTTAGAGATCAGATGGTAACTTAAAAGAAATTTGGAAAATTCCTTAAAAATAAAAATAAAAATAAAAATAAAAAACTAGTTTCTAGCCTATTTTGAGGTAAGGATGATTAAAATCAATTTGATAAAATTGAGAGAAATATCAAACTAGGTGTTTTGAGATGAGATAAATAATGTGTGAGCATTGGAGTGGAAATGTGGTGAGTTTTGATGAAGTGATAAATCAAAAGGCACCTTGAATGTGATCCTAAGTTACCTATGAGTGGATGTGAGACCAACCGAGCTTGAGAAAGACTTAAGTGATCCTAAAGTATCATGTTTATCTAGTATAATAAGGTCTAAAAGATTGGATTGAAGTGAAGATGTTTAAAAATCTACTACATGCATACCCTCGGATCCCTTACTTGAGGGGCTAGTTATAAATCAGGGTCCGTCTTTAGAGACAGAATAATCCACAGAAAAACATGCAACATTTTGTTCTAGGTGTCACATACTAAAACTCATGATTTCTCACGAAAACATACATAAATACAAGCAAAGGTGGAAAATATATTGCACATAACGACAATCTATAGGTGAGTAAATATGATAACAACCAATTAAGATAAAAGTAACAAAGTAAGTCTTGCATAATTATGAGTATACATTGTTTGATAAAATTTCTAAAATAATCATAAAGACAAGCATAATGTCTCTTTCGTCAATCTCTTCACTTCTTCTTCTTTCTCAAATTCATGATGAAGTGAGTTAGACATTTGAACATCCCCTTTGTTTGTTTGAATTCTTGGACTCATTTGGAAGAGTGTAAAGTTGTTCATAGTAGGTCATGGGGTCAATTTGAAAGTTAGAAACGAGATCGACTTCAACTTCTTCATCTTCGTCCGAAGAGTCCGATAGAGCACAAGGCCTTTTCCCATTGATCATGAGCCGTTTGGGAGGTTGTTTGGTAAGTGGTACCATAACATGGTTAGCAAGGAAATGATCATCGGTAATAGGAGAAGGTTGCATTGCACTAACATACTCACGGAGTCGTATTAGGAGCATACCATAGGGAAGTACCATGTTATTAACTAACTTTGAACACACCTACCATTCTTTTAACCATGTAATAGGCAAGATTGAAAGGTCTTTGGTGGATGAGACAATAGATCATTTGGACAAGACAAGCATTGGAATGGTCTTTGTTTCCAACCAAGCAAATGACATTTTCTCTAAGGATTTCTTCCCATTTTTTGTAAATGAGAAATATCTCGGAGAGTTCCATTTGATAGGGATCACGATGGATGAGTTCTTTATTGCGGTTGAGACGAGATTGGTCGACTCTTTTCTTGAAGATGGTTTCTCGAACAACTATGGGGTCATCGAGAGGAGTGTGATAAATGGGTTTAGAACCTAGCGCGAAGGATTGAGTAGCTATTGACCAATCTTGGGAAAACATACAAATTCCTTCACATGGTATGCGAAGGATTTGTGCGAATGTGTTGAGGGGTAAGGTAATGCTTTGATTGTTTATAATGAAAGCGATTGAAATACCTTCATCATTATTTTGAATAATTCTAACACTTTTGTAAAATTAAAAAATAAAGACCGGACAAATTTGTTCATCAATTTCCAAGAGACAATCAAAGTTGATTGCGAAAAGACTTGATGAATGTCGGTGTTTTCAAGGAAACATTCCTAACTACGCCTTCGTGGATAAGTCTTTTGAGCTTTTGAAGATTTTGCGATTGGTTTTTGATAGTCCTTCTTTCCGATATTATCTAGAAAGGTAGTGAACGGTGTCATGATGATCTTGTTGGGTAGCCTTAGGCATGATTAATCCTAGAAAACAAATATTCCAATTAGGTAAAATTTGTCAAGATGGGTTTATGGTTTTGATTTGTATTAATAACGTTGTTTTGAAAACCTTTAATTGTATAGAACCTTTTTGTAATGAAACCAATTTTATAATACCCAAGTTCTTCAATTGGTGAAATTGAATCTAATTTAAAAGTTTAAAACCATAAACCCTAGGATGGAGATGATGATGAATAGAACATATGAGTGTAATTACTTACAATGATGTTCAAGAATGAGATGCTTGAGAGTATGAAGCCCTATGGAGATTGAAGCAGAGATTAGGTCGTTTTTGTGCTTTTAGGAAGAGGGAAAAATGGATTATTTTGGGTTTTGAAAAGCATATAATTTACATTGTTACGGTTCCCGGATCCCTTATTGTAGGGATCCGTAGTATTTATGTGGGATCGGGTATGCAGTGAGAAAATGAAGTATTTGGAATTATTCTTTTTACTTGTAATAAGTTATACAATAACTTATTTTGGAAAAGAACTTGTAGAATGAGGTTCCTATTTGAATAGGCGTTTGGCAAGGTGTTTTGGCGGGAAGGATGATTGTTTATCGATTATTGGTAAGTTAACTATCAAAGATCTATTTTGCGATGGTGGCGTAGGTTTGATAATCTTTAGTATATTTTTTTAAGAGAATTAAAAAGGAATACTATTCCCGATGATGAGTAAAGATGGAAAGTAGTGAAGAGAGACTTTTTAGAGATTTGTGACTTTGAAGTTAAAGTCCTAATTCATGTGTTCATATAGTTTTATAAGACTACATTTATATGCACGGTTTTATCATGAAAGAAAGACACATATCATCATTATATTCACATAAGAATACTATAAGTGTAGATCAACTAGTTGTGGGTAAGGGAACATACCTCTAACCTCTTTTTCTGGTTTTTAGAAACCATAGACCCGAAATATTTCATGAGCTTTTAAAGTAATCCATTGAACTAAGTAGAAGTAGGTTGTGATTACTTTTGGGTTCTCACTTTGGTGTTGGCTTCATTTTACTTTGGATGGAAATGAAGTCTTTTGAATAGTCCTAGAAAGAAGATTTGTTAAAGAGAAATTGTTAGAATGATCTATCACTATCCAATATTAAAAAAAAATTGTTTTAAGAGATTTCCTTCTTTGTATTTTTCAAACATACATAGATCTTATCAATTTTTTAAAGTACAATATACTCTAATAAACTTGGTATGGCTCGTACCAATTGTGGAAAACTAGAAGGGGGTTGAATAGTTTTTCCGATTAAAACTTCGTTTTAAACTATTTAGATCGACTTATGTCAATCTATTTAATGTGTGTGTTGGATGATGATAGATAAGCATATAAATAAGTAATGCAAAGATAAAGAGTAAAGGAACACAAAACCATGACACGAGTATTTATAGTGGTTCGACTACAAGGACACCTTCCTTTCCCTACTCCACTCCCCGAGTTCCCCAACGAGAGTTGTAAGCACTACACAACACAACCTCCTTAATGTGGGAGGCAGCCGCGTCGCCTACTATTTATCCGGTACAAATTTGGACAGAGTTCTTCTACGGTAGAACCAAACCTATCAGCGTCGTACACTTTATCCGGTACAAGGCTAGATATCGAGTTCCATTACAAAGGAGGAACTACTACCCAACACTACACCACAACACAACTACCCCAAAGGAGACACACTCCTTGTTATAACACTAGAAGGATATCAAAATCCTTTAACCCAAACTATCTATCTTGTACATCGATGCACCATGAATGTACACCCATACCTTTCACTAATGCCTTCGACCCGACCCCCGGCACTTTCACTAGTGCCTTTGACACGACCCTTCGGTACCTTTCACTAATGCCTTTGACACGACCCTTCGGCACCTTTCACTAATGCCTTTGACATGACCCTTCGACACCATTCACTAATGCCTTCAACACGACCCTTCGACACCTTTCACTAATGCCTTCAACACGACCCTTCGGCACCTTTAACTAATGCCTTCAACACAACACTTCTATGGAGGTAGAAAAGAACTATCAACAAGATACACTTGATGGTCTTGATGATAATAGCGACTCATGACCTTGAGCTTGTCGTCTTGAGGTGGTGATCTCGCCTTTAAGAGGAACCTAGAGAATCACACAAACATAAATTTACATAGAATGATCCTTTGGATCTGAGGTTAGAGATGTTATAATACTAAGAGAGAGTATGTGTAAAAAGGGTAGTGAGCAAGAGAGAAATTGCTCACTATTTATAGACAAAATTGTCTACTATTCCACGGATCCCTCCCTAGAGGTATCCGGCTAGTGCAATCTTAGGGTTCCGGCTGCTGGGTCACCTTAGTCCGGATTCGGGTTACCGGGTTATGGGTTATGGTTTATGAACCATGGGTTATGGGTAATGTTTTATGGATACCCAACAAGATGCAATGTACCTAGACATTGGGTTATGGATCTTGGGTCATGGGTCATGGACTTTGGGTCATGGATCATGGATAATACCCAACATGACTTCATGCATGATGTCAGGCAATGCGTCATGGGTTATGGATCAAGCTCCATGGGTATGGGTCATGGACTTTGGTTTTTACCCAACAACATTCATATTACCTAGTCAATGGATCATGGGTCATGGACTTAGGTTTTTACCCATTACAATATATACAAAGTATATATGTACATTTCCATATTATGTAAACACTAGTTGTTATGCATATGCATTTCTATAAGATGTAAACAATAATACTTGTTTAGTGTTTTATTTGAAAATGTAAGTGTGTTAGTAAACTATTGGCTCAAACCTTTTACGTATTTTATTTGTTTCGTTAAAATGATTTTACGTTTGTTATCGAAAAAACATTAGAAGATCGTAAAATATAAATAAATGTTTTCATGGCTTATTTGTATTAACACATTGGATTTCTAATTCTTTTGCCTTCTTTTCTTCTTATGAGGTTTTACATTTGTAGATTTCATGAGCATCAGAATCATTAAAGACATCTTATGTATGAAACCCTAACTCTAATTGGCCATCATTCGTTAGTATTTTAATGTTTTTGGTTTTGTTTAGTTATTACATATAAATTGATGTTTTTTTATTTGATTATGTTCATCATACGTTTATATGTTTCTTTACGTATATTCATTTGTTTCTTATGCTTATAGGTGTGCATTGGATTTCATGATCATGAGAATCATTGAATCATCCAGTATGAAACCCTAATTATAACTGGTAATCGTTCGTTAGTATTTTTTTTCTTTTGTGATCACAAGTAAAATTGCATTTTTTGAATTTTTAAAGGGTAAGATGTGTATATATACCCGGTAAAAAAGAATATTTTTCATTCGTTTATATGTTTATTTGTAAAACAAAATAACAATATATTTATTTGTTTGTTTATATGTTTCTTTGTTAACCTTTGTGCATGTTGTTTAACTTTGAAGGTTGTTGTATTAAAGCTAGGTGTACATGTCATGCTTTTAAGGAACATTGATCAACAAAGAGGATTGTGTAAAGAAGATCGCATGCTGTTAGCATCGCTCTTTTATAAAGATAACGTCACTTACGTGAATTGGACTAGATGCGTAGTAAGTTGCACCCGTAGGGACTACTTATGTAAATTAGGGAAAGTAATAGTTGGATGAGCCTATAAATACTCCTCATGACTCTCTATGAGGGGTGTGGGAATTCATTAGGTTTGTGCTTCATTTGTTTTATCAATAAAGTATCTTTTGTTCTCCACCCTCTATCTACTTTCTCTCACTAGAAAGATGAAGAGTTTCACCTTCTTTGATCAACCTAGACCTCCCGAACCACATAAATCTTACAATTGTTGTACATCAGAGACGCACAACAAGTTACATACTTCAAGTCACCATCAATTGGTGCTTCATAATACATGTTAGTGTGATAGAGTTGATATATCTTAGGTCCTACACATGCTGTTTTACAACAAGCCTTCAGTTGAACAAAAGATCATTTTTGTAAATTAATTTTTGATTTTTGTACTATTATTTTATAGAATTGTTTTTTGTTTGTTTTTCTTATTGTGTTTTCGTTTGTAAATCATGATCATATTTCGTTTGTATACCATAGTTGTCAGAATTGTAAAGATGTAAACACATCAGATTCATATTAATCAGAAACATTGTTAAAACTTATACCTATTTATTAAATAATGAGTTTTTTTAATATGATATTTTCTTTCTTTGACGTTATTTTTTTTATTATGTTTTGGTTTATATTAGAATCATATGTGTTTCTATTATGATATATTGTTCCTGTAACGTTACTACGAAACCTAGTTATTGATTATTATTAGGTTGTTTCTTATCTTAATTGAATTTGGCTTAGGAGTGCAACTAGGCTTTCGTTGTATTTAATGCTTGAGTAATCTTTGTGAAAGTGAGGCTTATGAATAAAATAGTTTAAGGACTTGCGGATTTCGTAGGCTAAACCCAAAGGTAACCTCAAAGATTTAGGGCATAGGCACACCCTACGACCTTAGGAAATACAACGCGTTAAGATAAGGTGTGACAATTCAACCCACCAATAAAATATAACTAGGGAGTAAGAGTATCTAGGTAAACACATTTTTAATCATCATACGAGCAAACATCAAATAGACATAGCTACCCGTAGTATTAGATAATTAGATAAGTAGAAGTAATCGGTAGAAAGTACCACCCCCAAACCAATTGCCCCGAGATATTTACCTTAGCTTTCTAAAAAACCAATAAAAAGATAAAAAATAATCATCTTCAACCCCCACCTTCTCGTAATACATTTCTTGCTAGCATTCCTATTCCCCTATAGAACGATATCAATCCCCGAGGCCTACCCAATACTACACTACAACAATTGGGTTCACTGCCTAGGTGGTTGAAAACACTTTCGAAGAAAAGTTTTCTTTGACCCGAGCGCTTTAGCAGCCGTGCGCGCATCATCTTGTTTGAAAACTGTATTATAATTACATCTTCCACATCGGTTGAGTAATTACCCCACACCCTTGCGATGTACTCATCTTTAGTACATGATACCCTAGTTAACCCCTCAGAGCCTATCCTTTTCACGGTTCTCGTAATGTTTCGGTTTTTCGGAATATCAATGAAGAGCATTGTTTACAATCCACCCCCAAATGTACACCCAAATCGCCTTAGCCTACCTTGTATGAACTCATCTTTAGTGCATTATTGTTATCATTTCTAAACCTTTAGTTCAAATATCTAGTTACTTGCATGGTTGCTAAGTCGAATCATATCTTTTGTACACAGTTTTGGGACGATTGGGTAAAAGTAATATTTTATGGAGTAATGGGAAACAACAATAAATTCAAATTCCCTTTATCTATGTAATTAAATACTCTGAATGTTTTGATCTTTTCAAATCGGGTCAATTAGTGTTAGAGAAATAAAAACTCAAGTGTAGGGATGCTCCTATAAATCCCTTATATTTTGATGTTATTGTAGAGGATTGTAGAGTAAAAAGGTATGAAAAAAAAAAAAAATAAAAAAATAAATAAAAAATCGAAAAAAGAAAGTGTTAAAAAAATGAAAAATGAAGAAAAACATACGGGCTACCATCCTACATCTATCTTTATGTTTATATTTTTTAATTTATGTTTGTTTTGTTTCAATTTATCTAGAGTTAGTGAGTCGAGTCTTGGCTTAGCAATGCCACACTTTTCATGCTTGTAACATAAGATTTTTGACTTGCCACCACTAAATATCCCCTATCCAACAAAACCCTTTGTTTCTCTACCGTAAGCCTAACGTTACAATCCTTGTGAAGCCCTTTTAGATAGTTGTGTCTAGGTGCTTAAGCCAAAGCGATGGAGGTTTGATCTAGTCTCAAGCTTATGGTAATCTACGTACTATGCCAGGTAATGAGTTCCATTTCCATTCGTATTATATTTCATATAAACACGAGAGATGAGAGAATCCAAACACCACTTGTGAGGTGCTAGTATATAATTTCCGTGTTTGTTATGACTATTGTGGTACTTTTACTTCTTATGAACTATTTTAAACCAATGCTTCATGCCCCCTAACTTATAAATTGATTGGTCAAAAGCACATTTGCTTGAGGACAAGCAAATACCAAGTGTAGGGATATTTTATAAGGATTTAAAACGTACGCTTTTAGGGGGTCATTTAAGCCCTATTTCGACACATTTTATATCCGTTACTGCTTAATTTCGTTCCTTTTTACTTTTTTGGTCTTTTGGAAGCAAAATGCTGGAATGAAGAACATTTGGACGAAAAGGAGCAAATACATGAAGAAAATGGCAAAGTCAAGATCGAATCCACTCAAGGCCGATCAACGATTGCGGCGTCCCACCAAAGGCGGCGTCGTCCCTATGAAGACTTGATCAAAACATGCGCGATGGCTCGATGGAAAATTTTGGACACATAACCCGACGTCACCACTTTAATAATGGAGTCATTCACGGTTTTAACTCCGGCGGCCCAGATCTAGAATCAAGGCGATGTCCCAAGCGAAGACCAATGGCGTCACAAATCTAAGGTGACACCGTCCATCGATGATTTGGCCCAGACGAAACCCTAATGGTGACGGCGTCCCATGCAAAAGGTGTGCCGTGATTGTAAATCTATATATAGAATTTGATTTTTCTGTATTTTAAGAGATAGACTTTTGGAGAAAAAACCCTAATTCGCTTGTAGTCCGATTTGGACAGTATCTTAGGGTCCCATACCCTATTTTACACATCGAGATAAGTTTATTAATCCAAATTATCATTATGTCTATCTCATATTGGATTGATTGTGTGTATGATTGCTTGTCTATGTCACAATTCTCAATTTCCGGTCATTTCTCACATTTACTATTTCATTGTTTATCGTAAACTAGGTTTACAAATATTAAATTCGCCTAACCTTAGGGGTTTAGTTGCGAATTCATGAACAATCATCAAGGACATTTCATATAGACTAGGTTTAGTCTACATTTCATTAGCATCATTGTCATCATATTAGTTCATGCATGATTTTGCATTTTACATTAAACGCGTCATTTTTTTTATATTAAATAAGCTATCGCGTATTAATTATTTTGAACAATTGATCCGATACTTCCAAAAATTATCCCAATATAATTTTATACTCATATTAAGTTTATAAAAATATTATTATTAGTTGACCCAGTGTTTAAATTTATTTTGTATATAAATTGTTATATTTATATAAATTACGACGGTTTTTCTTAAATATTACACGATAATTATTATTTCACTCAAAGTTTGCAAGAAATGCATTTTTATAATTTTTATGACTTCAATATATTTTATTTTGACCCGTTAAAATTTATTATTAGCTAACGCTACTCTAAATGCTTAAATAAATACACAAGTTACTAGTTATCCTTAAAATAATTACACATTACACTACACTTAAATACTAAAAAAAAAATGTGCTAGCCTTTAACTAACACACCTTGCGACACAAGGGTGAGTCACACCACATTTTGGTACAAAATATCTTAATCCTACATTATACTTACATATTTTATACTACAAGTTACACATACACAAGTATAATATCAAGTGTGAAAAATTTATCCTCTCTTCCTCTCTTGCTCAAGAACCGGCCACCATTGATGTTCCAAGAGAAGTTCATCAAAAATTTTCTAGTCAAGTTATTTACACTCTAGACACACTCTTGATTAAGGTTGTGAAATAAAAACCTTGGGTGTTTAGGATTAATCATTGTTCATTTAAACCTCATCAAGTTAACTAGTAAGCATCTCATATCCATTTTCATCCTTCATAATTATTTTATGTTCATTACATCATATTTGAGAAAAACATGCAAGTCTTATGGATGTTTATACCACTTTCTCATTGTTTTTAAGAGTTATATATATATTTATGTCATCCTATAATTACTCCTTGAAACATATCACTTTTGGTGATGCCTAGGAACCCATGACACCCTAAGAAGGTGTATGGTAGGATTAGAATAGCTTCGGAGTTGTTTTGAATTGGTTGGAATAGGTTTGGCGCGTGAAAAACTCATTTCGACAAGTTTAATTAAGGGCCTGTCCATATTTTTGAATTCTGGAAATTTCTACAGTGAATAAAAATTTTTGGCCTAGATATTTAGAAAATACAGTTTAAAACGAAAACGTGGCCGCTTGAACGGATTAAAACGGAGCTATAACAAAGAAGATATGAATTTTTTGAATGACGAAAACTAATAATTTCATTAATTTCAGCATATAAATGTCACTTTTACGAGTCAAAATGAGGCTTAAGCATTATGAAATGTGTCGACTTATCAAAAATATATTAGTATACTTTAATACGATTCTAAGGATGTAGAAACGTGAAAAGCGGGACTTGTAACGATTAAATTACCAGCGTTAAACAAAGTTGCCGTAACTTTATTATTTAAGCAACATTAATATATTTTCTATTAAACATAAACTACGAACGGACCATGTTGAGGGTCGTTTTTAACAATGACGGAGTACTTTTTATAAAATGATGTCTTCTAGTAAAAGTAAGTTTGCCTAGCCTATTTTCCAAAATGTCCAACCGTTCGTCAAGCGGAGTTGTAACGAATAAAATACGGTCACTTAAACTTTGCCGGAAACCACCCTAAAACGATATTTTGGACACAAGTACCCTACTTTACCTATATTTTTCTCCATGATCGAGACCTCTAGGATGAAAACTTAAATGCTAAAACTTTGAGATAATGATACAAGCTTCCCAAAACTGTTGAGTTTGTTTCACGACACTTTCGGCGTGCATTTACGACTAGCTTTTCAAGGCCGTTTATTCACTTTCATGAAATTGTCAAATGACATTATTTTATGACGAAAAGTTATAATTTCACAATAAATCACAAAGCGATTATCGTAGGATGTTGATTCAACGTATATACTTGTAAAGTATTTTATAAACATGACGAGATGTCATAAACATATATTTCGACGCAAAATTCTATTTTCAAAGCGCATAAGTGGTATAGATTACATATGGATTTGCATGCACGACATTGTATCATGCATTCACGACAACATATCATAACTCAAGTCATGACATTCATTTTAGGTCGCGGATAGTTTCCGAGCCTCATTTTAGTGCACTTCATTTTGTAAGCATATCAATCATACGGGTGAGTTCATACCCCGCTTTTACTCGTTTAAATTCTTACAAACTCTTTGGGGAGATCCATGCTTAAATACTTGTTTTTACTCTTGCGAATACTCAAACCATAATACAATTGTGTTACACTATACTTCTTATACTCTTTGGACATTATGTGTGGTTTATTACGATATGTGCCTTAATGTGCTAAACTTGTTTTCAATTATGCTTCAACATACATACTTAAGCAACTGGTTAACTCACGAGAAGGTATTGATAGTACTATTGGTGACGCCCACCCTTGTGTCACGATGACTTGACACAGGTGAATATAATCTGTTATTCAATGAGACACAACAAACAATGTAGACTTGTCAAGAGGTTCATTGGCGTGATTCTTTGCATTAAGTACTTGTATATATCGTATGCACATATGTCCTACTTACAAACAAGGTTGACAATTCTATTTTAGGCAATGGGTTGTGAACACATAGGTTGCTAGTTTTGTATGGGCGAACTCGGGCTGAATGGATTTACAATGCCTTTCTTTGCATCAACATTCTTTAAAGACTTTTTCAAATCATTTTCAACAAACTTATGAACTCACCAACCTTCGTGTTGACACTTTTTAGCATGTTTATCTCGGGTCTTAAAGATAGCATTTCATGGAGCTTTTGGGTCACATGGCATACATTGGAGTCTTGTGTTTTATCAATTACCATTCGACATGTTTTGTAACCCTTTATGTATTATCAAACTTTGGGATCTCATGTTTTGTAAACTTTAACTTTATTTAATCGAATGGTAAACTTTTCAAAACGTCTCATTTTAGAGGTCGTTTTATGTATCCATGCTTTGCGCTATGACGTCATACCCCAAAGACACTATCGTTCTTTGCAATATTTTGGGGTGTGATGATTGGTATCGAGCCTTGGTTATAGAGAACTAGGTTGCATTTTAGTTCCTAGACTATAACCGCTTTCACGTCGATCCTTTCTTTTCCTACTGCCTTACACACTTTTAGATGCGCATATGTTTTCTGAAAAATTTCTTCTAGACCCACCTCATTGGATAACGTGGTTTCCTTGTACCGATAGGGAAGTCCCAAAATCTAGTCAAGTCATCAAAAATATGGAGCTCGATGTGAGCTTATCTAACTTGATCTCGTGGAGTTCTTGTTTGATGAGACGAGATCGAGCTAAATAAGTGATACTATATAGCAGATAGATTTGATGATTTTGCGAGATGGGAGTTCTCTTGAGGATACTTTGGGAACTTCTGGCGACTAAACCTCATCGTGACTTTAGCACCTAAAGGAATTTCCTATACACCAAGTGCGATTCTCTCTAGATACCTAAATTCCTCCTCCGTTTAGAATCGATGATAGAATGGCTACCTATTTCATAACAACAATCAGCGAGACATGTATGCTTGGTGGTATGTACACGTGTGAAATGAGGCAATTATAATTATGGTGGCCAACATAATTCTAAATGCGTCACAACCCGTGGACATATCGCGATCCGCATACGTGATCGGTAATGGGCACACCTTAGGAACCAATTTGTGGTGTGGTATTATGTTTGAGGACGTTAAGTATAGACATTGGGAACTCAACGGTCCTTTCCTTGCAGATATCATGGCACCAAAGGGTAACAGCACAGCCTAGCCAGGTGGTGCGCATGAGGTGGAAGGACGGTGGCGTGGAGGTAGAGAAGCGGTCGCGACATGGGTAACAATGACAACAACGCCGGCGAAACCACGATTTTGCCGCCATCATCGCTCAACAACTTCAAATCTTGCTTCCCACTATTGTCACACAAGTTGGATACCATATGAATAACTCGAAACCGGGGAGCGGAATGGCGACACCAATAATGTAGTTGGCGGTGTAGCAATAACAACACCACCACCACCAACAACAACAAATGATGGATGCGCATAAGGAATTTTCACATGCAAACGTGGAGTTTGATGGTATAGGAGGTGCTTTGGCGTATACTCGATGGGTAGAAAGACGAGTCGATGATCGACATCGCAATTGTGCCGCACATCGAGGGTGAAGTATCTTTGCTGCTTGCTATCGGGGAAGGCATTGACATGGTGGAACACACGGCTAAGGCTAAGGCGGAAAGCGACTATAGGTATGACATGGGGCCAATTTAAAGTTATTGAAAGAAGTACTTGCCGGACAATGAAATGCGGCGGAAGATGAACTTTATCACCACTCCATGATAGGGTTTGGTCACGCATGCCTACGAACCGATTTCATGAGTTAGCGGACTAGTTCCTCATCTAGTTACCCACGAGTCCAAGAGAATCGCGAGGTACATATATGGTCTTGTCCCCAAATCCGTGGAAGCGTAAGCAGTGAGCCATCTACAATACAAAGTGCACAATCGAGGCGGGAACCACGACATCGAGATGGTTAGAAATGGTACTTTGAAGAGCGATGACAAGAGGAAGGAAGCGAGTGGGTCGAATAGGCGAGATGGGCGTGGTAGAGACAACAAAAGGGCAAGAGTTTTGTGGCAAGGTACTTGAACAAAGAGAGTATGCGGTACACATCCCAAATGTGCTAAATGTGCTTATCATCATCCGAAGACCAAGCCACTGCTTTGTGTACAAATTGCAATCAATCGACCATTTTAAAGAGAAATGTAAAACACAGGTAACACCGACTATGTGGGTAACATGAGGAATAATCAAAGGCTTCTTGCTTGAGTGCAACCCGAATCATCTAGGAATAATTGTCCTAGGTTGAATGGAACACAAGGACAACCACAAGGTAACCAGCACCTAGCTCTAGCAATAGAAGGAAATAACCCAAACCAGGTACTCAATATCAGTCCACCCCGAGCTCGAGCATTCTATTTGGGGACCGAGGCAGCCCATGATCGTGGTGTACGTTTTCCCTAGACCATTACGTTTTCCCAAACCAATGGCCCCGAGATTTTACCTTATCTTTCTAAAAAACCATAAAAAGAAAAAAAAAGAATCATCCTCAACCCCCACCTTCTCGTCATATATTTCTTACTAGCATTCATATTCCCCTAGAGAACGATATCAATCCCCGAGGCTTACCCCATACTACACTAAAACGATTAGGTTCACTGTCTAGGAGGTTGAAAACCTTGCTCGAAGAAAAGGAAGTTTCCTTTGACCCGAGCAACGCCTTCCGGCATCAAAACTCCCTAACCGGTCGATATTGTCTTTCATCTGAGATTTCTATAAAGCCATTTGTCGAGTAGATAGTGAAAAAGAGGATTCAACCATTTGAGTAACATGTTTGAAATATATATCTGCCAGCTTCTTCATGAGTTTGGGGGTAGCGATCTCGCTCGGATTACTCAAAATGTTAATCTCCATTTTCACATTAAAAGCACGCAAGGCGTCATCAAATGAAGGCCCATAAGTTACAATACCAGAATGTCGGAGCAACTTGGTCTGTAAGCTAGCAGATTGGAGTCTAGACGCAAGCAATACATAGTTCAAGACTTCACCTGCAAGTAGACACCAAGCCCCCAAATGAAAAGGGTAAGGTAGCAAGCCTCCATTGCCAGTCACCAAAACTAGGCCCTGAAGCAGTGACAATACGCTCCAGATAAGAACGAAATGCCACATCAAATGAAACTTGAGCACACTCAAAGACACAGGGAGAACATGTGCACATAGTAAAATATAATTTGGATATTCCACAAATAAAGGTGTAGATTGGCGGGAACACCCTGACCCCGGGTGCCTTTTGGCACCAGCCATTGTCCACCTGGGAATAGACCATACTCTCACGGCTAGTGGGCCAACTGGAGTGAGCCAAGACTCGGACCCCGCTCTTATTCTACAAAGTCTCAGGTGTGCCCATAGGTTTGGGAGTACCTATATGTAGCAAATGCCAAGGATGAGACTTGAACCTGGGTCTATTGACTAAAATACAAGTGCTCCAACCATTGGACTAATGCTACATTGGTAAATATAAGGGTTATTATCAAAAGTCACTAAAGTTTCGAGAAATTTGTCCTAAGTCATTAAGTTTAAAAGTTGTCGAGTTACTCAAGCTTATGAAAGTTGTCAACCTTCTTGAACTTATGAAAGTTATGTGTCCGAAGTGTAAAGATATGACATTTTGTTAAACATATAAAAATAACGTAAAATGTTGGAATTATAGACATGTTTGCTTAGCGTTAGTAACCGAATGACAACTTTTAAACTTTGGTACTAATATACACAATTTAGTAAATATAATAATTGGATATACATTATAAGCATGAAGGAGCAGCAACTCACACTGAGGATCATTAATCTTAGTAACGAGACCCATAAGCCCAATGGTTTTGGTAACTCTTTTAATAACAAGCTTATAATTATTTTTTTTTTTTTATAAACATCACTTTATTATTATTATTATTATTATTATTATTATTATTATTATTATTATTATTATTATTATTATTATTATTATTATTATTATTTTTTAATAATAAACACTTTTATTAAAAACTCATAGGATTACAAAAATTAGTGGGGCGCAAAATGGCCCCTACACCTCTATGATAGGTATTATTATTATTATTATTATTATTATTATTATTATTATTTTATTATTTTATTTTTTTTTATTATAATCAACACTTTTATTATTATTATTATTATTTTTATAAAACGTCACTTTATTATTATTATTATTATTATTATTATTATTATTATTATTATTTTTAAAAGCGTCGCCATTAGAAAACAAAGAGTTTGATTGGGGCTTATTAATTGGGCTTCTTAGGATTAGCTAGTCATGAAAATAAATGTACCACTCTTGACATTATTTGAGTGTATTATATATTATTATTAAATGTTTATTAAAACATTTATTTCATTATTAAAAATGCAATTAATGAGCTTATAATAATTGGTTATTTGAATACATATTTCTTTTCTTCTTACCCTTTGACTTACGTAAGGCTACCCACAAGACAAAGTGCATAATACAAGAAGGAATAGATTGGTCATTCAAACATCTTCCTTCACTTGAATATTAATAATATGAAGTGGTGGTGGCTTTTATCCTAAAGAAACGTGGAGCTCCTTTGCTCCATGATCTCCACCTTGAAGCTATATCAACAAGAATATCGTCTTATCATGACTTAGCACTTCCTGGAACATAATAAATTTACATAAAGTTAGATGGAAGTCTAACTTTATTATTATTATTATTATTATTATTATTATTATTATTATTATTATTATTATTATTATATATCACTTTATTACCAAGGATTTAAAATTAGTGGGAAGCAAAGACTACCTGGGCCCACATAGCATAAGCGAAACTAATACGATTAAAAATATGAGCCATGACGCCATGTAGCGATCCAGGAGAAAGTCTCATTTTACCTATCCCCTTCTAATTCTCCAAAAGAAGAAAAAGAAAGCTATCATATCTGTACGTTAGCTCTTTTCGTCATGCCCTCATAATGAGAAAATCCCATTGGAGCCTCCTTAAGATCCAGCACCATCCCACGCTTCCAGAATAAGCATATATCAGCATTAGAAGTGTCCATATCTCCATACAAGCCCGATATCGCTCGCTCACAATCCGGGACCGAGCATATATCAACAAGAACATCCTACAATGTTATGCCGATGTTTAATGCAAATGATTTGGCATGTCAGAAGTGGGATTTGAACCAGTCTAAGAACTTAGTATTATTAACCACTTATATATTATTATTATTATTATTATTATTATTACTTTTTAATTTGAAACATAATAAATTTACATAAATTTAGATGGAAGTCGATTATTATTATTATTATTATTTTATTATTATTATTATTATTATTTCATAATGAGAGTTCAATACACACAGTATAATTTGAAATAATGTTACCATCTAATTTTATGAGATTATGATTTTTATCTATTTTGTAATCATATATATAAAACATTTAGGTCTCCTGTTTATATAAAGGTTTAGTTGTTAACGGTGAGAATACTCTTCTGAAAAAGGAAAAAAGAATAATGAAAACATATTTCATGGCTTTCAAGTTATTACGATTTTGATAGTTTATTTGAAGATTATTTTATTCCACACAGAGTTGTAAGTTAAGATATAACCTCATACAATATTTGTTAATAATATTACTACTTTTGTTTCAGCATTATTTGATTTCAAGTTAAATCATATGAAATCATTAATACTCGTAATAATCAGAGAATTCATCTTATTTAAGCTTAATCGTATCACATAATTAATACGTAGTAGTTAGAGATTTCATCTTATCATTTAGTAACAACGATTTTATATATCTTAACTGTCCATTTTGGTCATTATAATTTTTTGTCCCAGTTTGGTATTATAATTAGTTCCAATGTAATAATATAGTAACAATAGTTATAAAATAGAATTTTAATTTTATTTGCATTTGCATTTGACTTACAAAAAAAATGTTTAGGTATGAATAATCAACTTGTATCAATTTGCTTTTAATGAATGAAAACTTATGACCCTCTGTTCCAATATTATTGTCCGCGTTTTTTTTTATGTCTCAAATTAATTGTCCACGACTAAACATAGATAGAACAAGTTGATGTTGATTACCATATTACCCTTAATTAATATTATTATTACAAACTTTAAAAAAAAACAGCAATTAATTGTATATATATAAAATTGTCATTCTGTAAAAAGTAAGAGAGAGAATGCACTAATAATTACGCTTTCTTTAAACCGTGTATTTTTTTGTCAAAGGACAATTATTTTAGGACGGATGTATCTTATTATGAGAATTGGTCATTGTTTCATTAATAGAGTTGAATTATTCTACATAATTTATAAAAATATGCAAACCAAGAGGCTAATCTCTATCATTGATCTGGATAAATATAATGGGTTTAGATGAAAAAGTAATATTAAAGCCAGAAAGGCAAATTAGTTACTTCACCTTCCATATTAGACACCCCATCCACTTATATAACGCGTCATTAACACGAAAATAGTTATTTCACCTTCCATATTAGACACCTCATCCACCTATATAACATGTCATTATGGTGAATGGTCAAGCACACACAAAGCACCACAAACACATACACAAACCGGCTATTCAAAGCCACCTTAAATCTCTTTAACAATAAATCAAACGTTAAAAATCGTTAAATCACAATAAAATGGAAGCATCTACGGTTGATTTAATCAAATATTAATGATCAGAACTATTATTTTGTTGTTATTTCTTTTGTTTTTGCTGTTTTTGTTGTCGTATATAACGAAATATCGGTTTTAGTTGTTTATTGATGATCATATAGAAGATATTTGTGATTATTCATTAGGTTTTACTATTAATGAAAGATTATTAGTGTAATTAAGTAATTAGTTTTGAAATTTGTGATAAAATGTGATTATACGAGTGATTAAGAGTTATATTTCACTATTATAATTATGATTATACAAAAGTGATATTTGGAAGATATTTTTGATTATTTGTTCGGTAAGACTATTAGTGAAAGATTATTAGTGTAATTAAGCAATTAGTTTTGAAATTTGTGATCACGCGATGATTTGTTGCGATTATACGAGTGATTAGCAGTTATACGTCACTATTGTGATTATACACAGGTGAAAATCGCTTATATTCTTCAAGTTCTATCGGAAGTTTATGTGTTTATTTGTTAGATTGTTACTGTTTTGGAAGGTTTGATTGATATTTTTCACGAAGATCTTAGAGAACTGTATAGATCGATCGGTAGTATATGAACCAATGTTGCAAAAATCGTGAATCGGTAGTCGGGCGGTCGACCACCCTACAACGAGTAATCGGTCAAGTCGGGATTAATTGGTGATTCGGTTGGCATTTCTGTAATTTTTGGTATTTTTGGAGACCAAAATGTAACTTATTCCAAGCCTACTATATTTCCACGCCGATAAAGGCTCAAATTCGATTATGATGTCGTTGTGCGTTATAAATGAAATATCGATCTCCAAATAAGTAGAATCGTAAATTATTATTATTTTAAAATGACCGATTTATTCGGACGATTTTTTACCGATTCGGCCGATTTTTCTGGAATTATTTTGATTAGTGGATTTTTGGCTAACTGATTGTCGATTTTTCACAGGCGATTTTTGGAGCCGATTTTCCAAAATCGATAGTCTTCTCACGATTAACGATTAATAAGTGAAATTAATCGGCGATAGTTAATGGAATTTTACTAGCGATTATTATGAACTATCATATCTCACGGTTAACTAAATGTAGTCACATATGTAAAATAAGTGAAATGTTATATAAAAAAAGATATAAGATAAACAAAATAAAATGAAGCAGGGGTGTAAACAACGTTATCTGGATGTGTACATGGGAGTTTGGTGTCACGAAGGAAGGCAAAAAAGTACTAGAAAATCTTATATTTAAAACAACATAAAATAATCCTCCTTGAATTAGAATAGTAAATAAAGTCATTCGACCAATAGAATTTTCTCCCCCAAAGTACACTTGGTGACATAAAAAACAGACGCTATAAATACGAAAAATAATTGATTAGATGCATATCGTAGCATGAACTCAAAAAAACAAAGAATCTTGCATTTTCAACAAAGTTGTAATGACCCAGCAAATGAAAAGCTCCTAGACATAACCGACAATATTTTATGTTAATTCTATGATTCGACGTATCTCTCACCACAAAAGCCTCGACATCATCCAAAATAACATAAATAAA
>OU343224.1:172299970-172777638 GCA_910596185.1 Chrysanthemum makinoi
TTGAGAACTCAAGGATATGTGCGTCGTCTTAATACTTTGTCTATGTAGAGCACATATAGCATTTAAACAAAGTTCATCACCTTTTTCAAATTCTTTTAGCATATCAGCCTCTGATTTCCATCTTTCATCTTGCTTCTCCTTTTTGACAATGATAGAACTAGAGTCAAAAGTATCTAAGAATGGTGATACTTTTTCTGAATGAGCGATAGAAAATTGATGAGAAGTCAATGGTTGAGTTCCTTTTGGAATGTTGTCAACTAAATCATCGTCACATTCTCTTTTTATTTTTTTTGAAGCATGCTTGCTTGCTGATACCAAAATACATTCATTATTGTTATCCTCTTTCTTGATTTCATTTGAAGCTCATCGACTTCTATGTCAGTGATCTCTGGAAGCTTGGGATATGATCTTTGTTTAGAATTAACTATTTCCTTCAACCGTGAGGTCCAATACTTTCTATGTGACAGGTAAAAGTCTACCATAAGATTTGGTTTAAACAGTCATTAATTTGCACTTGTTATAGATAAATGTGCATTCAAGATATCAACTCATTTCTATACCCAAAACTGTGAAATAGGTTACAACAATAGAACACAATATGACAAAAAATGTAAACAAAAAACAGACTTATGGTAAAAACTGAGTAGAACACACAATTAATTGTTTGTGTCTAGTCTGTACTGTTTTTTGCTTCTAGCGCCTTGCTAGTAGCATCTTTATATATTATATATCTCTCTTTGCCGTTCAAAAAAAAAAATAGTTCAATGCACATCAAGATAAAACTACTAATTATCTCTCATTTAAATTTTCTTCTACAAAAATACAACCTTTAGTAACTTAAACCATTTGGGTATGCCTTTTCAAACCGGTTATTGTTACTTACACCGTTTAGGGTTTAAGGTTTATGTGCACATAAAAATAAAGACTTTATGTGCATTAAAGTATTCATTGGAAAAGGATGAGATTTTAGTAACAATAACCGGTTTGATAAGGCATATCCAAACGGTTTAAGTTCCTAAAGGTTGTATTTTTTGTAGAAGAAATTTTAAATGAGAGATTATTACTAGGTTTTATCTTGATGTGCATTGAACTATTAATTGTGTGTTCTACTCAGTTTTCACCATAAGCCTGCTTTTTGTTTACATTTTTCTGTCATAACAACGGTTTTTTTTTATCTTATGTGAATGTTAGTAGAATGATATTGAACTATATTGTGTTCTATTGATGTACACTATTTCATCGTTTTCGGTATAGAACTGAGTAGATATCTTGAATGCACATTTATCTAAATAAGTGCAAATTAATGACTGTTTAAACCAAATCTTATGGTATACTTTTACCTGTCACATAAACTATTGGACCTCTTCCAGGGTTTAAGGAAATAGTTAACTCCAAACAAAAATTATATCCCAAGCTTCCAGAGATCATTGACATAGAAGATAATGACGACGATCTAAAGCATGTATACTCATAAAAAAGAAGCTTCAAATGAAATAAAGAAAGAGGATAACAATGATGAATGTATTTCGGTATCAAAAAACAAGCATGCTTCAAAAAAAGTAAACAGAGAACGTGATGTGATTAAATTGACAGCATTCCAAAAGGAACTCAACGGTTGACTTCTCATCAATTTTCTATCACTCATTCAGAAAAAGTATCACCATTCTTAGATACTTTTGACTCCAGTTCTATCATTGTCAAAAAGGAGAAGCAAGATGAAAGATGGAAATCAGATGCTGATATGCTAAAAGAATTAGAAAAAGGTGACGAACTTTGTTTAAATGCTATATGTGCTCTAAATAGATAAAGTATTAAGACGACGCACATATCCTTGAGTTCTCAAATCAGTCGTGCACAAGGCATATCAAGGTATGTACAATACACATGATTTAATCTGTATAGCCTAATTGAAGAAGTTATCTTTGTGTATACTCAAACTACATTGAGATCATTATACTTAAAATTGTTCTTCTCTTTAGGATTAACCAACTGGAATATTTGCTTATTGACGGAGATCCACAACAAAAAAGCTTCCGTGTTGTATCAATCTGATATCAATGACTGTTGAAGGTTTGCTAAAATGTACTCAGCCACCTCTTCAATATATACAAAAAAGAAAGATGACGCTTTCTTCCCTCCATCAAGAATGGCAAATAATTAGATACCGACCACAAACTTTCATTGTGACATTTTTCTAGGGTTATTGCATTATTTAAGGAGCACTTAGGACCCGAAAACCAAATAGTTGTTTATTCACTAGATATATTGCATTATTTAAGGATCGTGTATATCAATAACTTTTATGTCTCTTTTACTATGCTACTTACAAGATGTGTTGGATTTGTTAAAGACTAAATTAATTTGAAAGATCAAGATAGCTTATTTGACAGCCTTTTAAGGAAGATTGCAAAAATCGTAAATCGGTGGTCGGGCAGTTGACCACCTTGTAGGGATTAAACGGTCTATGATGGATTAATCGTATTGTCATTTCGTGCAAGATTTGGGTATTTCTGGAGACTAAGCTAAAGATTTTAACTGATTCCAAACCTACTATGTTCCCAAACCTTAATAAAAGGCTCCAATGCTGATTATGAGGTCCCTTGTGCGTTATAAGTGAAATAAATAATCCCTAAATTAAGTAGAATGCCTAAATTAATATTTTTTTAAAAGTTAACCGATTCAGAAGATTTGGCCGATTAGTTTGATTTTTGACCGGTTCGTTCGATTTTTGACTGATTAGGCCGATTTTTGACAGATTAGTGGCTGATTTTTTTACCAGACCGATTTTTTCCTCGGTTTTAAAAAATCAGCAAGGTAAAAGGCTGATTACCTAGTAATCGCCGATTAATCGGCCGGATTGGCCGATTTTGCAACACTGCTTTTAAGAAAGACTTAGAGGTGGCTGGGATTGCTTATAATAACTTTTTTATTCTTTTTAAATAAGATCCTAAAACTAAAATAAAAATTAACTTATATATTTTAAAGTATCTTTTCACGTTGTGAAACTTTAGTAGTTCATGGGTATTATTTAAACAATTATTAGTTTGTCTCAAGGTTGTAACCACTAATAGAATCGGGGCTTTTCAATGGAAAACTTTTAACCACGACTAAATTCGTGGCTGAAACCCACTAAACAAAAAAAAAATGCGATTTATAATATTTTGTTAGGATTTGGAAAATCCAGTAGTTAAAGTGTCGGTCACTTCAAGTATATGTAATTGTTAGAAAGCTCGTAGTCGTAGTTATTTTAATGTTAAGTAGTATTCAGTTAAGTCACACCGTGGATGACGGACGGATCTTTACCCACTGTATGCCTGATTCACAGCCCGTCAGGTGGCGTTTTATTGTAAGACTATAAATACTCTCTACCTCCCAAGGTAGAGAGTTGGAGCTCATAATAAGATTTTTCTTTCTCTCACTAAAGTTCCCAAACCTCTAACTTTCTCTCTCTAAAACCATTGTGTA
This sequence comes from Chrysanthemum makinoi, assembly GCA_910596185.1. Taxonomy (NCBI): domain Eukaryota; kingdom Viridiplantae; phylum Streptophyta; class Magnoliopsida; order Asterales; family Asteraceae; genus Chrysanthemum; species Chrysanthemum makinoi. Next base: position 172,303,436 of record OU343224.1, read on the forward strand.
CGCCTCTTGTGTTTATGTTATGATGTGTATATGAAATCCAATATGTTACAAATGGTATCAAGAGCCATGGTTTGATCATTCATCTTTCATGCTCTTTGTTTTGGTGGATTTCATAAGGTTTTTGGGGTATTAAGTGTTTAGGAGAGTTTGAATCATTTGGACAAATTCTAGTGTTAAAGTTTGAATTTTGCTTGTACTTTTGTGTTTAGGATCATCATATGTGTTTATGTTTTGAATTGGAAGGCTTAAATCATTGTAGTTTGGTTGTTTTTGATTGATAAAGTTGTTATTTGTGAACTTTGTACTAAGCGAATTGAGTCTCGGACTTGAGTTTCTTCGAAGCGAGTTGCTTTGTTACTGGAAGCGAGTTGATATATGTGACTTGGCTATTTAGCGAGTTGACCTTTTAAGCGACTTGGTGGTTAAGCGAGTTGTGTCCGTTTGCGATTTGCTATTACGAGTTGATTCTTAAAGCGACTTTTTCATTGCGAGTTGATTGTGTTTGAAGGTTGATACTAAAGCGAGTTGGCTATTTAGCGACTTATTTTAAGCGAGTTAATTGTGTTGCGAGTTGATACTAATGCGACTTGGCTATTTAGCGAGTTGATTCCTTAAGCGACTTGTTTCTTTAAGCGAGTTGGTTATTTTTGCGAGTTGATAACTAAGCGAGTTGAGTTTTTAGCTACTTGTCTATTAAGACTTGTTACTTCTTCGTGATACATTCTTACGGTTGTTCTTTTGGTTTAGTAAAATCCCGTGAAAGAATCAATTTCCCGGTTTAATCAAAGAATAGTAAAATCCTGTAGAACTTGTAATCATGGCAAACATCGTTCCTACTATTGTTTCTTCTGTAGCTGAGGACGTTCAAGCAGCAGGATCAGATACTCGTCCACCTATGCTTGACAGAACTGATTATGACTCATGGGCTCAACGAATCCGATTGTACTGTTTGGGAAAAGAAAATGGAGTCAACATTCTCAAATCAATTGATGAAGGACCTTATCAGATTGAGACTACAAGAGACTTAATTGATACAGCTGCAGATGGAACAATGATCTATGGGATAGACAGACCAAAGACATATGATGAGCTCAATGATAAGGAGAAAAAGAGATTCGATGCTGATATCAGGGCTTCTAACATCATACTTCAAGGTCTTCCAAAAGATATCTACAAGCTTATCAATCACAACACCGAAGCCAAGGCAGTATGGGATAATGTCAAGATGCTTCTTCGTTCTGAATTAACTATGGAAGACAGAGAATCACAACTCTATGATGAATTTGAGCACTTCAAGATGAAACCAGATGAGTGTCTATGAGTATTACGTGAGATTCCACAAGCTTGTTAATGACATGAGGAACATCAGAATGACTATGCCAAACATTCAGCTGAACTCAAAGTTTGTGAACAACATGAATCCGAATGGCACAAGTTTGTCACCTCTGTGAAGCTAACCAAAGGATTGAAGAATACAAACTATGAGCAACTCTATGCCTTCCTTCTTCAGAATGAGAGACATGCTATGTTTGAAAAAAGGATTCTTGATCAGTTCAAAACCAACCAGGAGAGACAAGCTCATCAAATGATTCAACTGCCTTCTACTCAAACATTGGAATTACCACCAAAGCATCTCAAGTTATACCCATGGGTAATGGTAATCACAAACTCATTCCTGATCCAATGTTCAAACAAGCTGATGCTGATGCAGCCGTGGGAAACTTCATTAATCAACTGGCTCTCATGATTAGTCAAAACATGAACTCTCTCCCACACACCAACAACAACCTCAGAACAGCATCCAATCCTCATAATCAAGCCACTGTCAAGATGAAGGTTATGGTGCAGCCGTTCAAGAAAGGCAGTATGAACAAGGAAGAGGTGGAGTAGGTAGAGGTTATGTGGGAAATCAGAATAGAGGAAGGAATGGAAATCAAGGACAAGCAAAGCCAATCAAATGCTACAACTGTGGAGGTGAGGGACATATTGCAAGGAACTGCACATCGCCAAAACGCCCCCAGAATGCAGAGTACTTCAGGGATAAGATGTTGCTTGTGCAAGCTCAGGATAATGGTGCAGCTTTGGATGAAGAGGAGTTGTTGTTTCTTGCTGAGGGAAATGCCAAGACATATGATGCAGATGTGGATGAGCAGCCAATTCAGGAGATAGGCCACAATCATCAGAATGCCTTTCAAGTCGCTGATTGTGATGCATACGACTCTGACGTTGATGATGAACCTACTGCACAAACCATTTTCATGGCTAGCATTTCTCCAATGGTCCCTCCTAAAGTCTCTTCATCACCACAAGCTGGTCCATCCAAAGACAAAATCATTTCTGAGGTATTAAAACTATATGATGAAGTTGATGAGCAAAAGATACATGACGAAGTACAATCAACTGAAATTATTGAGTCGATATTGAAAATATGGGTAATATCAATGTTGTCCCATATGATCAATATGTGAAACAAAGTGAAAGTGAGATTGTACCAAGTGATGTATCTTCTGCAGTCAATGATGACTATGTTTTTGATGAATACACTAGATGTGCCCCTGATGATTCTGTTATCTCTGAACTTAATGCCTATAAAGAACGCGTTGCTATTTATGAACAACGAGCTAAGTTTGAATTAACCACCCGTGAGCAGGAGATGGATGACCAAATGCGTACAATTATTAGAAAAAGTAACTTTAGAGAAGAAGTCTTAAAACAAGAGTTAAACTCCTTACAAGAAAAGCTTTCTAAAACTGCTAAGCAAAAACAAGAACTTCAAGAAAATGTTAAAATGCTTAAGCAAGAATTCAATGCTAAGGAATCAAAACTTTTGAATGATTTTTCCAATCTAAAAACTTTGAAAAACAAGCTTGAAAATAAGTTGTACGTACAAGGGAATACCATTCAGACTGCTCACTTGATCACTAAGCATAGAGTTTTAAGCGATAAGCATAGCATTCCCCTTGTTGAGGAACCAAATCCAGAGGTCATTAAAAGGCTAGAGTCAATAAGGTGATCTATGATGGAAATGAGATTCTTAAACCTAGACAGAAACCTAGTTGCATTGAGTGCACTGAGGAAGATAGAAAATTAGATGATGCATCTAGGGAGAAAATGAATAAGAAGCTAGATGATCCTGAATGTAAAAAGAATAACATAACGATCAAACCCCATGATTACAAAAAAGGAAAATTGGTCCTTGAACAGTTTAAGCCTCAAACGTTGTTAACACCCGAACAAGTGTTCTGGAAAAAGGATCTAGATAAGCAAAAAACTGAAAATCTTGTTGAAACAAACCCTCCCCTTAGGAAAATGCCTGCAGCGACTGTGTATCCTCCAAATACACCAATGCATTTAGTTCCTAGAACTATTGCCACTAAGAGCAAGACCTTAATCAGTCAATATGTTATTTTTCAACTATTTGTCGATTTTGAGAAAACTTGTAAGAAAAGGATCACACCCACTGGGATAACTGAAGGGGAAAGGGGTTTTGAGCAAACTAAAGAATGTTATTTAACTGAGGTCATGCCTTTCTTTAAACAACTAAAAGATCAATTTGAGAGTCTTAAACAAGGGATGGACTCAGATATTAAAGGAATGGAAAAGGAATTTGATGCAATGATAGTTGAGGTTAGTGACTATGAGCGAGCATTAAAATATAATGAGATTGAGAGGAAGAACTTGCATACATTGAATGAGACTCTTATTTCTGAATGTATTACTCAAGATGTGTTTTACACTGCTACGAATTGTTCCATTAATGCTTCTCAATTTCATGAATTATCTGTTGCTCTGAAAGTCTCCCATGATCGTGTCATTGAGCTTGAAAAACTAACTCTAAACTGCATGATAAAGTTGAACAGGATGATCATGATAAATTGTGTAAAAAGTTTTCTAAATTGAAGTTGAGCATCTTGCTTTGCAATTAAAATATCAACATCTGAAAGAAAAGAAAATGTATCAAGACATCCTGGATGTTCCAATTTGATGCATTTTTGATTAATGTCCTGAATTTGATGCTAAGTTTTAACTTTGCAAACGTGATGAACAAATTCGAGCTCATTGTAACACGATCAGAAAGTTGAAAGTCCAAATCTCTCAATTAAAGAGTGAAAAGAACAATGTGACTGGATCCCAAATGCCTCCTCCTTTAGATTCTCGGTATTCTCAAACTTTTCATCTTCAAAACTTAGTTAATGGCTTACAAAAGGAAAACGAGAGTTTTCTAGAAGAAAATGAAAAAGTTAAACGACACTTTAAAGAGTTATATGATTCAATGAAAGTCACTCGTGACAAAAACAACGAAAAATAACGTCTTTACAAAAAGAAATTGAGAATCTGAGAGTCGGAAAAGGAAACTGCCACTTGTTTTTAATGAGAATGTTGCTTCAAAGTCATCCTCTAACTGCAAATATACTGTGACTATTAAATACATTCCTCCTCATCTTAGGAATAATGAACTTGTGTTTCATAACTATTGTGCTCACCTTAAGGATAGTCTAGAATGTCTCCGTGAGATTGTTGAAGAGGACTTCATTAACAAACCTCTTGATAGAGAAATTAGGTTTGCTTGCATTCAGGCCAAACGATCTCAAGAGCTGCTAGAATGTTTAATTGCAACATGTCCCAAATCCTTAGGTGCAAAAGGAAAAGCTGTGATGCCTTGTTCTATGCCTAGTGCCAAGCATACAAATCATTCTATGCCCAGTTTTAAGAAAGTGAACACTAATGTGCCTTCAAGTAGCTCAGATCCCTGCACATCTAGTTCAGGAATGCAAAAAGTAGATCAACCAACTAATGTTCCCATAATTCCCTCTACAGGAGTAATCAATGACATTAAAGTGAGCAGGTCAAAGTCTCAAGGCAATACAAGGAATGATAGGACCTCGCAAGCTAAGAATGTGCATTGGAAGAGAGTAGAAGACCAACCTAGGAACTTTAAGTTTGAGTTGAATAAAACGAATCGTGTTGATTCTAGTATTAGCCATAGGCGTACTGTAATTAATTCGAATTCTGATACTATCTGCAAACCATGTAATGATGTCTGCTTGAATTCTATTGCTAATCATGAATGTGGTGTGAATGTTTTGCCTAATGCTGTCAATTGTCCCGTGAGAATTGTTAATGCTAAAAAACGTGCTAAGAAGGCTAGAAGGCAAAAACGAAAGAAAGTTAGAAAACAGTGGAAACCCACAGGAAGAACATTTAGTAAGATAGGTTATCAAAGGATACCTTTTGGCCATAAGGTCAATCAGTTCTGCCCTCAATGCTAAGACAATGCCCACTAGAAAATGGATGCCTACTGGTAGAACTATTCCTTTAAGAAGTGAACATACTTTGAATAGGTCAAATACAGACACCAGCACTGCATCTATTCCTAATGATTCCATTGCTTCTATTTCTGATGTGGGTGTTCCAATCACTGTTACTAACCAAGTGGAACCCATTCTTGCATGGGGATCCCAATTATCCAGTTATCCATTCTTGTCTGGTTCAACTGCAGATCGTTCAAATCGTTCTGTGGTACTTGACTCAGGCTGTTCCAAGCATATGACTGGAGACCGGTCGCGGCTCATGAACTTCGTGAGTAAATTCATCGGAACTGTTAGATTCGGGAATGATCATTTTGGTGCAATTATGGGTTATGGTGATTATGTAGTTGGCAAAAGTGTAATCTCCAGGGTATATTATGTGGAAGGTCTTGGTCATAATTTGTTCTCTGTTGGTCAATTCTGTGATTTCGATCTAGAGGTGGCCTTTAGAAAACATACTTGCTTCGTTAGAGAACTTGATGGTGTGGAATTATTAAGAGGTACTCGTGGTTCTAACCTATACACCATCTCTATCGAAGACATGATGAAGTCTTCTCCAATCTGCTTGCTGTCAAAGGCTTCTAAAACAAAGTCATGGTTATGGCATCGTCGCCTCAATCACTTGAACTTCGGCACCATTAATAACCTTTCCAGAAAGGATCTTGTCAGAGGCTTACCCAGATTAAAATATGAAAAAGATCATCTTTGTTCAGCTTGCCAATTGGGTAAAAGCACGAAATATGCCCACAAACCAAAACCCACAAATTCAGTAATGGAAGTTCTTCATACCCTTCATATGGATCTGATAAATGGGAAGAAATACATTCTAGTAGTTGTTGATGACTACTCTCGATTTACTTGGGTAAAGTTTTTGAGGACAAAGAATGAAAATCCAGATGTCATCATCAAACTAATCAAACAGCTTCAGGTTCGACTCAACAATACAGTTAGAATAGTTCGAACAGACAATGGCAAGAGTTTGTTAACAAAGACTTAATTCAGTTTTATGAAAGTGTTGGAATCAGTCATCAAAGAAGTGTTCCACGAACTCCTCAACAGAACGTGTAGTTGAAAGACGAAATCGAACTCTTGTGGAAGCCCAAGAACAATGCTAATTTATTCAAAGGTTCCAATGTTTCTATGGGCTGAAGCCATTGCCATGCTTGCTACACCCAAAATCGCTCTTATACACACCTCTCATGGAAAAAACCCATATGAACTTGTTCATAAACGAAAACCTGATCTCTCCTACCTTCGTGTGTTTGGTGATTTGTGTTATCCAACGAATGACGGTCAAGACTTAGGTAAATTAAGAGCAAAGGCAGATATTTGAGTTTTTGTTGGTTATGCACCAAACAAGAAGGGTTACCGAATCTACAAAAAGAGAACCCGAAATATCATGGAAACAATTCACGTTACGTTCGATGAGCTGACCGGTCAAATGGCTCCTGGACAATCCAGTTCTTGACCCGCACTTCAAAACAGTCCCATTGGTTCATCCCTTGTACCAAATTCCTTTTCAAAGAACTCCATATGTACCTCCATCAAGATGATTTAAAGAAATTTTTGATCCAATGTTTGATGAACACTATGAACCAAATGCTGATGAAATGTCAATTCCATCAACAGAGGCTGCTCCTATCCCTGTGAATGAAGTCAACCCTTAATCTCAATATCATTAAGTCAAGAAGCGCCCGCTGCTGATCACTCTGTCTCATCAACAAATCATCAATCATCGAGTGTACATCATGGAACTGTTTCTGGCATCAATGATGAAGTTAATCCCTTTGCTACTCCTGAAGATGCTCCATTTGAAAACATATTTGCTCCTGAATCATCATCTAAACCATCCTCATCAGGAGACATCGACTCTGCTACTTCAGATCCACAACAACAACCACATGAACACCTTAGAAAATGGACACATGATCACCCATTGGACAACATCATTGGAAACCCTTCTCGTCCAGTATCCACTCGGAAACAACTTGCAACTGATGCCTTATGGTGCTTCTTCAACTCCGTACACTCTAAGGTCGAACCAAAAGACATTAAAACCGCTATGAATGAAGACAGCTGGTTCAATGCCATGCAAGAAGAAATTCATGAGTTTGATCGACATAATGTATGGGAATTAGTACCGCCCTGACAGCTATGATCATTGCTCTAAAGTGGATCTTCAAAGTGAAACTTGATGAGCATGGTGATGTGTTGAAAAATAAGGCTAGGTTAGTGGCTAAAGGATATCGTCAAGAAGAAGGTATAGACTTTGAAGAATCTTTGCTCCTGCTGTTCGATCGGCTACAGAATCTTCTTGGCTAATGCTGCTAGTAAAACATGGTTGTATATCAGATGGATGTGAAAACCGCCTTTCTTAATGGTGATTTAAAAGAGGTGGTTTACGCCACCAACCGAGGGTTTGTGAATCCAGAGCATCCTACTCATGTCTATCGCTTGAAAAAGGCCCTTTACGGTGGTGATCCAACATTGTTCACCAGAAAGTCAGGCAAACATTTAATTCACGTTCAAATTTACTTTGATGATATTATCTTTGCCTCGACTGACCCCAATGAATGTGATCGTTTTTCAAATGAAATGGGTTCTAAATTTCAAATGTCAATGATGGGACAAATGTCATTTTTCTTGGGATTACAAATTTCACAAAGTCCCGGAGGCATCTTTATAAATCAATCTAAATATGCAAATGAGATTTTAAAGAAATTTGGATTTGTTTCTTGTGACACCGTTGACACTCCCATGATTGAACGTACCAAGCTGGATGAGGACCACTCAGGATCATGGTAGATCAAACGAAATATCGTAGTATGATTGGATCCCTGATGTACCTCACAGCTAGTAGACCAGACATCTTGTTCGCTGTGTGCATGTGTGCTAGATATCAGGCTAAGCTGTTAGAGATACGAAAATCCGTCTAACAAAGAAGTTTCGGTCACTCGAAGAATGAAGAAAATTGGCTTACATTTACTAGCTCGTTAATACATATTATTTAGTAAATATGGGCCGATTATAGGAACAGCCCAAAGGCCTTATGGCTGGTCATTTACAAGGGTTTTTATACCCTTTGTTTTCTATTTTTAGCTAGCTACTTCATTATTCGTGATATACTTTTAGGGTTTGTACCATCCTTTTTCTTTCAATCAAGTTCTTTAAAAGTTTAATCTTCTTGGCATTGATCTTGTTTTTCTATGTCTCTCTTAAGATTAACGTATGATCTAAAGACCATCAATTGGTTTCAGAGCCAAAGTGATTGATTGATTTTCATTTCTACAAAAATTTTAGGCTCTCGGTTTTAATTTTTTTTGTGGTATCAATTTATCAACGCAAGCCCACTTAACCACACAACACAAAAACACACCTTGTAATCAACAATCACTCACGATCAGGTCATTTCGTTAATCCCTAATCAATGGCCATGAATGAAGAAATAAGTGCGGCAGGTACTGATACACGTCCACCCATGTTGGTTGAAAGTGATTTCGATTCGTGGAAAATTCGTATTCACAGGTACATTCGAGGCAAACCACATGGCAAGCTTATCTGGAACTCGATTCAAAATGGACCTTCACCACATCCTATGATTACTGATGCTCTACCTGCTGGTCAAACTGGTGTGCCAATACCGAGGAAGAAACTAGATTCAGAGTTCACACCTGAAGAAAACAACCTTGAAATGGCTGACACGCAAGCTGAAATCATTCTCAGTCAAGGACTCCCACGTCACATTTTCAACATTCTAAATCAGACAAGTACTGCTAAAGAGATTTGGGATAATGTGGAGTTACTCATGCAAGGATCAGGACGTACTGTTCAACAAAAGAAGGAAGATTTATTTGATGAGTACGAACGCTTTCGTGCCAATGGAAACGAGACGATTCATGACTACTTTGTGCGTTTCCACAAGCTAATAAATGACATGAAGCTTACACAGCTAACTATTCCGACTCATCAGATGAACACTAAGTTTGTCAACAACCTTCCATCTTATTGGGGTAAGTATGTGACTAGTGTCAAGCTGAACATGGATATCTCAACCGTTAGCTATGTTCAAATCTACACACATCTCAAAGCTTACGAGCCTCATGCTCAAAAGACTCTCACGAAACAAGAGCAGTCAGCAAGCATTGTTGACCCACTCGCTTATATTGCTCACAACTCTTCTCCAACTGCTTATCCATCAACTTCACCTCCAACTCAACAACCGTTCATCCGAATGACGTAATGATGGCCACTATGACTCAGATTGCAAATCTTTTAAGTGGTTTCCAACAACAGTTTCCTCCTACCAACAACCAGCTCCGGACATCGTCCAATCCAAGGAGTCATGCTACGGTGCATGACAGGCAAATAGTCACTGAAACCGTTCAGCGAAGAGCTCCGGGAAATGTTGGCAAAACAGGAACAAAAGGAACTCCAGGTTATGGACAAGTGACTGATAAGCAAGGGAAGAAAGTGATCTGCTACAACTGCCGAGGTGAAGGACATGTAGCAAGGCAGTGTAATGAACCAAAAAGGAAGCAGGATTCTCAGTACTTCAAGGATAAAATGCTCCTTATGGAAGCAAAAGAGAAGGGAGCTGAATTAGATGCAGAAGCCGAAGCATTCCTAGCTGATGTGGAATGCACTGCTCCCTATGATCAACCTCTGTCATTGACTACTACAAACATGTTTCACGTCAACCTTGAGGATGCTTATGATTCAGACGTGGATGAAGGCCCCAATGCTGTTGTCGCTTTCATGGCCAACATGTCATCCACCAGTGCCAACACCAAGCCAGTCAATGAGGTACATAAGAATGACAATCAACTCTGTGATAATGTGAATTATCAGTTAACACAGGAGATACACCATGAAGAACATTTAGACTCCGATGTTGAGTCTGACATTGATGACAATATGATTTCATATCATCAATATCTTCTCGACAGCGAAGCCCAAAATGTTCCAACTGAGGTATCTGCTGAATCATCTGATAAGATTTCTATGATTGCTATCTTAACTGACTTGCAAACCCAACTAGATGGACATGTTAAGGTTAACCAGGCACAAAGATTAGAAAATGAAACGTTAAAAACTGAGCTTGTACGTTGCCAGCAAGAAATATGTTGTCTAGATACCCAACAGATCAAACTTGATCTTGAAAATCAAGTTCGCCAGGAACAAAACCTAGTAACCATGCGCAATAAGCGTAACGTTGAACTTGAGCAAGAAAACGTGTTGCTAAAATCAACTTTAAAATCCACTATTTCAAATAAAGATGAGTCAATTGCGTCTTTAAAATCTGAAATTCAACAGGTTTTATCTGATAAAAAGGAAATTGTGGATAGTTATCTTGATGAAATGGTATGTTTAAGAAGTGCTAATAAAGTTGCAACAGAAATGCTGCAAAGATTTAACATGCCTACACAAACTATACCTATGCTTTCAAAGAAACCTAAAACAACAACCGATGACTTGCACAAGGACATTCTAGGTAAACGCAATCCGCGTGTAAGCAATCTGGCCAAACATGCTCAACCTGTCCTATATGATGGTCATGCTCTTTTGCAACCCAGCCTAAGACCTACACCTGTTGACGTGTGGGATAGCGAGGATGTCTTAGTACACGTAGAGGTTAGCATGCATAAAATGAAAGAAAAAACAGGGCACGTCCAACCAGCAAGTGGCTTCTATGAGAAGCAAAACGCCATTGCGTTTGTTCCTCAACAGGAACTATCTAGTGAACAGGTTTACTGGATGTCTAGTCAAGATAGTACCCCTTCTAACTCTGTGACTCCCTTTGTTCATAAAAGTCCACCTCCTAGCCAAGTTCTTGCTAGTCTTCAAAATATTAAAGCTGTGTTTCCCCAATTTGAGAACATTTTGAATGAAAGAACCACTGTCAGACCGCTATATGTGAGTGAAGCGTGTTATGAATACGCAAGAGAGTTTGCTATGCATCAGGTTATCCCTTTTCTTGATTATTTCAAGCAACATGTGCAAACTGCCGATGACACCATTGTAAAGGAAGTAGCGGAATTTAAGGAGATTCACTATGCGTTAGAAGATGAGTATGAACGAAGTGTTCTTGAAATCAAGAACTTGCACATAGAGAAGAAAAATCTTTTAATTCAAAATGAATGCTTAATTGCTAAATGCTTAGAAAAAGATATATGCTCTATTGTGATGAATTCTGATATAGTTGTGCCCCCTAGTTCGAATTGCCTTTGCGAAGAACTTAGATTTGCATGCGATAGGGAACACACTAAGGTTCTTGAACTTGAAGCTGAGATTTTGAAACTGCAAAAGATGGTCAATACTTCTGAAAAACGAACTTTTCATTTACAAAAAGACCATATTGATTTACAACTTAAATATCAAAATCACAAACAATGCATAGACACTTCCAGTGCGTCAAATGCAATTTTTGAAATTAACAAGTTACGAGATCAGCTTCGAGGGAAAGAGGACACTATCAGAAATTTAGAAGCCCAGACTAACATCATGAAGGTGTTGAATGCAGGTCCCACTGTAGGTAATTTTGATAAGCAGGCCTTAGAAACTGAGCTGACTCAGTTAAAAGATGTTGTCACTTCTCTTAGGATTAAGAATGATGGGTATAAGGTAGAAAATACTAAATTGAATCGAATTTATCTAGAATTGTCGATAGCAAATATCCACCTTCGTACTAAAACCTCTGAGAAGATAGCCGCCTTAACTGCTGAGATTGCCAAATTCAAACCTAATGTTAGTGGACCTAGGAAAACTGTGACACCTAAAGTACTTGCTCCAGGTATGTATGCCATTAATACAAAATACATCGTCCCACCAAAATGAGACAATTGGGTTAAACCGACCCCGTTGCCAAAGAAGAAGCAAGTAACCGTTGTAGCACCCCACAGACCTTCACCCAAACCCACACAGACAACATTAGTGCAACCTAATAAGAAACCTAACGTTTGTGTGCCTCTGTCTACAGGAATAAAACCCACTTCTGGAGCCAGCAAACCTGTGCCTAAGAGTGTCCCTCAGAATCATAGAACCTTGCCGGCTACACGTGAGAAATCGACGAGAGTAGAAGAGAACCCTAGGAATTTGAATAAAAAGAATCATGTTGATTCTCATTTGAATGCTAAATGTTTTGTTTCCATTTCCAATTTGAACACTGTTTGTGGTGCATGTAATGACAATTTGTTTTTTAATAAATATAATACGTGTATGGATACTTGTGATCAAACGGTGAATGTCAAACACAACCAGACTACGCATACTATTCACCAAACCAAGAAGGTTTGGAAACCAATTAAGAAAGTCTGGATTCCCATTAGCACGACTGTTGCTCATGCTAAAACTCAGTGGAAGCCCACTGGTAGGCATTTCCAAATGTGTGATATCACTATGATTAAGGAAACCAGTGTAGAGCCTTTAGCACTTTCCCCGAGCGCTAAGTTCTAGTCCCAATGCTACTATGATATCTCGGTTATCTGATTGTCAACCAATTTTTGCTGTTAACTAACCGGATGAGTAAGGGCATCCTATCACAGGATATATATTTGGGTTTTTGCAGGTAATTCAGATTGTTCTCTGGTACTTGGATTCAGGATGCTCACGACACATGACTGGTGATAGAGCTCGACTTATCAATTTTGTGGATAAGTTTATTGGTACAGTGCGATTCGGCAACGATGAATTTGCTAAGATCGTTGGTTATGGTGATTACAAACTGGGCGACACTATCATCTCTCGAGTCTATTATGTTGAAGGACTCAAGCACAACCTATTCTCAGTTGGACAATTCTGTGATGGTGGTTTAGAAGTTGCATTCCGACAACACTCTTGTCACATCCGCAACTATGACATGGTTGATCTACTCAAAGGATCGCGGACTACCAACCTGTACACCATCTCTCTAAATGATATGTTGTCAGCTTCTCCAGTTTGCTTGCTAACAAAAGCCTCGTCTACAAAGTCATGGTTATGGCATCGTAGATTAAATCATCTAAACTTCGGGACCCTGAATGAATTAGCCCGGAAAGATCTAGTACGAGGATTACCGAAGCTGAAATATGACAAGGATCGTCTGTGTCCATCTTGTCAACTTGGGAAAAGCAAGAAGGCAACCCATCCACTCAAGACGGAAAACACCAATACTGAAATTCTCAACACACTTCATATGGACCTCTGCGGCCCCATGAGAACGGAGAGTATCAACGGAAAGAAATACATCTTGGTGATAGTGGACGATTACACCAGATTTGGTTGGGTGAGATTCTTTATCAAAAGATGAAACTCCTAGAGCAATTGAGAAGTTTATTGTGCAAACCAGCGTGCCCTCAATGCCACTGTTCGTGTTGTCCGAACAGATAATGGAACGGAATTTCTCAACAAAACAATCGACGGATGGTTTGAGAAAATTGGAATTACTCATGAAACAAGCGTACCTCGGTCTCCACAACAGAACGGCGTTGTCGAACGACGGAACCGAACTCTTATGGAAGCTGCTCGTACAATGCTTATATTTGCCAAAGCTCCGTTATTCCTATGGGCAGAAGCTGTAGCCACTGGGTGTTATACTCTTAACCGATCTTTAATACACACACTACACGGCAGGACCTATTACGAGTTGCTGAAAGGTAAGAAGCCTGAGTTAAAATACTTCCGAGTATTTGATCTCTGTTATCCCACCAATGACTACGATGACGTGGGTAAGCTCAAGGCGAAAGCCGACATAGGTATATTCGTTGGCTATGCACCCACTAAGAAAGCGTACAGAATCTACAACAAACGAACGCGCAAGATTCAAGAAACCATTCATGTGACCTTCGATGAACTTACCGAAGGAATGACATCTGGTCATCACAGTTCAGGTTGCACACCCAGTGAACTTCATGCTTTACAATCAGGACGCAGCCGTTCTGATCTAGTGAATGATCCTCCAACACCCAGTGTCCCACCTACAGAGAAACAGGTAGACGATTTTTTTCAACAATGGTTTGACGAAGCGGAGAGATCCCACCGTTGTTCCATGCCTCGGTTGTTCAAATACCTCCGGTTAATGAACAAGCTGCTCAGGTACACGAGAGTGCCCATGGTTCACCCTCCTCTACACTTATCTCCGAAGGCGCTCCTAGCGTTACTCTTAGTCCCTCACCTTCGCAACCTTTGCACTCTGACACTAGTGATTCGGATCCCACTACACCATTCGACCATCTTGACAGTAATTTGTTTACACCATATCTTGCTCCTGAAACCGTCTCTGAAGCATCGTCTTCCAACACTGTCGATGTCGAAGTTGCTCCTGATAATCCACTACCTCATTTGAAAAAGTGGACTAAGGCTCATTCCTTAGAGAATATCATTGGCGATGTCAAACGCCCCGTATCTACCAGGAAGCAACTGGAAACCGATGCACTTTGGTGTTTCTTCAACGAATTCATATCTCATGTTGAACCAAAACTTATAAAACAAGCCTTAGAGTATTCATGTTGGATTGAGGCTATGCAGGACGAGATACATGAGTTCGATCGATTGGATGTGTGGGTTCTTGTACCACGTCCGCTATTCTCATCATCCCGCTCAAATGGATTTTCAAAATCAAGTTGGATGAATATGGTGAAGTATTGAAGAACAAGGCACGGTTAGTGGCGAAAGGTTATCGTCAAGAAGCTGGTATTGATTTCGAAGAATCCTTTGCACCTGTTGCACGACTCGAAGTGATCAGACTTTTCATTGCGCATGCAGCCAGTCAAAACATGGTCATCTTTCAAATGGATGTGAAAACCGCCTTTCTCAACGGCGAACTGAACGAAGTTGTCTATGTTAGTCAACCAGACGGTTTTGAAGATCCAGATCATCCAACGCATGTGTACCGTCTCAAGAAAGCTCTTTATGGGCTCAAGCAAGCTCCACGTGCATGGTATGACAAGTTGTCAGCGTTTTTTATCAAATCTGGATTTTCTAAAGGCGTGGTCGATCCAACTCTCTTCACAAGGACAACAGGCAAACATATCTTACTCGTGAAAATCTATGTCGATGATATAATCTTTGCCTCTACCAATCCCAAAGCATGCAAACTTTTTGCTTATGAGATGAACTCAACTTTTAAGATGTCGATGATGGGACAAATGTCTTTCTTTCTAGGTCTACAAGTTTCCCAAAATCCCAGAGGCATCTTTATCAACCAGTCAAAATATGCTCTTGAAATTTTGAAAAAGTTTGGTTTTGACACATGCACACCCATTGACACTCCAATGGCGGAGCGACCCGACCTTGATGAAGATAGGGGAGGAAAGCTTATTGATCCTACACGTTATCGTGGTATGGTTGGCTCCCTTATGTATCTTAGTGCATCTAGACCTGATATAGTTTTTGCTGTCTGTATGTGTGCCCGGTATCAGGCAAAGCCTACCGACAAGCACCTTCATGCAATTAAACGGATCTTTCGATACCTTCAGGGAACTATTCACATGGGTCTCTGGTATCCGAAGGACTCCGGTTTTCAACTTACAGCGTTTGCAGATGCTGACTATGCAGGTTGTCATGACACAAGGAGAAGTACGTCTGGTTCCGCTCAATTTCTCGGAAATAGGCTTGTTAGCTGGTCTTTGAAAAAGCAAAAGAGTACGGCTATCTCCACCACTGAAGCAGAATACATTGCGCTATCCGGTTGTTGCGCACAAGTCCTCTGGATGCGTTCACAACTCAGGGACTACGGATTTGTGTTCAACAAAATTCCGATGTATTGTGACAATCAAAGTGCTATTGCTCTATGTTGTAACAGTGTTCAACACTCCCGCTCCAAGCACATTGATATTCGTCACCACTTCATAAAAGAGCATGTTGAAAGGAATGTGGTTGAGTTGTACTTCGTGGAGACTAAATATCAACTGGCGGACATTTTTACGAAGGCCTTACCAAAAGAGCGCTTCTCTACACTACTTCCACTGCTTGGGGTAAAACAAATGTCACCAGAGACTCTAAAGGAACTTCAGGATGAGTCAGTCTCTAAGTAACCAGGATACACATTGTCTATCCTTTGTATCATAGTGTATATTTGTACCAAAAAAAAAAAATCTATATATCATGCTGTATGTTTGCGGGGGAGAATCAGTTCTTCTAACAGTTTTGCAGGTTTCTTGGACGCATTTTTGCTGATTCTATTGCTGACAGATTGAAACAACCACATTCTTCATACACAGACAGATCACTGTTTCACTCATGTCTCGGTTTCATACAGGTCTAGTTTCAATAATCACTTGATATTTGTGCTTCAATTGCTCACCTCAATGATTGAGGGGGAGCTTGATTCATTTAAGTCCATTCTAGCTCAAAACCATTCAACTCTTTTCATACTTTTGATCGGGGGAGAAAATGTGACTTAAATAAAAATGGATAAATATTGATTCGATTGATTCTAATTCCTAAGTCCTGTCCTTACATGTGCAAAACACCTTTCGAATATCGTAGCACATGTGTAGGGGGAGCAAAGTGGTAATTTATTCAAAAATATCAAGGTACCAAAATCTTTGTGTTATACACTAGTATCTTGATAAGTGACAAAGAATCTTTTGTTTCATATTTGTGTATGTGATCTTGAGGAATGCATAAGAATGAGATGTGGTAACACCAGGGTATTCTTATACTCATATGTTTGTCTTCGGATAACATCCACTAGTGAAGTAGACTTCCATACAAGTACTTGTACAAGTTTGGATTTCTCAAAGCACTTCATATCTTTCGAGATATTTTTCAAAATATCATCAGAGCATTCTGATTTAAACTTTCGTTTGTGCCCCATAAATATTTCTTAAGCACATCGAATGTTTTTTAAAATCACTTTTGCCATCGGCCTTCTACGGTACTTAATTGTATTAAGAAGTAAAACATTGTTCAGGAATTGTACGGTATAGTCAGCAGACAGTAACTGTACTGACTCACTCTTTACCATTCTATTAGTAGAAATACTCATAGTGTGATTAGTCTTTGGACATCTGGTATAGAGAACAGCAAGCATACGGGAATCTGATACTTCGGTGTTAGAGACCTTAAAGGCTTTGAGCTGAAAAACCTGTCAAGAAAGTTCTTTTAATGAATTTATCTGATCACAAAAGATTCGTATCTGTAATCATCGATCCTCACGGAATCGGAGGTTAATGTAATCGACCAGATTGAGTATCGTCTATACTTGGTCCCTTCAAAATATAAAACCCTTCGTGTGTTCACAAAAAGATTTTCTAGAACACATTAAGTGGATTTTTTTTTGCAACAAAATTTTTTTTGGTGACTAAATTATTCAAACATGGTGTATGACAACTCAAAGAATCCGATGCAAGACAAATGCTCACATATCTGAAGAAATCTAGAAAGCTTATATACTTAAAGCTTTCGCAACTCTGAGATCATCATCTTCTTCTCATATTAAAGTCAAGAAGTTAGAAGAAGAAAGATCATAAAAGCTTTCAAATTTTCAGCGAATATGAACATGTAAAAAGACCAAAGTTCAGTAAACATCAAGATGTCAAGACTTAAAGTACTACAAAAGCACAAGAAGAACAAGTCAAGTGAAGTAACCCAAGAACTACGATGTTTCTCCTACTGATCTTACATTGGAATCTGCTAGTTTAGCGACAATTCTGCAACAGAAATAATGTCACTAATGATTTGGAGGAAGGGAGAACCTGGTTAGTGTCAGATTAGTGACAGATTATGTGTCGCTAATCACCATGGGAGGAAGGAGGCATCAAATTGCTACAGATTAGCCACAGTTTAGTGACAGAAAAAGTGTTGCTAATTGGTATAGGAGGAAGGAGAATGCAAAGTTCTTGACAGATTTGTGACAGACTTGTAACAGAAAAACTCATTCAAATATGTTCGAAGATAGCACTCCTAATTTGTGAAAAGAAGTTTCGTCAAAAGAATTCATTCGAGCAACCGAGTTTGATTCGAGCAACCTCTACTTGGGGGAGATTGTTAGAGATACGAAAATCCGTCTAACAAAGAAGTTTCGGTCACTCGAAGAATAAGGAAAATTGGCTTACATTTACTAGCTCGTTAATACATATTATTTAGTAAATATGGGCCGATTATAGGAACAGCCCAAAGGCTAGGCCTTATGGCTGGTCATTTACAAGGGTTTTTATACCCTTTGTTTTTCTATTTTTTAGCTAGCTACTTCATTATTCGTGATATACTTTTAGGGTTTGTACCGATCCTTTTTCTTTTCAATCAAGTTCTTTAAAAGTTTAATCTTCTTGGCATTGATCTTGTTTTTCTATGTCTCTCTTAAGATTAACGTATGATCTAAAGACCATCATAAGCCTACTAAAAAGCACCTTGAAGCGGTTAAACGGGTCTTTCGGTATCTCCAAGGAACCATCAATATGGGACTATGGTACCCGAAGGACACCGGTATGTCACTAACAGCCTATGCAGATGTTGATCATGCAGGATGTCAAGATACACGTCGAAGTACATCAGGAGGTGCTCAGTTTTTGGGTGATAAGCTTGTGAGTTGGTCTTCAAAGAAGCAAATGAGTACTTCTATTTCATCTACAGAGGCTGAATACATAGCCATGTCATCCTGTTGTGCTCAAATCCTATGGATGAGATCCCAATTATCTGACTATGGCTTTGAATTCAACAAAATAAAAGTGCTATTGCCCTCTCATGCAACAACGTTCAACACTCAAGAGCAAAGCACATCGACATTAGACATCATTTCATCAGAGAACAAGTGGAAAACGGTGTGGTGGAACTTTATTTTGTGAAGTCAGAATACCAGTTAGCAGACATCTTCACCAAGGTTCTTCCAAGAGAACGTTTTGAGTTTATTCTTCCACGACTTGGCTTGAAAAGCCTTCAACCAGAAACACTCAAACGTCTTCAGGAGGAAGACGAGGAGTAAAGGTTAATGACTCTATCATCTTTTTGTATATATTTATTCAAAAAGAAAAATACAAAATTATAAAACCAACAAAAAGCAAATAGAAAAATATAAAACTTTCAAAAATCCATAAAAACTGGAAAATCTTAAAAATCTCAAAAATATTGTCTTTTGTCATATCTTTCTTGATTCGATATATATCTACGGTCTTTGTGCTGTCAGTCAAAGAGTGACACGGGTCTTTAGATATTGTTCGAATAAAAAAAAATCAAAAAATCAAAAATATTTTGGGAGAAAGTGAAACAATGGTTTATTGTCATTTCAAAAGAACTCGCTTTTCAAAGAAAGAATAGAGCCATGTTTTATCTCATGTTTCAAACCTAATGCTCTGATTCTAAAAAAAAATGTTTGTCATTTACAAGACAAATGTTTAATTTCAAATATTTTTCTTTCTAAAGATTCTTCTGAAAAATATTTGAAATCTTATGAAAACTCAATCGTTTTGAAAACACTTCGGACTCTATTTTTGAAAATCAAAAGAACTTATCAAATGTCAAAATCTCAATCCATCAATCAACAACATTCGTCATTGATTGAGGGGGAGAATGATTTTTCAATAAAATCAAAAAGTGTTCTTTTCAAACAATTAGCACTTAAATGAACAAGGTCTACTCTAAATGTTTTACAATATTTTACACAATTGGTTCAAGACCTTGGTTCTTATTATGTTATCAAAAGATAATCATGCATGTTTAATCAATGGAGTTTAAAGTCTCAAAATCTGATCCTTATCAATTAAAGTTTATAAGTCACAATTCTCCTAAAAGCTTTCAAAATCAATTTAAATCTACAGAGATCACAAATCTCAAATGATTTGATAATTGTGATCGGGAGAATTTGTGATTTAAATTTGATTTAAACTGATAATTCGATAAATGGTTTCATAAGTGTTTAGCATGTTTTCCTCCCCGCATGTGACAAACGATTTCAAATTTTCCATGCACATGTTGAGGGGGAGCATCTATCTTAAACCTCAAATTATTGAAACGTGATTGAATTGTCTCTAAGTTCAGGTTCCCTCTAATATGTGCAAAACTCTTTCAAAATTCGAGGCACATATTGAGGGGGAGCAAACTTTGAAAACCTCATCCTTCCTCAAAATGTTTTATCTACTCAAATTGATTGGGAAGTGATGATGATCATTTTAGAAAATGTTAATCAAAAGATTGGACCTTTCATTCTTAATCTAACGATTTCAAAGATCTCTTGCCTCCATGTGCTAAACAATTTCTGAATTTTATGCATATGTTGAGATGGGAGCATTTCTAAAATATCAAAACAATTAAGATACAAAATGCTTTGATTCTATATCACAAGTATCTTGATTGATTTTCAAATGGTTTTCAATTGGTTTCAAGGCCGAAGAACTATACCAAAAGACCAACCAACTTCTACTTTATGCATGGTGATATAAGGATGATAAGGTTAGGTTGAGGTCCCATGATCCGCCAGATCTGAGGAATCTACCCAGGACAATCCACTAGATAGTGTAGAAGTCCTTAGGTATGATGAGAAAAGGAGAAAAGTGAGAAATGGGAAGAGTGCGGATGAGATGAGCTAGTAATCGAATAAACCCAACAAGGTTCTAGTTATGAAGTCTCGGTAAGCACTGAAGGGGTTGAAGAATGAAAAAGAAATTAAATGTGAAAAAGGGTGAAAAGAAATAGCCCTCCATTTATTCAACCTTAGGGCAGAAACCGGGTTCAATTCATATACTACTGGTGGTTACCAAGGTAACATCGGTATTGAAGACAAGACGTCATGGACCCAGTGACGCACTGCACTTCAACTTTCCAAACCACCCAAGTTCCTCTTAAAAGGACTTGTTTCATTCTCACGGGGAATCGACATAATCTATCGACTTTCTCTTAGAGATTGTTGATATTGAAGAAGGAGACCCTCTCCCTAGTCTCCGGCATAGGAACCAAATATGCACAATTGAGTCTAGAGCCACGAGATCATCATATAAATCTCTTTAGGACACTTTCAATGAAGACTCTCTGTTTCACACAATGTGAAAAGAGAGATTATATCTTATGAGTCCTACGCATTATCCTTGTGGTATTGCCAGAACATCTGAGTAGTATGCCAACATACTCACAATGAAGATGGAAAGCCTTCTGGAGCCAACATCAAACAAGCTCCTGGTAGGTGGCATGTGAGATCTATTCAATAGATCAACCATGTGACAACTGAATAGAAACAATGGGGCGATTCAATCTTTTGAATCAATCTCGGTTCAGGTTATGGATTGACGGATACCTTTGAAAAACCGGTCGTTGTGTTTAAAAATTCTTTTCTTTGCACATCGAATGTGTACTTATTTCAAAATAAAAGGTGTTTATGATTGATAATTGATTTTCATTAAAACCTTCGTTGTATTGCAAAACAATTTCTATTGAGCAGCACACGATTGTTTTTCAAATCTCTTTTCATCAATCAGTGAATCTTAAATTCGCTGGTTCACTCACTCCGTGTTGTCTTCTATGAGACGTTCCAGTTTGAGAACAGCTAGAGCAGCTGCGAAACCCCGTCAAGGAAATTCTTCGAATTATACCGATCACAAGCAAGATTTTGTATGATCAACGGGGAACCGTGGTCGTGTACCTCAATTCAATGAAAGTGATCAAAGATACTTTCATACACTTTATTGCTAACTGTTTTATGAAGGTACACCCCGATGTTTGCAGCTGATCAAAGTGAAGCGGTCAATCCATAGCCGCATGCTCACACAACACATTCAGTTCTAAAGAAATCATGATTAGTGCATCAATGACTCTGATATTATCACTCCATGCTTCGCTATGCTGCCAATATCATGAATCAACTAAAGCTTCCGCTATCACGATAAGAATATATCATGATCCGAATGTGAGCATGTCGGTCCAAATGTCACAACATCACATAATACCAACACCACAATGGATGAGTAAGAGATTAATGTGGTTGATGATCTCAAAAGCTGACTCAAAACTCAGTATCACGTGGATCAGTTAAAGACCTCCACTCAGATTATCCAAACATGCAAAAATGAAGAATCAAAGACTACGAGCTTCAGAACAAAGAACATAAACAAGAATCTAAGAACTATCTCAATGAAATATCTGTTTGTACTCTATGTAATTTTAATGTATGTTTGAGGTGACCTCCCTTAGGGGAAGATTGTTAGGATTTGGAAAATCCAGTAGTTAAAGTGTCGGTCACCTTAAGTATATGTAATTGTTAGAAAGCTCAGTAGTATAGTTATTTTAATGTTAAGTAGTATTTAGTTAAGTAACATCATGGAGGACGGATGGGTCTTTACCCACTCAGATGCCTGATCCACAGCCCGTCAGGTGGCGTTTTATTGTAAGACTATAAATACTCTCAACCTCCCAAGGTAGAGAGTTGGAGCTCATAATAAGATTTTTCTCTCTCACTAAAGTTCCCAAACCTCTAACTTTCTCTCTCTAAAACCATTGTGTACGCCTCTTGTGTTTATGTTATGATGTGTATATGAAATCCAATATGTTACATATTTGGCTCTAGAAACCACCAAACTTTTACAGACTTTGACTTTGACTTTTAACGCGAAAAATTGGTATAAATATGAACTGACACTTTCAGCGACGCTCAAGTTGCCGGTAAAAGTGAATCTTATTTTATTAATTAATATCATCTTAATACCGAAAATAATTACCACTAGACTAATATAAGTTAAAATTAGGACCCTGGAAACTTCACCACTCGATGGAGAGAAGTTAACATTAGGACCCTGGAACTATTCATGACCCAACGAAAAGAAGTTCACATTAGGATCTTGAAACAATTCACCACACAACAATAAATAATGCATACCAGATGACTTTGTTCAGTAAATTGTAAGAGCAAAGGGTGTAATAACGTGAAGTTGTGTTATGCAGTGTTACCACACCGTGTGGTGGCATTAAGGTGCAACGTTGGTGGTGGCGTTACCATGGTAACGTCACGTTATGGAGGTTTTATAATAAAAATAAAAAAATAATAAATAATAATAATTAAACCTTTGACCCCTTAACGGCTAGTGCTATTTAAATTCAATTTTTTAACCCCCCCCCCCCCCAATTTAAATGGCTACTTTGGTTAAAAAAACACTATATATTTTTCAAAACCTTGTATAAATACTCACATTTAAATATTATTTGTACGCACTTTCCATACATTAAACTCAAACAATAATAATCATAATATAACAATTCGTAAATTTCCAGATTATTATAATACTATTTATTACGTCAGAAAATGCAAATCGGTTATTTTCGGACAGTTGTTGATATTTAAAATTCAAAAATGAGAGGTCATCTTGTTTTCTTGAAAACATGACACCGCACACATGGAAATTCTCCGCAAATAAATAGAAATTTATTATTTTCTGATTTGTATATTTAAGCATACGGGAGCTTAAACTGTTTTTTTGGGAAGTTATCCCGCACACTACTGCACATAGTAACACACAGAACTGATATTTACATTGAGAAAGTGTAATGATAAATTTTTAACACTTACAGATGATTTATGAACAAAAAGGAGAGGTTATCTCGTGATTTCAGAAAAACACGGCACCATACGCATACCGACACCGACTTAGTAAAGGCAAACAGATATAATATAATTTCCACGTAATAACGATACCATATTATTACGCTCATGAAAATGTTCCTAAAAATAAAAATTTTATATTTTACGGGCACCGGGAAAGTACGTTTACGCGAAGACTCAACGGAACACGGGGAATGATTAATACAGTTATTAATAATAAAACAAAAATTTAACCTACTACCCTTATCCCATCCAAACCGCCCCTAGGATTCCCACTTTAATTTTTTTAGACTAAAATACACCGTTGGTCCCTAAACTTGTTCCTGCGCATCGCAGTGGGACAAACCTTGCCCTTTTCATCGCTGGAGGTTCAAAACTTGGGTTTTTAATGCCAAAGAAGTCCCTTGACCACTAATGCCAAAGTCAATGTCTGAATTTTGTCATGTAGTCGAGGGTATTTTAGTCCATACACATTTATACTTTTGTTTCATTTTGTCAGATTCCTTATATCTTAATACCTTGTTTCTTCTCTGCACCAGATTCAAAACCCCAATTCTTGACAACACAATATCAGTCACAGTCCTTCAACACAGTTTAGAAAAGAAACACCCTTTGAATTCAGCTAAAATTGCAACTTTAGGGCTCAAGAATATCAGTATAATCCATGTTTCAGATGTTTTAAATGAAGCCCAGTTTGATATACAGTGTATTGAGTCAAATTGTCATGTGGGTCAAAATGGGACAGTTGAGAAATGTGAAAAGATTGAATCTTTACATGTTTTTGAGTCAAATTGTGATCTGGGTCTGAACGATTCGGTCGAGAATACCAAAAAGATTGAATCTTTTGATATGGGTCTTAATGGTTTCAGCGAAAAATGCGAAGAGATTGAATCTTTAAGCTTTTGTGACTCGAATCTTGATGTGGGTCTTAATGGTTTAATTAAAAACGGTGAAAAGATGGAATATTTAAAACCTATGGATATTAGTTTCACTATTAAAAGGGTGTCATTATAAAAAACCAAGGTTTCGACAAACTTTTGGTTGATCAATGTGCGATGCGAAATAGGTTTAATGTGAAGAAGATTTGGAAAGCGAATGATGGGAAATGTGTCGAAGAATTTGAGATTAATGTTGGTTCGGGGTCGTTGCTTTTGTTTCATAGTGAAGGTTCAATTGGAGTCGAAGATATTTATTTTGATGTAAAGAACTTAATAGTGTTAGATGGAACATGGGGTAAAGCCACTAGGATGTATAAGGAGAATCCGTGGTTGAAGCTTTTACCGCATTTGAAATTAGATATTGATAAGTTGAGCTTGTACGCAGAAGTGAGGTGACAACCAAAAGCTGGATATTTGCCGTCGATTGAGAGTATTGTTTATGCAATGAAGGCGATTGGCGGAGAATATGTTAAAAAGTTGGATTGTTTGCTGGATGTTTTCGAGTCTATGGTTGTAGATCAAAGGATATGCGAGGATGAGGATTTGAAATTAGTCGAAAGTAACATTAGTAGCATGTAAAAAGCATTGTTGTGAACTTGTGACTGATTTATAGATTGTTGTTTACATGTTCCATCTTTGATAAGCAAAAGAAAAAAAGATTTAATGAGTTTTATATTGCTTGTAAAATTTTGAATGAATGATACTTTCATAGTGTTGTGACTTAACTTTAAATGGAGCTTTACTTCAAATGGCCGAATTCCGAAAAATTAGTTAATGTAAAAATGAGTGATGTATTTTCACACATTCGACGTTCATGAACGGTCATATGATATGATTTTGGTGGTTTAGTAGCAGCTTATAGGAGTTTGAGATGAAAGCATCAAAATATGTTTGCTAAGCAATGTACAAGTTCAAGACTTCAAGATGTAGATAGATCTGCAAAGAATTGGAAACATTTTATGCTTGTTTTCTTCAATTTGTGTAACATTATTCAGCTTCTACAACTTCAGTACTAGTATCATTCTATGTGATTAGATGTTTTTAAGATACAAGGAATCTGATAAAATCAAATGTAAAGAAACAAAAGTATAAATGTGTATGGACTAAAATACCCTCGACTACATGACAAAAATTAGACATTGACTTTGGCATTAGTGGTCAAGGGACTTCTTTGGCATTAAAAACCCAAGTTTTGGACCTCCAGCGATGAAAAAGGCAAGGTTTATCCCACTGCGATGCGTAAAAACAAGTTTAGGGACCAACAGTGTATTTTAGTCTTTTTTTTTAATCTGTTTCCTGAACCCAAGAAGGGGTATATCACATTTGTGATCTCTTCTTCTTTGGTAATACGGTGTCTTCTCTCTCTCACCCTAGAAACTATTATCTCCTCCTTTGGTGATAATCACCCTACGCCATCACCATCATCAAATGAGTTAACAAGGAAGCTTGGTATGTCTCTTTTAGTTTTCTCTCTCTCTCGGCTCTCCCTTCCCAATGAATAATCACGGGGCAACCTTGGTGATGAGGAATCGACAGGGAGCTTTGCTCAAGAGGGTTCTTTATAAGAAACACACCAAGAAAAGATGATCAATCCTTGCCATTTTCTCCCTTATATAAACCGATTCGAGCCACAATGGTTTCATACCTCACTCATAATACAAAAACTATATTAGAATGGGTTGGTTGAAGCCTTGGCTTGGGCTCGGATCGGATTAGATTTATTTTTTCAAAGCTGTTGGTCTTTTCTTCAATCGTCATTCGTAAGTTGTAAGGGTTTAATTCCTTTTCCACTTTACAAAATTTCATTATGTACCTTGATTATGATTGTTGATAAATCTAGGACTTTGTTATAAAACACGCGATTTGAGTTATACTTTTGATGTTTTTTTGAATCTTGGGTGTCGATTTGTTTCAATCTGTGATCTATGAATGAAAGTATATACTTTTGTTGTTGTTGAGTTTTGTGTGGCAAACCTAAAATGGAGGAACAAAAACTAACACAAAGATTAAAAAACCTGATGGCTTTGTCAGGAAGTGCTTATTGTTGTTGGCTTATTCTTAGTTTTGCGTATTTATGCTATGTTCTACTCTGGTTTAGTTTGAGGATCATTAAATTAGACTGATAAAGATATTGAAACTTGATATCGCGTGTCATTTTGGTGCAGTTTGTTTTTGTTAATACAAATAAGCCGTAAAAACGTTTATTTATATTTTACGATCTTCTAATGTTTTGTCGATAACAAACGTAAAATCATATTAACGAAACAAATAAAATAAGTAAATGGTTTGAACTAATAGTTTCATAACACACTTACGCTTTCACATAAAACACTAAAACATGTACAAGTGATTTTATGCTTTAGATATACATATGTACAACAACTAGTATTTACATATTGGGATAACATATACTTAACTAAGTATACACTAAAATGGGTAAAAACAAGTATATGCTAAAATGGGTAAAAACAAGTATATACTAAATAGGTAAAAACTAGCTAATGGTTTTGACCCATAACCCATGGTTTTATTTATACCACTTAACCAAGTTCATTGTATCCTTAAGATACATTGTATCTAGAAAGAAAACCATGGATCAACCCATAACCCATGACCCATGACCCATAACCAAAAATACCCATGGGCAAAGAGGAGCGTACCACGGATCCCTAGCTTTGTGCTAGCCCGATCCCTTGTGGTAGGGATCCGAGGAACAGTAGGATTTTTCCTCTATAAATAGTGAGCCATTTCTTCATTATTTCTCACCCCTTTTGAATCCCTTTTCTAACACACTCTCCCCCCTGAGTTAAATCTCACTAACTTTAGATCCAAGAGATCTATGTTTGTAGTTTTGTTTTTGTGTGATCTTTTAGGTTCCTCTTAAAGGCAAGATCACCACCTTTGAAGTCGAGCAAGCTCGAGTCCATGAGTTGCCATGCTTCCTCATCATCAAGGCTACTGAAGTCCTCTTGTTGATGATTCCTTTCTTTCTTCAAAGAAGTGTAGTAGACATTAGTGAAAGATGTCTCAAGTGTCAAGACAAAGATATTAGTGAAGGGTATCTATCGTCTATAGGATAAGCACTTGTGGTAGGTGCTTAGAAGTCAAGACAAAGAAGTATTAGTGAAAGGTGCTTAGAAGTCAAGACAAAGAAGCATTAGTGAAAGGTGCTTAGAAGTGAAGACACAAGACATTAGTGAAAGGTGTCTTGTAGATCTAGTCAAAGGCATTAGTGAAAGGTGCCTTAGATGTACATTCGATTTGGTGTGTGTCGATGTACAAGATAGTACTGTATTAGATCCAAGGATATTGATATCCTTGATGATGTTGTAAGGAGTTGATCTCCTTTGGGATTAGTCGTTGGTGTAGTGTGGTAGTAGTTCCTCCATTGCAATGGAACTAGGTGCTTAGCCTAGTACCTAATAAAGGGTAGGCGACGTTGTGTAGGTGTGGTTCACCTTGGTGTGAAAGAACCCGGTGGTTAGCCTAGCACCGTATAAAGAGTAGGCGACGTTGTGTAGGTGTGGTTCACCTTGGAGTGAAAGAACCCGGTGGTTAGCCTAGTACCTGAAAAAGAGAAGGCGACGTTGTGAAGGCTTCTCCGCCATAAGGAGATTGGTGTAGTGATTACGAATTCTCGAGTAGGTGACTCGGGGAGTGGAGTAGGGCAAGGTAGGTGACCTTTTAGCCGAACCACTATAAATACTTGCGTTGTGGTTTTGTGCTTCTTACTCTTATCTTTTCATTACTTACCTTTACATGCTTGTTTATCAATATCCAACACACACATCCAAATAGATTGACATAATTCAATCTAAATATATTAAAAGGAAGTTTTAATTGGTAAAACTATTCAACCCCCCCCCCTTCTAGTTTTCCACAATTGGCATCAGAGACCAAGTTTCTTGAAGTATATTGTACTATAAAAACTTGATACGATACATGGTTAATTGAAAACTACAAAGAAGGTTTTTCATAAAAGCAAACACCATGTTTTTCAAAAGTATACGTTTGGATGTTGACTTGATAAACAACATTTTTCTTATCTTCTTTTTCATTTAATTGTACTAATCTTCCTTGTCATGTTGATTAGTCAAAGCTCATACCCACCAAGCTTTAGGAGTCACTTGGTAACAAGAATACCTTCCTTAAGAAGGTATCTTAAACGCAAAGGAACGGGAATCGTCTAAGTGACATTTGCTGTGTCATTTGTAAAGACATTCCTAAGTGCATTCGAGGTATGACTTTCCACTTATATCTAAATGATATTAGTTTAATAAATAAGTGTTATTTGTTAGGCATTTATTTGAGTAGATTTCGTGTTTACACATGTTTTACATGTAGCTTCATTAGGAAGTTGCTTCACACATATGTGTCACTCCTCCGTCTAGAAATCATGGTTTATAATAATTGTTTTTTATCTCACTTAATCCAAAAATTATATCTTCTAATAAAACAAAACACAAATCTCAAAATTCCTCCTTCCCCATAAATACTCCCACCATCGACCACTCTACCAAACCCTCACTTTTTCAAATCCTCCATTTTTAAAAATTCCTCTTACTCAAAAACTTCATCTTCCTCCTCATTTCATCTCAACCGAAACCAAGAAGATCCGTCATCAACATGGTTTACATCGCACTCGTGCTCATCGCCCTAACACTCTTCGCACTTGTGTTCCCTATGATGAAGTTCACATATGGAGACATTTACTTTGTGTTGTTAATCTACATTGGGATCATATACCCAATCCTTTGTATCATCCTTAGCATTGAAATGCAATATACTATGATCTAGTTTATCTAGGTTATTATTATCATAATGTGTTTGTCATTTCTTTTGATTTATATGTTTTATTTTCTTTCGTGATACATTAGAAGTCATGTGTGCATGCTAAAAGAAAATGTAGGATAAAACATATTTCGTGGTATAAAACTGTAAAACCTATTTCTTTATGAAAACTATCTCTGTTATTATAGATCCACGGATCCCGGAAGATATACTAGCCAGATCCCTTTTGTAAAGGAACCGTGGGATCCGTATTACTGGAAAACAGTTTTCATGCAAGATTAAAAACCACTATCTTTCTAAAAATAATAATCCACTAGAAAGTCAAAACCTTGAGTTAAGTGTCATTGTTGTTAAAAAAACCATTGTTAATAAAAATCTAGTAAAAACATTAGATTATCATAAGTTGACCACAAACATCTCCTTTTGTTAACTTGTCATTTCTATAGGTTCAACTATGACGCATGAATATGAGTTTGATTTTTCACTCACTAGCGTCTACACTCCGAACATCTCTCTCGAACCCAACACACCTGGCAATCATGTCCGTGGGTTCAATAATCTCGAAAACCGTCACTTCCATGAAGGACGTATTGTAGACACCTCTCTACAATTCGAAGAAGGTATCAATACCTCCTTCCGAGCCATAGGACTAGAATGTATTCTTGAAATCAACGAGAAGATATGTCCAAGGTTCATAATGGAATTCTTCCGTCAAGTCGAACTTGTTCGTAACGAGGATCGCTCTCTATCTCTTTGGTTTTATATCAAAAACCAAAAGTTCACTATAACCCTTGGGCATTTTGCTCACATCCTCCAGATTCTCAATCATGGACAATGTGCCTTCACCGAAGATTGGTCTCTTGATTCTCTCTTCAACTTTCGTGAAGAAAATAGTCCATATTGTTCACACATACCCTCTCCAGAAGATTTAAATTGCATAATATGCAAACCTCGACCATATTACTCCGACCCAAACATTATCTTTACAAGGGATATCCGAGAAGATTACAAGCCTCTTGCACTCATCCTACGTGACAATGTTTGGAGCCTTAGGGGAAATCGAGAAATTCTTCCCGCTTGTTGTGCTCACATGTTGTACTGTTTGCTAACACAACAACCATACAATCTCGCCTACTTCTTCGCAAGGCGAATTGTAAATCTTCAAAGCTCCAAGAACAAACTCATCCCTTATGGAATGTTCTTAACGCGTCTCTACCATAATGTTATGCATTTCCATCCTCAATTTCAAAGTCCGTTGTACGTACTTGTGAACAAGATGATGGAACCGCTAAACATATCTCTCATGAAGACTTTCTTCATTCTTGACTCCACCAACACTCATCAATCACATAATGATCCTTCTAGCGAAAACACTCAAAGAATTTAGTAGTATTTCAATAGGATCAATTCTACTCTACTCGTGCTTTATCAATGTAATCCAATTTTCTTCATGAAATAAAACATTTTACATTTGATATCTTAGTATTAGAACTCCCTTTAGACTATTCTTGAGATATAATGCATTGTCAAGATCATTGCATACCTTTAGTAAAGGTCCTGCTGAGCAGATGGGCGGATCCCAAAGATTGTACTAGACGGATCCCTACTCTTAGGCAACTGTGGGATCCGGCAAACAGAAAATGCAATTGCAAGCATTATATTTCAAACATATCCTTAGAACACCTCACACACTAAGCTAAGCATAGTGCTTTAAGGCAAAATTAAGTCCTTATCAAGATAGGTTGATCTTTCCTACTCATACATAACTCACCTAGATCACACTCTAAGACGATTGTAAATCTACCGTTTCGTCCTTAATCCACTACTCTTCCGCTCTTAAAGCTCACACTTCATTTTCTACTTGATCCCTCACATCGAGTCTTAGAAATCTTTCGATTAGGGCTAAATTGATCATAAATCATCTTCACCTCAAAAATTGATCAAAGTTGATCAAATCTAGTTTTCTCATCTCAAAGCTTCTAGGATATTTCCCAAAACACTATCCTAAGACACAACCTGATCTCTAGGATCATTTAGCTTCAATTGACACTCTAAATCTTTAGTGTCATCCTTGCTAATCCATTGGTACTCTTGAAAGTTCCAAATCCTTCCATAAATGACAATCATTAGCTACATCATTCATTACCTTCAAGTACTCAAGCATCCTTTCATTTAAAACACTTAGGAGGACTGAAACACTCAAGATGACATAGGTCTTAGATCTTAGAAACATCATTTCCACTCTTTCATAGCTGCTGAGAGCCGGATCCCTAGGATTAGCCTAGACGGATCCCTCTGAGGAGGGAACCGTGGGATCCGGATGACAGTTTATGTCAAATCTTGCTAAAACAATCATTTCAACTCATCTTCCTAACTCAAACACTCCATCTCATCTTAAATGAGTTCCTAGATCAGTGCAACCTCTGAAGTTGACTCTTGTGCATGTCAATCATCACATTCCAATGAATTCTAGTGGCTTAAGGCTTAAATGCACTTGCCAAATCTCTTAGTTTATAAACCACTATGTTAGGACCTCCATAGTCATCACTCTCATCATAACTTTCAGCTCTTGCAACCTCTTGAAATCATCTCATCATGAGAAAAACCCCAAGTAGTAACCTATCCACCAAAGAACCACCCATGAAAAAGGCTCGTGTTATACACGAAATCTCTTCAACCGAATCATCTCCGATCAAGCCAACAAATGATAGAATCCTTCATCATCCAATCAAACCAATTCCTAAAAGTATAGTATCCACAAAACTACCTATGCCAAACACCACCATACCTCCTAGGCCAAATAATATCATCTCCACCAAACCATCACCATTGGTTCCTAGAGCTATTTCATTTACATCCCCACTATCATCTCCACACCTCTACAATTTAGAGGACTTGCCTCCTAGTCTCATCCGCTTCCGCCGACAACATTCTCCTTATTAGGAGGAATAATGGTTCAAAATCAAGGTGTTGAGTCAACACTTGCTCCGGCTTCCTTTTCGCCGTTTCCATCATATAATCCCATTTGGATTATGAGAAATCATCAAAGTCAACCAACCGACCATATGGATGTTGACACTTCTCTACCACCACCATCATTCTTGGTTGAGTCATTCCTAAATGCACCTCCACCAATTCCTCCATCGTTTGAAGCTCCTCAAGCCGCTTCACTTGATCCTTTGCATCAAGCCATGTCATTTCTTCCACCACCACTACCTAGCCATGACAAATATTGCTATCATTGTCAACATGTTGAAAGTTTGATACATGAAGTACGAGAAGACCAACGTTTCATGTTCTATCATCTCCTCGAACATTTCGACGAGATTAAACTTAAACAAAACTTGAGCTAAAAGAATATAGTGGTGTCCTAGCATCAAGCATTAGTTGGTCTAG
Source organism: Chrysanthemum makinoi (assembly GCA_910596185.1). Taxonomy (NCBI): domain Eukaryota; kingdom Viridiplantae; phylum Streptophyta; class Magnoliopsida; order Asterales; family Asteraceae; genus Chrysanthemum; species Chrysanthemum makinoi. The sequence continues at coordinate 172,336,366 of OU343224.1, forward strand.
AAATTCCTAGTCACGTATTGTCTATTTTATTATTTTTAGAGTCATGTATATCATAACTCTTGTTTTATTGGAAATTACATGCTACTTGTTATTTTTCTAAGAATATGATTACCTTGTATTCATATCTCATTTTTGTGATAACATTACTTGTTATATCACCTTTGCTGAAATTTAACAGCTAAAACGGATCCCTCAGAATTGCCTAGACGGGTCCCTACTAGGAGGGAACCGCGGGATCCGTGAGACAGAAAGCTTTCTTTCTACTAACTTGAATCACATTTGCAGGAAATTGTGAATTATACTTGATTTCTAACCTTTGTTTTGTAGTTATTCAATTTACATATGAAGACTTTGACACCCTAAAGCTAGGGGGAGCTTTATGTCAAAGCAATACATTGCAAATTACTTGAAATACTAGGTTTACATTTCGTGACATCCCTTTGCAAAAATTTCAATCATCAAGGGGGAGCACATTCGTCTCGTAGACGATATCTTTTGCAAACTTATTTGCAAACAAACTGGATTAGTATTACTTTCTTGACACCTTTACATAGGGATGGACTCGTCAAGGGGGAGTAAAGAAGAGATCCTTTCCCGTTATTTGCTCTCTATTACTTTTTACTTTTTCTTTCACATGTTTTTCTTAAAAACAATGTGTTGTCTTCCTTTAAACACTTTTTATTTCGACAAAAAGGGGGAGAAAAAGTAAAAACTACAAATTCAAACTCTTACGAATTTTAGCTTTTCCTTAAAATAATTTTATGTTTTGTCATCAACAAAAAGGGGGAGATTGTTAATACAAATAAGCCGTAAAAACGTTTATTTATATTTTACGATCTTCTAATGTTTTGTCGATAACAAACATAAAATCATATTAACGAAACAAATAAAATAAGTAAATGGTTTGAACTAATAGTTTTCTAACACACTTACGCTTTCACATAAAACACTAAAACAAGTACAAGTGATTTTATGCTTTAGATATACATATGTACAACAACTAGTATTTACATATTGGGATAACATATACTTAACTAAGTATACACTAAAATGGGTAAAAACAAGTATATACTAAAATGGGTAAAAAAAAGTATATACTAAATAGGTAAAAACTAGCTAATGGTTTTGACCCATAACCCATGGTTTTATTTATACCACTTAACCAATTTCATTGTATCCATAAGATACATTGTATCTAGAAAGAAAACCATGGATCAACCCATAACCCATGACCCATGACCCATAACCAAAAATACCCATGGGCAAAGAGGAGCGTACCACGGATCCCTAGCTTTGTGCTAGCCGGATCCCTTGTGGTAGGCATCCGTGGGATCCGGGGAACAGTAGGATTTTTCCTCTATAAATAGTGAGCCATTTCTTCATTATTTCTCACCCCTTTTGAATCCCTTTTCTAACACACATTCCCCCATGAGTTAAATCTCACTAACCTTAGATCCAAGAGATCTATGTTTGTAGTTTTGTTTTTGTGTGATCTTTTAGGTTCCTCTTAAAGGCAAGATCACCACCTTTGAAGTCGAGCAAGCTCGAGTCCATGAGTTGCCATGCTTCCTCATCATCAAGGCTACTGAAGTCCTCTTGTTGATGATTCCTTTCTTTCTTCAAAGAAGTGTAGTAGACATTAGTGAAAGATGTCTCAAGTGTCAAGACGAAGATATTAGTGAAGGGTATCTATCGTCTATAGGATAAGCACTTGTGGTAGGTGCTTAGAAGTCAAGACAAAGAAGCATTAGTGAAAGGTGCTTAGAAGTCAAGACAAAGAAGCATTAGTGAAAGGTGCTTAGAAGTGAAGACACAAGACATTAGTGAAAGGTGTCTTGTAGATCTAGTCAAAGGCATTAGTGAAAGGTGCCTTAGATGTACATTCGATTTGGTGTGTTTCGATGTACAAGATAGACTAGTATTAGATCCAAGGATATTGATATCCTTGATGATGTTGTAAAGGAGTAGATCTCCTTTGGGATTAGTCGTTGGTGTAGTGTGGTAGTAGTTCCTCCATTGCAATGGAACTAGGTGCTTAGCCTAGTACCTAATAAAGGGTAGGAGACGTTGTGATAGGCGTAGTTCACCTTGGAGTGAAAGAACTAGGTACTTAGCCTAGTACCTTATAAAGAGTAGGCGACGTTGTGTAGGTGTGGTTCACCTTGGAGTGAAAGAACCCGGTGGTTAGCCTAGTACCGGAAAAAGAGAAGGCGACGTTGTGAAGGCTTCTCCGCCATAAGGAGATTGGTGTAGTGATTACGAACTCTCGAGTAGGTGACTCGGGGAGTGGAGTAAGGCAAGGAAGGTGATCTTGTAGCCGAACCACTATAAATACTTGCGTTGTGGTTTTGTGCTTCTTACTCTTATCTTTTCATTACTTACCTTTACATGCTTGTTTATCAACATCCAACACACACATCCAAATAGATTGACATAAGTCAATCTAAATAGATTAAAAGGAAGTTTTAATTGGTAAAACTATTCAACCCCCCTTCTAGTTTTCCACAGTTTTGGAGGTTTTGCACTGTAGGGTTAGACTCACACCCAAAATAATATGTTTGGTTAAAAAAAGTGGGCCCAGACTTTAGGATGAATGCTAAATATTTTCTCTACAGCAATCCTATGCATAATGGTAGGTTTACAAAAGTTATTGCTGTCATATTTTTTCTTTTTCAGAAAAAGTGGGCCATCACATATTCTATATCACTCATTTATTTTTTTAAATTTATTTTATCATTATAATAAATTTAAGACTAAAATACACCGTTGGTCCCTAAACTTGGCAGGGTTCATCGCGATCGACCGAAACTGGCCATATTCATCGCCATAGGTCCAAAACATGGCCATTAAATGCCAGATTAGTCCTTTGACCAAGTCAAAGTCTGATTTTTGTTTTGTAGTCGAGGGTATTTTAGTCCACACACATTTATACTTTTATAACACATTTATGTTTTACCCCTTCATCTTTCATCCTCTTCATCATCTACCCAAATCATTCATCTCCCCAACATTCATCATTCATCTCCCCAGATTATTTAGTTATCTATCAGCATGCTGCACAGTATTACATAGCTGATTTATAATCTTGCATAAAGACACCACAACCAGGACAAACAACTTGATGCATCTGAACATGCGTGCAAACTTATTGATCTACATGGATAAATAACACTACTGTAATATACGATTTGTATAACGAAATATAGGAGCTCGAACATTCTTCCAATTGAAAATTTTAGTACTGTAAGTACATCAGGAAAACAGAAGCATGTCCGTTCAAAGCTAAATTACCTGGAAATTTCTGCTTCAAAAATAGTAAAAAGAAGCCACTCTAAGCAGTGAGAAAAATGAGGCTTCTCCTCTGATAATCTCGCCAGTTGTAAAGCTTCTTCACTCTTATCTCTCTGTTTATGATTAAAAAAATCAGAAAGAAGATTTCAAACTTCTAAGCCAGTTTTATATATAGGGTTTATGTTGCATCAATCTAGTCAGCGTTCACCAATTTATCAATGAAGTTATAACCCTTTATTCTAGCGTTCACCAATTTACTTTGATGCTGAGATTTAAAAAGTAAATGACTCTATCGAATATAAATTGTATAGAGTTCAACATATATGAAGAGTGATGATAAACTTTTTATTGGGTGGACATGGCACAGATCACTTATTGTAAAACTTATATAATTTATGTTGCACACTGAAACTAATATGTGGGCACCTACTAAACTATACATGAAAGAATTTTGCTTCGGAATAATAAACCCACATAACAAGTGATGTTATAGCTGATAAAATTTCCAAAATATTCCAGGATTTATATTTGTATTGTATACTAAAGAATAAACGAGAGAGGAAATTATATTCTACCAAATCACTTTTTTTATATTCTTCTAAAGATAAAATGAGAGGAGATTATCAGACTTAGCAGGTTGCTGGTCCTTTTCTATCATCCATACTTCTGTTTTCTTTTTTTTGCTGCCTTTGGTTTTTGATTTCTTTGTTTGTCAACTTCATGAAATTGAGTTGGAATTTTAACTTAACCCTATCTATCTATATATATACTTGTAGTTGGATCCCGAGCTTGAGTTCGATCGTGAGGTTTATCCTCTCGGTCTACTTCCTAATGCTGGAATTATGGTTGGCATCACCCAAAGACTATCATTTTCAGCATGTACAGAGTTTCCATGTTTTGAGCCATCCCCTCAAGCTCAAACGATACTACATTGCCTGCTTCGGCACCTTCTTCAGGTAATTTGCAGTGTAACGCTAGTTTCCCTTCACTGTTAATTACTCTACAAGGGTGATATTGGATTAAACGAACTATCCATTAAGTTCCTTGCTTTTTTTGTACTGATTTATTCCCTAAACCTTTTATGTTTTTTTAATGTATATAAAAGACAATTAAGTCTATAAACTTGATCAATAGATTGGGGAAAAAATCCTCTCATTTTATACTGGTTTCTGAAGGTGATCTTCTACCGCCGCAGATGATCAGTAATGATTAATTAATGGCATCGTGTTCAATGTTGTGCAGAAGGGGAGATGAATGATGAATGTTGGGGAGATGAATGATTTGGGTAGATGATGAAGAGGATGAAAGATGAAGGGGTAAAACATAAATGTGTTATAAAAGTATAAATGTGTATGGACTAAAATACCCTCGAATACAAAACAAAAATCAGACTTTGACTTGGTCAAAGGACTAATCTGGCATTTAATGGCCATGTTTTGGACCTATGGCGATGAATATGGCCAGTTTCGGTCGATCGCAATGCACCCTGCCAAGTTTAGGGACCAACGGTGTATTTTAGTCTAAATTTAATTAAGTTTTTTTATATATATATTTAATATTATTATATCATTTATATATTTTCTCTCTCCAACTTTTTTTTCTTAAAACTTACTCCAAATCCAAATCATAATCCTAATCCAAATCCATATCCAAAACCCTTAACAAACCAAATAAGTATTCTCCAATAAAACTTGCCAAAACTCGGTTGTGGGTAAAGTGTCAGGTTTATGTTGAAATTGGCCCTAACAATAAATGTTGCCCAACAATAACTATAATGCTGCCACACAAGCAACAACAACACAAACACTTGAAAACATTTTAAACTTATTTAAACTTCACACAAACACTGTAAAGTTTAGCTAAACTTTCTCGAGTGTTTAACATGAAATAAAGACTAAACTTGTCGTACTAATTTAGGTTGCATGTCGGAGCCATCTGCTATCACTATTTGATTTATTCACTTCAGATTGCTACTTGATGAGGTGAGTTCATAGCCGCCACTTTCTAACTATTTTATATCTATTTTAGGAGAAGATACATGCTCGTTTTACTTAAACTCAATGTTCTTTTACTGAAAATGTGTATTATTCAAACTATGTTGCTTGACTGAACTGAATGATTTGATTATTTGAATACATGATGTGTTTACATAACCGATTGCTTTCTAGCAAACACGAATGTTTAAAGTTACATACGTGAAAATCACGCAAAATTTTTCTAGACCACACAATTGTTAAACTATGTTCGTAGCTTTGTGATAACATCAAATAGTCCTGATTATCGAGTGTCAATTTCCCCTGATAATACTCGTTATTTATATCATTTATATGGATTTACGCTTGTTTTCCATTGTTTTCCACTTTCAGGTAAATTACGAGCATTGGAGCTAAAGAGACGCGGAAATGGAAACATTACTAAAGATTTATCACAGTATGCCTATTTTGAAGAAGTTACGGTGTAACTCCTCTCTCACATTACTCCATAACTATTGCGTGACTCAGAATACCAACTTATCAAGAGGTTACGGCGTAACTCTTCCCAAAGGTTACGACGTAACTACATTAGGTCAAATGAGGATCCACGCCGCTGATACTTATGCCGTAACTATTGCATCACTTACGACGTAACCGTTTTTATTGAAGACTACGGCGTAACCACTTATTAGGTTACGCCGTAACTAGCAGATCTAGTGCATTTACGATGGAATAGAAGGTTACGGCGTAACTCCTATATTGGTTACGCCGTAACCTAGACCTGGCCTATAAATAACCCACGAATTCCAACATTTCTAATCATCCCATTCCACACACAACTCTCTGAGAACGTGGGAAAAAGCTCAAGGCAGGTCTAGGGGAGCATACGGAGCTGTTTCCAAGGGAGAAGTCACTCCATTACGATAAGCTTTAGCGTTTTATATTTCTTTTACTTTCAATTCATGTATTTCGTACCTTTGAATACTGAATTGATTTGCATGATTAATATGAGCGGCTAAGCACCCTTTGGTGCTAGCCTAGTTATGATTCCTTAATTTTTTTGTTTGCATTTACCTTTACTTCCGTACAATTATTTCTAAGTGTATGCATGCATAGTTCTTTGGTAGTCACCCTTGATTCGGTAGTTTTGAATGGCGGTAGAGGCCAATTTCCTAGGAGATATGACCAACTGACCCTAGGTGAGCGGACTGAGACGGGAAGGGTAAGATATGACCAACTGACGACCCTTTCTACTTGTGCGATTTGACCAACTGATCACCTATCGTTTGGATGAACTTAAGAATTGGGGGGTGTAGTGTCTAAGTTCCTAATGGCCGGGCACTCACTATTTAGAATCTATCATGTAGCGGTACTTAATGACTTGGCTTAGGGGACCAGGAACAACAGGAATTATGACGGTGCGCCTGATTTCTCCTGTGGTGGCATCTTTGCTGATAGGTTAGGGCGAATTGACCAAATGTTGTCCTCTCGAATTTGACCCCACCTGAAGTAATTGGAAGTAGGTAAACGTAGACATAACTAGCTAGGAAGATTGACTAGGTTAGCACCACTATTCCTATATTGATCTCTCTTTTCCCATTTACTTGCTTTTATTTTATTCTGCATTAGTAGTTTAATTAATTAAATCCCTATCGAAACAATTATTATTCAGTGACACTAGACTTAGTAATAATCCAACACACATAGCTCTTGGGACGACCTCGGCTTTACCATTTACTAAACTACACACGACCGGGTACACTGCCCGTTAGTGCATTAAGGGTAGACCATAGGTATAGCGAGACACTATAAATTTTAAGACCTGGTCAGTAAAACCTGCATCAAGTTTTTGGCGCCGCTGCCGGGGAGTTATATTAGAATTAATATTAAGTCTTTCATTTCATTTTAAACTTTTCTCACGGTCATATTTCTAGATTTCAGGTACCATGGAAGTTGTTAACATCGATGACCTCACTCTTGAGGAATATTTGGCGTTGACAAGAGCTGAACAAGGGCCGGGTCTCGTAAGACCGGCAATATGAGGGAGCTTCGCGCTAACCCTTTTTCAGGAAACAGAGACGAAGACGCATATGAGCACGTTGAAAATTTCCTATACATCGCCAGCCTTTTTAACATTCTGGGCATGTCTCATGATGCTGTTATGCTTAGGGTATTCCCAATGACTCTTACTGGAGTAGCCAGAAGATGGATAGAAAGATTGCCCGCCGGCGCAGTTAATACTTGGGCGCTACTAAAGAAACACTTTATCCAAACATATTGCCCACCATCGAAGATTTCTAACCAGCTTTTGGAAATCCATAATTTCAAACAAGAAGACGACGAAACACTGTATCAAGCTTGGGACAGATACAACGATTTTCTTTATAAGTGTCCTACCAATGATCTGAATAACCAGCAGAAGGTCAATATTTTCTACAAAGGAATTAACGTAACTACAAGGCAAATGCTGGACTATCAAGGACCTATCCCAAACATGACTCCTACCGCTGCAATTGAAGCCATTCATAAAATGGCAGACCACTCTCATAAATGGCACGACTGTAGGAGCAAAAGAAACCAAGGCGGAAGTTTTGACGGAATTGTAGCAATAGCTAGTAAACTTGAAAATCTCAGTAGAGATATGCTGAAAATTAAAGAAACTGTTCATGCCATCCAAGTCGGCTGCGAAAACTGTGGTGGGGGACATTTGACTAAAAAATGTCCTAAAGTTGACAAGGAAGATACGATCGAGGAAGCTAAATATGGAGAGAATTGGCCTTTCTACGGGGATAATCATAATGGGTTACGTGGAGGACCCCCATCGTATTATGAGAGAAGAGCTAACCTGGAGGATATTATTAACAAATACCTTGTGGACACTACCAAAAGGCAAAAGGAGCAAGAGGAATGGCTTAAAAATTTCCAAGATAATACAAACAAAAGCCTTTCTTCTCATGACATATCACTTAAAAACTTAGAAACTTTAATTGGAAAGCTTGGCGACGAGGTACAAACGAGAAACGAAGAGCAAAAGAGCAATTCCACTATATGTAAGGTTGTGTTCTCTGATAACAACAAGTACTCTGATGAGTCGGATACTGATGGCGAAAGTGAATTACGCCGTAATCACACTCCAGAGTTACGGCGTAACCCAAATTCAAGCAAAGACACGGGCACCAAGGACGACAACCCTAAAAGAAGAAGTCATTGGTGTAAGGCTATTGCAATTAAAGATGGAGAATGCTACAGCTTGTGGGCCTCATTTGATCCTCGGAAATCCTACGATGGGGGTGTTGATAAAGAAAGGATAGAAGATGACAGATACAAGTGGACTACACTAAACGACGAAGAAAGGTTAGCCAAGTTCTCAATTAACGAAGTGGAAGGGCCGCCCATCATGGAAGATGAGATTACTCACGCTTGGCCAACGTGTAATCCTTTTCGTGATTATTGCAACGGAGGAGGTAATGTAAAGAACGAAGTGTGGATATGCCCGCACGAATCTGGGAGACACGACGTTGATTTTGGAAATCTGTCATTCAGTGATTGGTATTCGATAAGATTCAGGGACGCGATAATTAATTCAACTCTGTTCAGAAATCTGGAACTCAAGTTTGAGAAACACAATCTTCGGGGGAAAACCATTAAGCCCCTCGATGATATTCCTTCTAAAGATGACAATGACAAAGGAGTTCGAAATCATTGGTGCGAACAAATTAAAACCAGCGACGGAAAAGTTTGGGCTTCCTGCACCCCTTTTGAGTATGAATGTGATGGAGGAAGTAGCATTGAGAGAGCTGGGGAAGATGAATTCCTTTGGATTTCGACTAATGATTCCGAAAGAACAGAACTGCCTTGGCCAGATGATCTCGGATTCGACGATTGGGTCAAAATAAAATACGGAAAAATTGACGCGTTAACTTAAAAGAAAATATGGGAAGGATGTATGAGTAAAGATCAACCTAACAACGATGTTCACCATAAAACAGAAGGAGACACCAAGGGTTCATCTAAGGTATAAAATGAAGAATGCAAGCAAATACTCAACCAACTTGAAGATACCGACTCTGGCGATGACGATTTCGACTATCTCGAGTTGCAAGGCGAAGACGGGTTCATTGACCCTGATGATGAAGTGCACGAGAGAAGAAGATGCAAGCTTCTCGGCATCCCATTTAAGAGGCCGCCACCTATTATAGCTGAAAAATTCGAGTTTACGCGATACCATTTGGGGCCTGAAGAAAAATTTTGCAAGATACAGAAAATTGAAACCAAGGAATATCTCCGCACTGCCACTAATGTCGGATGGGTTAGGCGCAACTTAATGAAAGACATGGAAGAAGTCGGAGATGGTCAAAGGCCCCCATAGGAGCCCCGCGGCTCTGAGTCTAACTTAAAGACTCGTTAAAAAAGAAAAGTGCTCTTTCGGGAGACAACCCGAATTATCCATTTCTTTTGTTTTCATTTCCTTTCTGTTGGATTTTGTGTTTTCTAACCAATTTTGCAGGAAACGAGGAACTATTTGCTGCTGCAGTTGCTGATCTGAACAGAGTTACGACGTAACTCATCTTGGTGATTACGCCATAACCAACGTTTTAGCAGCAGAACTCTTGACGCATTACCAATTACGGCGTAATTCCATCTCAGTGGTTACGCCGTAACTACTCGCTTTTACAGCTCATAACAGGTTTTTCCAGTTACGGCGTAACTCCCTCATAGGAGTTACAACGTAACTTTCCTCTGCTTTAATTCTTTCATTTTAAAAAACACAGTAACCTTGTATTAGTTTTTAAATGAACTTTGTGATTGTGTTCCCTGTAAACCCTCACGAGACTTCACTCGTCCACTCGGGACACCAAGTGGTTTAAAAGGTTTGTTGCATACGCTAAATGCAACTGTGATTCCTACGAAAGTGAGTTAGGTTGTTTTTCATTTTTATTTTTTATTTTTAGAATTATGCTTTTACGGTATTGTGATTTCAGGGATTGAAGTTTGTTCATGACGCTTAAACGAAGACACGATTCTTTTTCGTGGGCCTTCTTCTTTTTGGAGCAAATTTCAGGGAAGTTCTCGCTCTAATTCTACCTTTCTCTTCACCATTATTTTAATGCCTAGTACAAAAGGGACTTTGTACAATTCAAGTGGGGGGGACGGGATTAGAATTATATCTTGAACTTTATTTCGCCCTCATTTTTCTAGTTTATTTTAAAAAATTATGCCATTTTTAATTTTGACATGTTTTTCCGAACCTAACTAGATTAGACCTTAGCCGAGCAAATACAACCCTTAACATTACATGGTGAGATTAGCCTTATCCGTTTCCAATATTTTACCCCAAATCCACCAAATTATGAGTGTGTCGGTAGCTTGTAAACTTTAGAACTTGGCATTTGCATCATTTCGAGACCATAGACGAGGTATGTTGACTTAGCTCGATGTATTTGGACTTTTCAGTTTTAGAAGGCAATATTATAGGATTATCACCCAAACAGCCTACCATTGTGAGTCTATCGATTAGTCACCTCGACTTTTCGACCCCATGTGAAACCCTTTTGTTGCACTCACCTTTAGTGCAAGATACCCCTAGATACACCCTTTTGAGCCATCCCTTTCATTTTGTCAACCCAATATATTGTTTCGTTACACCTATACACCTTAGCCTACCCTGTAGTCTCTATTTGTGATTGGGAAGTCATCATTTGCCTAAGTTCAAGGTTCGAGTGGAAAGGTTTGGAAATCACGCTTTCATCGACAACATTTATGAAGATCATTGAAGACCCCCTGAATTCCCATTGTTCATCTCAAGTGGGGGGATGTTATTATGTTATGATTCAAAAAAAAATGATGATTCGGAAATAAATAAATAAATATATATATATATATATATATATATATATATATATATATATATATATATATATATATATATATATATATATATATATATATATATATATTTATATATATATATATGATTGAGTTATAATATTGTAAAGTGCGATGTTATAAGCACTATAGTACGAGCTTTATTGATTAGTATCGAGGAGGTCACCTCGGTCACATTTGAAGATTGGAGTTGGTAGTTTTGCCAACAGAAGAATAAAATGTGGTGTGCCCATCACGACGTCCTCTAATGACACATCTACCTTGCATTTCATGATCCGGTTTCTAGACTTCTAAGCTTGAACTTTGGGCGGACGGTAAGTGGTGATGACTTGGTTATAGATTTAGACTACCTGTTTGTTTTTCATTTTACACCAATTATATATCCCATGTCTTATCCTACCCTTTAGTCATGAAGCATGTCTAGGTGATGCAGCGAGCAATCTTTGGTGTCTTGGCCATGGATTTGGTCATGTATCATTGATTTTGTCCACTTCGCCGTGACATGTTAGTAATGATGAGTCACCCCTTAACCTTTTTCGTGTCTACCCATATTGCCTTCGCGATTTGTTTTGCCCTTAACTCTAGTGGTGGAGATTTGTGTAACCGCCAAGCTTATGATAGAATACATGCTATGACCGTGCGATTGAGTGATCACCCCGAAATTGACACTTAGAATAGTTGAGAGATTTGAGTGTTTGTTCCCCTTTCGTGGGTGTTCGGCTTTGTTTTGTTCTAGCATAAGGGATTTTTAAACTCATATTTTCCAGGTTTTGGGAGATATCTTTTTAGGAATCTATCTAATAAGGTCTACTTGAGGGCAAGTAGAGTTCAAGTGGGGGGATATTTGATAACATCAAATAGTCCTGATTATCAAGTGTCAATTTCCCCCGATAATACTCGTTATTTATATCATTTATATGGATTTACGCTTGTTTTCCATTGTTTTCCACTTTCACGTAAATTACGAGCATTGGAGCTAAAGAGACGCGGAAATGGAAACATTACTAAAGATTTATCACAGTATGCCTATTTTGAAGAAGTTACAGCGTAACTCCTCTCTCACATTACGCCGTGACTATTGCGTGACTCAGAATACCAACTTATCAAGAGGTTACGACGTAACTCTTCCCAAAGGTTACGACATAACTACATTAGGTCAAATGAGGATCCACGCCGCTGATACTTACGCCGTAACTACTGCATCACTAACGACGTAACCGTGTTTATTGAATACTACGGCGTAACCACTTATTAGGTTACGCCGTAACTAGCAGATCTAGTGCATTTACGACGGAATAGAAGGTTACGGCGTAACTCTTATATTGGTTACGCCGTAACCCAGACCTGGCCTATAAATACCCCACGAATTCCAACATTTCTAATCATCCCATTCCACACACAACTCTCTGAGAACGTGGGAAAAAGCTCAAGGCAGGTCTAGGGGAGCATACGGAGCTGTTTCCAAGGGAGAAGTCACTCCATTACGATAAGCTTTAGCGTTTTATATTTCTTTTACTTTCAATTCATGTATTTTGTACCTTTGAATATTGAATTGATTTGCATGATTAATATGAGCGTCTAAGCACCCTTTGGTGCTAGCCTAGTTATGATTTCTTAATTGTTTTGTTTGCGTTTACCTTTACTTCCATACAATTATTTCTAAGTATATGCATGCATAGTTCTTTGGTAGTCACCCTTGATTCGGTAGTTTTGAATGGCGGTAGAGTCCAATTGCCTAGGAGATATGACCAACTGACCCTAGGTGAGCGGACTGAGACGGGAAGGGTAAGATATGACCAACTGACGACCCTTTCTACTTGTGCGATTTGACCAACTGATCACCTATCGTTTGGATGAACTTAAGAATTGGGGGGTGTAGTGTCTAAGTTCCTAACGGCCGGGCACTCACTATTTAGAATCTAGCATGTAGCGGTACTTAATGACTTGGCTTAGGGGACCAGGAACAACAGGACTTATGAAGGTGCGCCTGATTTCTCCTGTGGTGGCATCTTTGCTGATAGGTTAGGGCGAATTGACCAAATGTTGTCCTCTCGAATTTGACCCCACCTGAAGTAATTGGAAGTAGGTAGACGTAGACATAACTAGCTAGGAAGATTGACTAGGTTAGCACCACTATTCCTATATTGATCTCTCTTTTCCCATTTACTTGCTTTTATTTTATTCTGCATTAGTAGTTTAATTAATTAAATCCCTATCGAAACAATTATTATTCTGTGACACTAGACTTAGTAATAATCCAACACACATAGCTCTTGGGACGACCTCGGCTTTACCATTTACTACACTACACACGACCGGGTACACTGCCCGTTAGTGCATTAAGGGTAGACCATAGCTATAGCGAGACACTATAAATATTAAGACCTAGTCAGTAAAACCTGCATCACTTTGCCTAAGCCTTTAAATCCCACAATGTCCAAACTCATGAACCGTCAATTCCTGCTGGGAAGCACAAATGTTATAAATAGATCTATTGGGGGTGACTCCCCCATTCGGTTGGCCACACTTGGGTCAATGCGAAATGTATAGCATGTCAGAAGCGAGTGTAATGGGATAAGCACTCGCAATGGTCCCCCTATTAGTATGACTACATTTTGCATTCACCACTGTCGTAGCTTCGGTTGCATGAACTTAGTGCTAGCGTAATAGTCACAATATATGACATTATATTCGTTGTAATGTACATAGACCCCACTAAAGGTCCACAACCCAAGATTGATTTTAAGGTAAACACGAATTTCCATGACATTGTACGTGTCACAATGGTCACAAAACTAAATGTTTAACTCACATCACTTGTACTCTGAAATGTTATTTGAATAAACCTATGAACTCACAAACCTCGTGTTGACACTCTTTAGCATGTATTTTCATATTTTAAGGTGATAGCTTAACTTTGGAGGCGCAAGGCAATGGCATGGTGATGCAGGATTTATGACCAGGTTTTAATATTTATAATTGTCTCGTTTACCTATGGTCCACCTTATGCTCTCACGAGGAGTGTACCCGGTCGTCTGTAGTGTAGTAATCGGTAAAACTGAGGTCGTCCTAAGAGCTATGTGAGCGGATTCTATATTAAGTTTATATGTCACTGGTTTTAATTGGTTTAAGGTAGAAATGATTAATTAACTAAAAAATAAAACGCGTAAATAAATAGAGGTTGTGATCAATAGAGAGAAGGTATGCTAACCTTATTACTCATCCTATCTTGAAAACCTTATTGTAAATCATGTAATTTGTCTCTTCTCTCTATGTACGGAATATGCACTGAATAACTTTTCTTTAAACTTAAAAAAATAATAATAAATAAATAATATACATTAAAGTACTTTTTATTAAAAATGATAATATTATGTCCAAAGTACTTTTAATAAAAATGATAATAAAATCCGCAACTAAATTAATAGTTTAAATTTTATTTGATCATCAAACTTTTATCAATTTTTATTTATAATCCATAGATTTTTTTTCTTTCAATAACAATAAATTGAACCCATAAGTGTTGTATTAAAGGTCACACTAAAACTACAAGTTCGCATGAATAACTATTTGTCACTATATACTATCACTTTACAAGAGTATTCGTCTAGTTGTATATAAAAAAAGAAATATTTACTTAAAATCTCTCAAATACTCCCATTGCTTTCGATATACATTAATACTTTACATAAGCAGGGTACCCGCGCAAATATTTTTAAAAATACTTTTAAAAATATTTTTAAAAATACCGCACGTTGCAACACGGCTGATTTGTAGCCGATTCATGTATGTTTTCTGTTCTTTTTTTTATTGTAGCTTTTTTGTTTTGTAATTTTTGTTATATTTTATTATGCATTTTTTTAAAAAAATTATTAGACGATTGTTATTGTTATAAATTTTTATTGCTAAAAGTTGTATCGTTTTAGTGTTTTTTTTTCTTCTTCTTTTTGAAAGTTCGTTCTTATTGTTATAGTCGATGTTACCGTATCAAACAATCGAAGCCCAAAAAGTGTTACACACACCAAACCAACATACAATCCTAAAAATTACCAATCCAACCATCATCCAATCCTAACAAACCAATACCAACAAACACCATCATCCATTTCTATTTACTTCCTCTTTATATTTTTTATTTAAAAAAACACACACTTACACCACTCTCATCTCCCAACCAAACCCTAATCCCAACCAAACCCTCTCATTCTAAAAAAAACACACTCTCCACAATATACACACAAACAAAACACTCTCATTCTAAATAAAATACACACACACCCAACCAAACCCTACTCTCACCCGCCGGCACACTACCGCCGCCACCACCGTACCGCCGCCACCACCATACCGGCGCCACCACCCTCCTACAGCAGCAACCAAAGACGCCCCACCCTACCACATTTTTTTGGTACGTTTTTTTTATACATCCAAAAAAAAATTTCACAAATATGCGTTTTTTGGTCTTAAAATAAAATAGATCCGTAATTTTTTTTAATAAATATGCGTTGTTGGTTTTAAAATAAAATAGAACCGTAATGTTTTTGATAAATATGCGTTTTTTTGTCTTAAAAAAAAATAGAACCGTATTTTTTTTTTGATAAATATACGTTTTTTGGTCTTAAAAAAATAGACCCGTAATTTTTTTTTGATAAATATGCGTTTTTTGGTCTTAAAAAAATAGATCCGTAATTTTTTTTTGATAAATATGCGTTTTTTGGTCTTAAAAAAATAGATCCGTAATTTTGTTTGATAAATATGCGTTTTTTGGTCTTAAAAAAAATAGATCCGTAATTTTTTTTTTTGATAAATATGCATTTTTTGGTCTTAAAAAAGTAGACCCGTATTTTTTTTTTGATAAATACGCGTTTTTTTGTCTTAAAAAAATAGATCCGTATTTTTTTTTTCATAAATATTCGTTTTTTAGTCTTAAAAAAATAGATTCGTAATTTTTTTTTTTCATAAATATACGTTTTTTGGTGATTAAAAAATAGTTACGTAAATTTTTTTTCATAAATATGCGTTTTTTGGTGATAAAAAAATAGTTACGTAAATTTTTTAATATTTCAACTTGTCAAACCACAAGTTTTTAATTTTATAGATCCGATTTTTTTTGTAGATCTAATGATTTTATGTTTGTAGATCTAACATTTTTTAATTTTTTTTGCAGCCGCCACTCTCGCCGGCCGGATAATTAGCCGGAATCATATTTATTGCCGGAAATAATGGAGTATAGATTTGTACATTATGCTTTACATTTTGTATTAATTGGCGATGGAGTGTATTAATTGTTTGGTCAAGAAGCTTGTATTAATGTGTTGTATATAATGCATATGTGGTTGTAAGTCTGAAATTTTGTGCTTTAATGTGTTGTACATCATGCTTTATTACTTGCAAGTCTGAAAGTCTGAAAATTAAATGGGAGAGAGAGTCGTTTGTGCATTATAAGTAGTAGTGATATACCTTTCTTCTATTCATATAGGCTGAGATAAAGATGGGTCCGAAAAAAAATTTAGTGTAAAATTTTTAAAATATTTAGTTTGTTTTTTTGTAATGTCTCTTTTAAGAACTAATTTGTAATATAGTTTTTGAACTTTATCAAAGTTTCATTTATTTTATACTCACAACTTCGCGACTATAATTATTTGTTACTTTTAAATTTTCTTCGCTATTCATTGGCTTACGCCTAGTTTTAATAAATTGTTTTATCACAGACAAAAGAGGAAACCTATTTGCCTATTTGGTGAGAAAAGTTAAAGAGGGAACGTTCAAGGAACTTTCGTGCAAGAACTTGAAGTTGGCACTTTGTTTATGAAATAAAGAAAACACAAATAATGATAGAGGTTCTAATGAACTTTGAAGTTGACATGCCAACAACCTCGAATGTGAAGACTTTGCCCGGTTTGATTTTTATTTGGCACTGGACTCGAACTTCATGAATTAGTCGATAAAAAACTAAAAACCACGTTTTAGAAAAAGCTTTTTAAGCTCTAAGAAGAAAGAGAGCTTCGTTTGTATTGTTATGGATAAATTGGCTTTTAATCCTTAAAAGAGATGAGAACATTGTCATGTGCTTCTAATTGATTTAAGAATCTTGCAAATAGTGTCGTATTCTAGGGTGTTAGGGTGCGTTTGGTAGAGAGAAATTCAGAGAAAAGAAATAAAGTAGAGAATAGAATCTCAGAGAATAGAAATCAGTAGACAATTTTGTTCAATTCTAATGTTTGGTAACAACAGAGACTTGACCCGAGAAATGAAAATTTTTTTATTTAAATAATATTTTGTCTAAATAAAAATTCTTTTAAATATTTAAAAAAAAATATATCTTTTTTTTTTAAATTTATTTTTTTAAAAATTTATGTACTTTCTTTTAAAAAAATTATTAAAAAAAATTTATCTATACTATATAAAATGGAAAAATGGTCAAAGTGGAAAAAGTGAAAAATGTTAAAAGTTGAATGTTGAAAACATGGTCAATGGAGAGAGAAATAAATAATATAATTAATACTCTTATTAAAATACCCCATTACTTAAAAGTATAATAATTTATTCACATTGTACACCCAATTAAAAGCACATCTACCAAATTAAACACAATCAATTGAAACCGATATCGGGTTGACCCGTTAAACCGATACCGGGTTGACTGTTGAAACCGAACCGGTTGACCGGTCGCTTCAAACCGGCGGGTGACCCGGTTTAATTTGACATTTTTTCGACCCAACCTATCGGTTTGACTCGGTTTAAATCGACCTGTTTTTTTATCTGAACGGTTCAACCAATTGAACCACCTGGGTGAAATCGGGTTTCAAATTTGACAAAATTATATGAGAAATGATGAAGTAGTTGTGGAACCCGTGACAATTTTTTTGAAAAAAGAGACCAAGTAATTGTAGTTTTTGGTTTATTTTGCTTTGACACATGTAATTTGTTATTTGTATAATGTTATTTTAAAAAATGTTGCTCTTGCACCATTTAAGGGACTAGCATATATGAATCTTCGTTTAAAGTTAATATATATTGTATAGCCCTTTGTCCAGTGTATCAATAATGTTATGTAAGTTTATTAAAATCACAAAAATAAATAGTATTGTTATCTTTAGCGATAATTATTTGTACCTCAAACAAATAGCTTTGAACAATGCATAAATATCTATACAAATTGATAGTACAAAATAATCTTATATGATGATATCCAATTTGCAAAGTTACAATTTTAAAAGCCACACACCAAATGATAAACGATACACATGTAAAAAAGTTATCACGCCTAAATTACTGACAAACAGAAAAAGTGGTCACACATGGCTATCACTAACTACAATATAATATTGCTAACTACATAATACCGTTGCTTTTGTAATGCTTGAATCTATTATTACTAAAAATCTTAATAACTTAAAACAATCCTATTAGAAAATATACTCACACTTAGATCGACTCCACATAATTTTTTAAAAAACTATATATTTATGCTATGCAACCACGCATCAATTGTAGTTATTCAAAACGATTCTCTAATGCTACAAATACAGTTTGTTGAAGAAACTTAGCCATGAACTTGCCTAAAAAACTAGACATCGCTGCCGCTAGGCGCGGGTACTCGTCTAGTTTTTTTAAATGTATTTACTTAAAAAAAAAAACTTGTTTTTTAAATATATATTTTTTTAAATGTATTTATTTAAAAAAAAAACTTATTTTTTTTAAAATAATTTTAAACTTTTTTTTTTTTAAAATATTTTTTTTTAAAAAAAATTTTTAAAATTAAAAAAAAAAAAAAAAAAAAAAAAAAAAAAAAAAAAAAAAACAACATTTTCAAAATAATAATTATCCATTTCTCCAATTTCTCCACCAAAATAAAAGAAATAGAGCTAACCAAATTACACTACCCAATTCTCTTCATTTCTCTCCATTTCTCTACCAAATTCTCCGTTTTTTCAATTCTCTGTACCAAACATGCTTGAGAAATGAAATTAAATTCATTTCTCTCCATTTCTCCCTACCAAACACACCCTTAATGTTTTTTCTTTTTTTTTTCTCTTTTTTTTTGGTATACATGGTTTCTGACACAACATTACGAGCCGACTAATCTCAGAACGATTATTTTTTTGGATAACCCGGAGTCGGATCTAGGGTCTTAATGTTGTTAAGTCATCAGTGGGATTAATTTTTAGTTCAATACAAAAAGATACCTAACATTTTAGTATCGCACAATCGATGCTACACGGAGTTAGTATTAACTAGATCATGGCAGTTTCAACTTATTGACGTTAATCGCTTAGACTAAAACTTCGAATTCATGAAAGGATGGCGATTTGCCTAAGTTCATGGTTTTACCAGATCCGCGTAAAACGATGAGTTTGCCTTACATGTCAACAAAACTGGTTCACGTGAATTTTTTTTTTTTTTTTTTTTTTTTTAACACGTTCACGTGAATTTTCTTGATTACCCAAGAATCCAAGATAATGCAACCAAGTAGAAGGTAAATTCATTGTTTATGTTATGTATGATATATTGACCAACTATTTATCGCTTCTATCCTTCTAGGTGCGTGAACAATGGTTTTTTTCCCTTTTTTTTTTCTTTTTTTTTTTCTTTCTAAAAACAAAGGAAGTATGAAGAAACAATGGTTAATAACTTAATACTAAAAGAAAATTTTCTTAAGTTACTTTATAGACTAATCTCATGTCAAAGTAACACACAAGATTTTATTGTAATATTCTTCAAGCATACCACCGTTCTCATATCAATACAAATGTAAGGATATTATAGGTCACAGGAAAGCAACAACACATGCAGCAAAATGAAATGGGAAGCAAAGAAATCAAAGACACGATTTAGTGCTTGACGAATGTTTCTGGGTCCTTCACAATTGTCACAGCACAAGGTGCAGCTGTCATCACATAATTTGTAACACTTCC
Source organism: Chrysanthemum makinoi (assembly GCA_910596185.1). Taxonomy (NCBI): domain Eukaryota; kingdom Viridiplantae; phylum Streptophyta; class Magnoliopsida; order Asterales; family Asteraceae; genus Chrysanthemum; species Chrysanthemum makinoi. The sequence goes on from OU343224.1 coordinate 172,356,434, forward strand.
TAAGATTATCCTGCAATAAAACAATGAATAAAATCATTATATAAGTTGCCTAACTATTTGACCAAATAGCCCATGATAGTAATCAATCTATAGATATTTTCTTGATTATATGCCACTTTTATAAATTTATAATGTAATCAAGTATACTTTTGAAATTAGATTTAGATGGGCAACAACATATTGCCCGTTCAAGAAGGAATTGTTATTCAAGTCACTTTCAGTGATCATAGCTGTCGAAGATAATGCTGATATGAGTCACAATTATCAATATCTTTTCCTAAATTAACAATGATGTGGACCATTTCTTTTACAAAGATGGAGATATACAACTAAAAAAGTAAACATTAAAGAATTTATTGCATTTTCAAATGTCACATATACCATTCTCCAAAGACAGTCTCACGCAATGAGCACTTGTTCAAATGGTCTTTTAGCCGGTAGTTGAGGTTGAACCAATAACCTATACCTCCAAAAGCCTTACTTCATCGGTCAACTGGACGTTTCCCTAAATTTACTCTATGCCGATCTTTAAAATTTTCAATTAGACTAAACATCGCTAGTGCATCTTTAAAATATGGATATAATTCTCACAAGTCTGATGTCCTAACAATTTCTAAAACATCTATATAAATCTAAGGCAGCAATTAGTTTGATTGCGTTAATCTGTATATCTCATTCAGATAGTGTTTAAATCACGAATTCAAAAACGATAATGACATATAATAGCAATGTAATTAAAAAAAAGTTACCTCTTGATGCCGCTAAGGCCTCTGCTACCCATAACCAAAGAATCAAGTTTCAGATCTTCAATGGCTTCAACCAATTTCTCTCTTGCATCTCCCCAATACACTTTTGACACAACATGAATCTATCAACCAAACCAAACATGATCAATACTCAATTCATATAAAATTCATCAATCAACAATTCAACAAAACTTAAGCAAAATATATATATATATATATATATATATATATATATATATATATATACACATATATATATATATATATTAACCTCTTTTTGTCTAGTAACAGTATCAAGCATGTCCAAAACTTCGATGTCCATCTTCACATCATATTTCGCCATCACTTCTGGCTCACGAAACTCCACCAACGGGATCAAAGCTATAGATAAAAAATATATATATTATCACCCTCGAATACTTTGTCTAATAGAACGAATGATCGTATAGATAAAGTGAAACTTACGAGAACCAGTGGCTTCCCAGAGTTTATTCCTGGACTCATCAGTCGAGTGAGACTTGGCATGAATAATATAAAACGTATCACCATGATCAGCCAAGTTATCAATAGCCCATTGCAAGGCTGCTTTACTACTTCTCGAGAAATCCATAGCTACACCAACTTTTCGATCCTTCACCATCTTTAACACAACTTAGGTGATCTAGGAAAACAAATGATCTATAAAAAGTATCACTAGCAGATCTTTAAGGGTTGATTTAGTTTATTTGTTACGATTTTATATGTATTTTTTTGGTAAAGTTGGAGAATATATAGTGGAGTAAGGAACCCGAACACGGTTCACGGTTAATGAAAGGATGTTTTGAATATTTGATGACCCGACAAAGTTACGCATGTTGATCTTATCCTTTTTTATATACAGCGTGTACCCAACTAATGCACTAGTCAATCGTTTAATGGAACACGGTTTTATTAGCATTTAATTAAATGTTAAAGTCTGATTCGTTTTTTTTTCTAGATCTTTGATGACTTCAGAATTTTCGTTTTGTAATGATAAACATTTTTAAGACATTTTGTAGGTCAACCAAACATGTATCTATTTTTTTTAGTAGCCGAGTAATCGCGTGTTGCAATGACGAGTAATTTGTAAAAGCACTTGGTATGATGTCATCAGGTTTTGCTATAATTCAGCGTCACGTCAACGTCACATCAACTTTAATATTTTAAACTTAACACTCAAAAAACACTCTTATCATGACTCAACCTTTTGAGCCCACTTTTCTTAAAAATATAAAATTTACAACTTTAACCCTAAACTAATACTTCATTTAATAAAGTAATACTTTATTAATAACCATAAAAACATTACATAAACATTACAAAATACAATACGAAATACGAAACCCTACGAAATACGATACGGCAAAAAAAACATACGAACTAAAATGCACTACGATACGAAATATATGAACCTATTTTAATCTGAGTACTCTCCGCATGCTGAATCATACGAAGGAGACCTATACCCAGGAAATTCCTCAATAAACGCCGCCCGTTCTGCTTCTTCCTTCCTGAGTTTCTCATCCCGCTCTTGTTTAAGCTTTGCTTGCTCTGCTTCAAATTCTCTTAATGCTTGTTCGTCACACATCATTTGATAATGTCGGCTCGTAGTTAAGTCATGCTCATCAACTGCCTCGTCTTCATAACCCGTTAATGGGGGAGACTGTTGTTGCTTAATAAATGTAGGTGCATCAGATGAAGTTGAGGCACCTAGCCCAAGTTGAGTCAAATGTTGTGATACATAACCAACAACTTTGTTTTCCTCATAGCTCTAACGGATTTTGTTGTTGATGTTGGCTTGTATCTTTGAAACCCCCCCCCCTAACGTGTCACTAATGGCGTCGTCTTTCTTGGCTTCATCGCTCAAAAATTGGTCAATCATAGCTTGTCTTTCCGCAGAAATGTCTTTGCATTTCGCGTATCGTTGTCTCAAATGTTCTTTCTTTGCTTTTGCAAGCTGAAACTGATTGATAACGTCGATAATAGCCTTTTTTCAGGCCGCATCGTATTTATCGCATTGTTTTTTAATAATCAAAAGGTGTAACATATTCCTTTTTGCTCATTTTTAATCGACCCTCTTCTTCCTGTTCTTGTTCTTCCTCACAATTATATACAACAATATGCACAATTGAATCATCAGCAAGATGTGCTGCACTATACAACTTTGGATTTTCCTTGAGTGCTTTATGTAAAAAACGTAGTTTATCGTCAGCAAGAGCAAAACCATATCCATAAGGATTTGGCTTTAAAGTAAACTTTTGTATTGTTGTGAAAGACTCACCAATTTTGTAGACAGTGTTTTGAAACTCTTTTAATTTACTTTCCAAATCTACGATTTCATCAAGGTAAGAATCAATTCGTTCCCTGGACAATTTTTTATATTCGAAAAAACTAGTTTGACAAGTTGACAATTCGATTTTGGTTTTTTGAAGTTCATAATTGAGATTTTCAACTTGTTGTTTATGCCCTAAATTTTCTTGTTCCATTTGAGAAAATAAGTTATTGTTGGAAACGACTAGTTCTCGCATTTGATGTTGTAACTCTTGTCCTTTGACATATGCCTTTTTAAAAGCAACTTCAAAATTTTGTTCTCTTAGAGTTTTTATTTCAAAATGTGTAAGTTGGGTTTTGCAGCACTCAAGATCCGCAATCAATGATGCAACTTTTGCTTTTAAATTATTTTTGATTTCATTGCATTTTTCAACTTGGGATTGGGTGGTCATAAGCAAGGTCATGAGTTTTGGATCTGGATCAGGCGAAGTTTAAAGTTTTTCAACTTGAGCATCAATATATTTATCAATCGGATCATCAAATGTAACAATAGGGTTAATTTGATCATCGTCTTGAAGAGATATTGATGACTCATGTTGAACATCTTGCTCCTTGTCTGATGCAGAGGCATGTGGAGATACAAGATCATGTATGAGACATATGTTTGTATCAAGTACCTGAGACAAGCCATCGGTATCATAAACTGGGCATGTGTCAGTCATGTGGAGTTCCTGCATGTTTTCCATTAACATCACAGCTGCATTAGCTTCCAAGTCCTCCATGTCATCATCAGATTCAGCATTTGCCATGAAGCTGTGTTCTTTGTTAGTGAGAATGCCACCAACTTCATCTTTGAGTGCTAGGAGTAATGCTTGCTTGTGATAGTCACTTCCACTGGTTCGTGGTTTCGGACATGCATTAGCCAGATGACCCTTGCCGTTACAATTGTAGCACCGAATAACCGTGTTCCTAGTTTGTGTATTCCCATTTTCAACAATCTCAACCTTTCTTTGAGGAGCACCTACATTGTTCCTATTTCCACTAGTAGCATTAAACACTTGTCCACTTTCTAAATTTCCCGCATAACCACCAGTTCCCATGGAACGTCCATAATTACGATTCTGTAATTCAACCCTTCCATCTTGTATAACAGCTTGATTCCTTGTGTTTGATGAATTACGAAGATGATTGTTGGATTTGGTTGCAAATTTGCCGAAGGCACGAGCAATGAGAGCAAATCATTGATTCAATGTGTTGAATGCTTCCTCTTCTTCATTATGTGTTTCAGTATAGAACGCTGAATCTGAGTTGTTATATGGAACCAGCTGAGTGTCACTTGAATGTGGTGGAGAATCATATGGAGCGATTTGGGGTGACGGTGATTGTTGAGGATAGGTAAAGTGATGTTGATGTTGAAAAAATGCATGATTAGACTGAGGATATGGAGCATGATAAGATTGAGCCATTAGTGCGAGTGAATTCGGAGGTGTAGAAGGTTGATACATTCCACGGAGAGCTCGATCTTTGTCAACTTCAGTTTATGCTTCGGATAGTCATACAACAACCTATACTTCACATCATGAAGATTCTTAGCTTGATGAATGAATGTGACATATTTTTGCCAATCAGGACCTAGATAGTTGAGAAACTTCGTGTTGATAGCAATCTTTGGTAAGATGATATTGTGTCTGTCCAAGTCATTGATGATGTTTGTGAATCGATGATAATAAGACTCTAATGACTCCTCTGGATCAATCATGAACATTTCATATGATAGGTAAAGTTTGGATTCTATGTCTTCTTGGTTAAGTTCAGTGCCTTCCATCAAGAGATGTACGTGTTCCAACATATCCTTAGTTGTTTTATGAGCATCAACACTTCAAAGAATTGGATTAGGTATTCCCAGAAGAATATACTCCATTGCAAGTTCATCAGCTTCATGGTGAAATATTTGTTCTACTGTTAGTGAATTCTCAGGAATAGTGGTTATCGTTTCGAGTCTTGGGGGAACAGCTTGTGGATCTCCGGGAACTGTTATAGTTGGTATTTGGAAAGGACCTTCAAGGATAACCTTCTTCAGATATTTGCCATGAGGTTTCTTGAGTTCGATGAACCTAAAGAATCGACTTACCCATTGAACATATTTTCCAGGAGTGAGCATTGGAGTTCTATCAAGTGATCCAGCTTCATGAATAGATTGTTGACTGTTGATAGCCTCACACATTTGAGCAAACCAATGAGGTTCTTTTTGTTGAAGTGTAGTGAATGATTGCATTACATATTGTGGTGGGAAGTATGGTTGTTGTTGAGGATATGGTTGTTGTTGAATGAATTGTTGTTATGTAAAGGCTTGTTGTTGCGGTTGCTGAGAATACTGTTGTTGCTGAGGATACTGCTGAGGAAAGTAGTTGAAATAAGGTGGTTGAGACATTGTTAAACTTGTGTAGTTGGTGGATCTTGTAGATAATTGAAACGTGTGTTATGGATTAAGTAAAGTTCGTCTTTGATGAAAGTTGGTCCTTAGTCGTAAGATACGGGCTTCCTTGTAAACTTGTCTTACTCGTAAACTTTCCTTACTCGTAAACTGGTCTTACTCGTAAACTGGTCTTACTTGTAAAGTATATCCTTACTCGTAAGATGTGAGTCTTAGTCGTAAGAATAGTGTTTTACTCGTAAGATTGGTTCTTAGCCGTAAGACTTAGAGAAAATCAATAAAATCTTTCAAACTTATCCAAGCTTAAAAGATATCCCAAGTCGAAGTATTCCACAAGCTTATCCAAGCTAGGGAAGTACTGAGTACACCTTGATCATTGAAGAAATTGAAGAACTATTATTGTTCATAAACTGAACCTTACTCGTAAACTGCTGCTTATTCGTAAGATCAGGGTTTTAGGCAGCCTTACTCGTAAACTAGGTTCTTACTCGTAAGATCAGGGTTTTAGACAACCTTACTCGTAAAATCAGGGTTTTAGAGCCTTACTCGTAAACTTTACTCCTTATTCGTAAAAATACCAAAGTTTTCAAAGAACGTTTTAAGCTTAAAAAACATGATTTTCACAAGTTTCTTTTGATCAAATCTCTTTAAAAACACTTACAAAACAATAAAGTTTAAACCTTTAACACCACAAGTGAAATTTGAAGAGGTTCGTAAAGTGGTGCAAAACTAGAAACGAGTAGAAAAAACAAATTTTAAACTACAAAGTTCTAAACTTTATGCAATATCTAAGCTTCTAAATACTACATCAACCTTAAAACTTTCCAAGCTTAAAGATTTGAGTGAAAGAAACCAAGAATAACACGTAAAATATGAATAAAACTATGAAGAAAGCTACGAATAAGATAAAAACATACACTCCAACTATCTATTAGGCGATTGATACCACTGTTAAGTCACCATGATTGTTGTAACACAAATGTAGTAATGATAGAAATGAGATAAGAGAACGGATATTGGTCGATTACTTCACAAATAAGAATGACAAAGGTTTACTAGCATAAATGAAATAACCAACACCTTCATAAGAAGGTTACATGTGTTTATATAGTAGTGCTACCTAGGGCAACACCTAGGATACCATTCTAGAACATTACGTACACGGTCCATGGGCTTACTTCTTGGGCCGTGGATTCTTTCTAACATATAAGCCATATTAACTAAGCAACCTATTACATAATTAATTGACCGACACTTGATAATATTTACACGTATTCCCAACATAAGGATTTCACTGTAAATTGTTGTCAATGTAAGGTTAATATGTTAAATTGATATTTTCTTTTGAATGACAAATTTATTAAAACAAACTAGCTAGGAGCTAGCGAAAAATTACCAAAGCTTCATAAACCAAGAGTTCCACCAATTTACATTATGCCATATACTTTTAAGCCAAGAGAAAGAAAAAGTACGAATGGAATCGAAAATGTCACTTTTCCTCAACGAGTGAGAGGAAAAAGTAATCCATTGCGATAACGCCATAAACATCATAACAACTCCGCTACAATGACGTACACTCGATCTTTATCACCCCTAGGAGCTCTCCAATCTTTGAACCATTGCTGGCAAACGGACAAAGAAGAAAAAGAAGGCATATCAATATCGATCCATCTTTAAACAAGGCTCCAAACATCCAAAGACAAGTCACAACCAAAGAATACTTGATCCACGGATTCCACCACATTGTTACACATTAGGCAAACAATGGATGTGATATCAAGGCCCTTTAAAGATAAATTAAGCCGAGTAAGGAGTCTGTCCAAAGAAAGACGGTATGAAGATATTTACCTTGCGGGGTCAAATTTTGGACCATCGAGACTTTTGGCAAAAAATAATCGGAAGTGGAATAAACGAAACCAGTTACGTACTTAGGTTGCCTTCAACAAGGGCCTTAAAGGTTAAAGAATTCAGAGATTTTCAAATGCATAATCCTTATTAGTGACCATATTTCTTATCAGACTGTCAAATGCTATCGCATTTAATCTTTCAACAAGTACAAATAATGAGAAACCTTTTAGAAATGCTCAAAATAATCTTAGGATCATATAGGCATATAGCCGATACTACTATTAATCCTATGTGCTAAATGATTTTTACATCGCCCATGTCCGTTTCTTTAGATCAGAAACATAAAGTCGTGCCATCATGATCGTGATTTTGATAACAATAAATAGTACACCTTCGTACTACTTGATAACAAAAACTTAAAACTTTATAAAATGGTATGGGTCAAAACCATTGGGCCTTCTTCCAAATTTGTAGACTCTTTAATTTGGGCTAGATTCAGTTTAAAATTTGAATTTGGATGGCCCGGTTGACCTTCTAATGCCAACCAGGAATTTTATAACTTTTATAAGTGGTTGGAAACTTGGAATTATTTTTCACCCAAAAACTTATAACTTTTACAATTTGGCTATATTTTACGAAACTGACATAATGTAACATATCTATGGCCAGTAGAACATGTTATAGTTTGACCCCTTTAAGGTCTTGATTAACATTTTGGAACACAGAATGTTCAGTGTATCATGGTCAGACAACAAATTTCTTTCTTAAAAGTATGAAATGTTATTTTGACACATTATGTCACACTACTCCCAACAAATTACGACGGAAAAAATATTTGGAATAAAATTTTTCATTCAATATGTAATTAAAGTCTTCAAGTGCACGTCACTAGAATAATCTTTTTAGGACTTAATTGACAGATAGGGTACTTGTTATTGTTATTTCTATAAGGGATTGAGTCGTATAATAGCAACGTACTTTTTCAAGTGTCCCGTTCTGGTACGTGTACTATTTTTAAGCTGTAGAATAGCAATGTACTTTCCATAAGTGTCCCGTTTTAGTACGTGTACTTTTTTAAGTCATAGAATAACAATGTACTTTTCATAAGTGTTTCAATTTAGTACGTGGGATGACGTTCCAAAATGGAACACTTATGGAAGTAGGACGTACCAAATTGGAACACTTATGGAAAGTACATTGCTATTCTACAACTTTAAAAAAGTACACGTACCAGAACGAGACACTTATAGAAAGTATATTGCTATTCTACATCTTAAAAAAAGTACACGTACCAGAACGGGACAATTAGAAAAGTACGTTGCTATTCTACGACTCAATCCCTTTCTATAACCCTCCGACCCACTTTTATCCGTTGTATTAACAAGATAAGACAATTTTTTTTATCGTTTTTTATTTTGTATTTTTTGGCTTTTAATATTTGACTTTTCGAACTTTATAGTTTATTTTTCATACTCTCTGTTCCGCAATTTTATAATAAAACTAAAATTATAAAAGTAAAAGAAAATTATAAAAACAAAAAAAAGTAGAGAGGATTGGAATAACTTTTGAGGGGTATGAATAACCTCCTCATTTTCATATTACAAGTTGCACTAAATTCACATTACGGATTACGAAAAGACTTTATAATATCAATAGAACTTTGTATACGATATATCTAGTACTAGTATAACTTTGCCTTGCAGATTATGGGTTTAAGATGTTGCCTAAACTAGTTCTGGTATGTTGCTTGAAAGGAAAATGGTTACTGTTAAAAGCTATTACGAATACCATTTTTAAACGTTGTGAGCACCCATTAGATAATATCAAGTATTCTTAACAGTAGTAAATTTTGACATTGAGGCAGAAAATGGCTGTCGTCTTATTCATTTGGTAGCAGAGGTTTGCATGGGACCAGGGTGATCCTACCGATCTTCACCTTTTTGGAAAGTTATCTTTTCTAGTTGGGATATTACAAGGATTTGGATCAACTTTCTAGTCTAAAGTGACTATTGTGGGGTTTGTAATAACGTTGCAATGAGTGGGATTTGCATTAAGTTTGCACCTTGGACCAATCTCCTTAGCACCAAGTCGCACTGGGTTGTCTAATAGCTTCATTCTTTTACGATATGAGATATTCGTTTGGAAGTACTGTAGAATCTGATTATTATCAAAGGGTTGGTCTTTGAAGTTAAATTGCTCGCAAAAGTCATAGTAAGTGGAACGATTTAGCCAAATCGTTAACCGTTTTAGATTTATATATAGTTTTATCTTTTCTTCTTTGAATGGTCTAAATTTCATTAATAAATTGAGATAGGTGGTCATCAACAAAGAGCTTATAAAAAACTTAATAATGAAAAATCTTTTGTAGGCAATGAACAACTCACAAGTGAGCATCATTTCCTGAAACACGATTGTTGAAAAGACATGACTTTAATTTTATCTTTTCTTCTTAACATGAAGTTTTCTCTTCAAAAAACATCTGATTTCTACACTTCCAAATACACCGTTTCAGAGTGATACTGAGTTGTTTCTATTTTTATCACTCAAGCATTTACGATCTAGTCATTCCACTAAACTAAAGTGTGTCTCCATATCTCACATTGTGTTACTTTTGTTTAAAAGAAATCTCTTTTATTAATCATTGTATATATATATTTTTTTCATACCATAAAACCTGATAACAGATACGGAGTAGTAGGAGACACAAGAAACCCGTGTTGCTTTTATTCGTAGCAGCCCCCAAAACAACTTTGCGCTAATCAAGGAGAAATGTTTCTCCTTACCCAGCCTTTCACAGACCCCTATGTGCTATATTCTACTCTATTTTAAAATCTTAAATTATATATGTTACACACATACTTTTGTAAAGAGTTCTTACAAATAATAATGAAGAGTTGTAGTTCCTAAATTTACATGCGTAGCTTTTACTACTCGAAAAATGCAGTATTTCTAAAGAATTTTGGTATTATATTATTATCGTCCATGCCAGAGATTTTCAAAGTTATGTTCTCAACTTCTCATGTCTTATTGTATGCCAAAGCTCCCACAAAAACTATTTATGCATTTTGATCTAGTGGTATGTAAATTGGACGCTTATAAAAAAATTATAAGTTAAAGTTTTGTTAGAGACACTTGTGAAATAAAGGTATAGTGTACAAAAAAAAATTACCGTTAAAAAAAAGAAAGTTATATGAATGACACCTATCATTTGACCGGGACGGTTTTTGGCAATTTACTCTATAAGCATCCACTATGTTGATTTATAAAAAAGTTTAAGAAAATTTGAAGAGGTTTATCATTTTTTAACCATAGTGGAAATATATTTCATGCTTATGTGGAATGAAAAACTCTAAAATCTTTAACCTTTTCTAAATTTAATATATTGGTATTTTGTGAGATTTTTATAAAGCTTTAAAAAGTTTATACTAGTAGAGAAAAGTTTATAAGAAGAAAAAAGTTTATAAATTAATGATGTAAGATAACTTGATACTATTATTGAGTCACTTCATTTTGTTTACCCATAAATCTATACTTACTAAAGGACAAATCATCACCATCCATCTAGTTTGATTTAATGGTGAGGATTAACCTAATATTTAAAGGTAAACCTAAATCCATGTTTGTTTTCTTGTCATTTTGTCTTTCTTTTTTATTCACTTTTTTTTTTTTTTTTTTTTTTTTTTTTTAATTCACGTTTTTTTATTATATTCACGTTTTTTTTAATTCACGTTTTTATTTTTATTAATTCACATCTTTTTTAATTCGCGTTTTTTTCTACGCTTTCATACGTTTTCGCCTATTTTCATACGTTTTCATCCGTTTTCGCCCGTTTTCATAAGTTTTCGTCTGGTTCATACATTTTCGTTTGTTTTCGTACGTTTTCATCCATTTTCAAACTCGTTTTTACGCTTTCATACATTTTTGTCCCTTTTCATACGTATTCGTCCATTTTCTTACGTTTTCATACGTTTCTGACTATCACAAGTGTTTTTCTGTGATATTCAGAATATCAATTGTGATATTCTAAATATCACTTTGTGATATTCAGAATATCACTTTGTGATATTCTGAATATCACTTTTTGATTTTATGAATATCACTTTGTGATACTCTGAATATCACTTGTGATTTTCATTTTACAAAACATTAGTTGAAAATCACTTGTAATATTCAGAAAATCACTTATGATATTCTGAATAAAATATCACAAGTGATTTTTTGAATATCACAGAATATCACTTGTCATCATCTGAATATCACAGTATCACTTGTGATATTCAGAAACATATGAAAACGGCAAAAAAAATTTAAAAACGGACGAAAACGAATGAATATGTATGAACTCTAAACCAAAATTTGACTATTTTCTCTTTATACGTGGTAAATATAAAATTACATATTTTTATAAGTTTCAAAATAAGCAAATTAAGCTTGTGAAACATAAACCGAAATCACATAAGCTCATAAGCAAATAAAATGAGGTTACACAAATACCCCCAAACTATGTAGCTGCTATTCAAATTATCTATTTGTGATATTCTGAATATCACTTGTGATTTTCTGAATATCACTTTGTGATATTCTGAATATCACTTTGTGATATTATGAATATCACTTGTGATTTTCTGGTTGTGATATCCTGAATATCAATTATGATTTTTATGTTACAAAATATTAGTTGAAAATCACTTGTGATATTTAGAATATCACAAGTATTCTGAATATCACTTGTGATCATTTGAATGTCACATAATATCACAGAATATCACTTGTGATATTCAGAAACGTATGAAAACGTCTGAAAACGGCTGAAAACATTTAAAAACGGACGAAAACGTAAGAAAGTGGACGAAAACATATGAATAAAGAACGAAAACATAAGAAAACGGGCGAAAACGTATGAAAATGTAAGAAATTTGACGAATATGTATGAAAACGGACGAAAACGTATGAATAATGAACGAAAACGGGCGAAAATGGGCGAAAACGGACGAAAACGTATAAAAACAAAGAAAAAACGTAAATTAAAAAGAAAAGAAAAGAAAAAAGAAAAGAAAAAAGAACGGGTTTAAAAAAACATGAATTAAAAGAAAAAGATAAAAAAAAATATGAATAAAAATGAAAGAGAAAAAAAAAAATGGACTTAAATTTATATAATAAATCTTAGGTTAATCTTCACAATTAGATTAAACTAGATGAATGGTTGTAAGCACCAAATAGAGGTAATCAAATAAAAATTCATCTACTATTATAAACCTTTATAAAAATTTATCATAGTAGATGTCCTAATATTAAAAAAAAAGAAAAAAAAAGTTATTTAATAACTATCATAGTATATGGGAGATGATTTGCACACTCAATCAAATGATTTGGACACTCCAATTATTGTGTTTTGACATTTATACCCTCACAATTACCTTTACACTTTCATCTATGTGAGAGCATAAATGTCCAAACACAATTAATTAAAATGTCTCAATCATTTTATGAAGTGTGCAAATCACCTCCCATAGTAGATGTCTTAATGTTAATCAACAAAGAGTTATTTAATATCTGAGCTATAATCTAATTAATCTCTCTTTTATTTTCTTTGTTAAAAATTTCTATATGGCATTATAGTATTAAACTGGACAAGATAAAATAGTAGGAAAGCTTCCAACAACTCAGAGAGTCACTACATATGAAATAAAAATGTGTAATTTTACTTGGGTTGAGGAGCCGAAACCTCATGCCATTCCTAAGATCTGCCCCCGGAAGCATCATTTTGTTAGGGATACACTATTGGAACCCTCCCTATGGGGTCACATCTATAGGGAATATTCCCTTTGTCATCTCATTTTTTCAGTACAACGCAGTTTTTTGTCAGTTTCTGTTCCGTATTTCTGACAGTTTTAAGCGTTTGGCTTATTAAACTTCATATTTACAGTTCCGCATTTTCAGGTTTATAGCTTTTTGATATAAACAAAATTATAAAAAAAAAAATAATAATAAAAATAAATAAAAAAAAAACAAAAAAACTAAGAGGGGTCAATCTAAAACACTAGGTACCGTCCTAATAACCCAGCCCTTTTGTTAAGTGGTTTGAGCGCGATGACACAGAAAAAACCCATTTGTTACAAACAATAATGTTGTTAAACCATAACTAATTTTATGTTGTTGGCCATAAATAAAGTACAAAAGACAAAATAAAAAAAGGACTGAAGATGGAGACTGGTGAAGAGATTTGGCAGCAAAAGAGAAGAAAAAATGGTAAAGTAATCAGAGCAGAGATCTGGTCTCAGTGCTTCCACATGTGGAATCAGTCTTTTTATACATGTAAAAGGGTATGATGCTCCTTGAGTCTTCTTTCTTGTAAACTTTATTAAATATACTTTCTATAAGGATAAGAAATAGCATAAAAAAGAAGGGAGGGTTCATACTTCATATGCTCGAACTAATTTGCTAGTTATTCAAGTAGGAAAAAAGAAAACCTAAGACTGTGTGTAACACGGCTTCCCATGCGTGCATTACCACCTCCCAAAAGGCCTCTTTCGTCATTCTTTCTAAAAGATAAACTATTATTAGTTCAGTTCGGTAGAACATCGATGACACGATAATTTTTCACAAAAGCATCCCCCCCCCCACACACACCCCCAATGGAAGCGTATGTGTGAGGATTTTTGGGAGAACCGGTTGATCGAACGACCGAGTTGTTGAAGTTGGTTGTATGTGACTATAAAGTTTCGTGGGGTATATTTGTGTATGAAGTGGTGTATGCAGTTGGTGAAGTTCATTGTCTTATTATGTATTAGTGGTGATATTGGTGGAGTGAAAAACTTATGGCGCTGAATTAACGGCGATGATCACATTCACCACTACACCTCGTCTAATCCTAACACAAACGAGTCTGAGTCACTATTTAGTGATTGGCATGCCTAATTGGCATGCCTAATTTCTTGCCTATTGTTACAAACTTAGAGTGACAAGGCTACTGAAGAGAGAGAAACACCATATTACACTTGTCATATGTTGAGTGGATTAGGCATAAAATTAGTCATGCCATTTAGGCATGCCAATCATTTTCCTTTGCAATTTTACTCTTTGTTTAGCCGTTTAGGTTCATACTATTCGTATATCTTGTAGTATCTAATCTAGTCAATGTGAGTCTCGAAAGTAAGTAATACTAGCGACGATGATTAATATTGTAACTAACTAGAAAGGTAGGCGCCCGCATGTTTCGCCTCGGGTTGTCGTTTTGGTTTTTTCCGTTAAATGCATAAGTCTATCAAATACGGTGGTATTTATGTCGGTTTCATTTTAGGTAGGTTTTAAAAATTGGCGACGAATTGTATTTTAGTTTTAAATGTTTGTATATGTTTATTTTAACAATATTTTGATTAAGAGTTTTATGTGCTTAGGTCAGGGTCGGTTTTGAGTTATTTTATTTACAGTTGTTGTAACAGCTCGAAAATTTCACATTAATATTTATCAAAAACTTAAATGTTTTATTTTAAAATCGCGTATAATTTTGAACTTTATATAACCGTTAGGTTATCCCGCGCGTAACGAAAACGACTTTGGACATTTTTTTATCACATTAGATTAATTTTTAGTCCACTTATAATCATTATATGAAATTTTCTATTAAAAATTCAATGTTACCAAATAGACCTTGTGTTTTACACGCGTTTAAACTTACGTTTTAAGCATTCTACTTATACGCAAACTTAACCTATACATGCACCACATTTCCTAACACATTTAAATACTTTTACATTTTTGAAAAGTCAACATATTTCCCTTCCACTTTGACAATAAAATCATCCCTTGATTTATAAACTAAACAATATCAAACTACACAATACTTACACTAAATTAACTAAGTTATAAATATCTAAAACTACTTAGTCATTTTTATTTTTTACCTAGTCATGAAAACTTCCTAACTAAGCTAAGTTATTTAGATATTTTCTAATACTTCCTAACTAAGTTTTAACTAGATATTTATGTGGAAAACTAGAAGGAAGGTTGAATAGTTTTGCCGATTAAAACTTCGTTTATTAGATTGACTTATGTCAATCCATTTAGATCGTGTGTTGGATATTGATAGATAGACATATACATAAATAATGCAAAGAATAAAAGAGTAAAGGAACACAAAACCACGACACAAGTATTTATAGTGGTTCGGCTACAAGGACACCTTCCTTGTTGTTAACATCAAATAATCCTAACTTTTAAGTGTCAATTTTCCCTGTCTATGCACATATTTTATGTCATTTATATGGATATATACTCTTATTCCTTTATATTTCGTTTCCAGGTGATATATGAGCATTGAAGCTTAGAGACGCGGATTTGGAGATTTCTTTAAAGGTTTTACCTTAGTATGCTATCTTTAAAGAAGCTACGGCATAACTTATATTCTCAATTACGCCGTAGCTAGGATTTCATTACAGAGACCAACTCAACTGCAGTTACGGCGTAACTCTCAACTTAAGTTACGCCGTAACCATCTAGGTCATGAAGAATTTCGAGCCTCCGTCAAACTACGTCGTAACCTTCTCACATGCATTACGACGTAACCATCTTCTGTTTAGAAGGTATTCAATTTACGGCGTAACTCTCTACAAAATTACGGCGGAGCTACAATTATGGCGTAACTATTCCTTAGGTTACGCCGTAATCACCACTACGAGCTTTCTGTTTAGAAGATACTTAAGTTACGGTGTAACTCTCAACTTAGGTTACGCCGTAACTATGATCGGTCCAATAAATACAAACCCTAAAATCTGCATTTTACGCCATTCACTCATAATACAAAGGTAGAGAACGTGAAGAGGGTTCCAAGGGCAGATCATAACAAGTATACAGAGGCATCTCCAAGGGAGGAATCACACCATATCGATAAGCTTTAGCGATTACTACTACTTTTCACTTTAATTCATGTCTTTAATCATGTTAAACATTGAATTTATCATGTCTTTTAATATGATCGGCTAAGCACCCTTGGTGCTAGCCTAGTTATAATTCCTTGATTGTATTGTTTGTGTTTTCATGCTTCTATAATTGTTTCTAGTGTATGCATGCATAGTTCGATGGTAGTTACCCTAGCTTCGGTAGTTTTGAATTGCGATCGTATCTAATTTCTTAGGAGAATTGACCAACTTGTGCGAATTGACCAAAGGATCACCGTTCGGAAGGATGAACTTAAGAAGTTAGGGATGTGTGTCTAAGATGCTAGCGCCCGGGCACACATTGTTTCAAATCTTGCATGTAAGGTACTTAATGACTTGGCTTAGGTTGCTTAAGACCCTCGACTCCCCAAAGGGTAGGCCTTTGACGTCGGGTAGGAACCTCTGTTGATAGGTTATGGTGAATTGACCAAATGTTGTCATAGCGACTTAAACCCCCCACTTGAATCAATAGGAAGTAATTAGAAAACATAAACATTACATGATAGGATGAGTAATTAGGTTAGCACACCTTCTCACCATTGTTCACAACCTTAATTTACTTTTCGTAATTTATTTCTTGTCTTTTAGTTTAATTAATCATTTCAATCCTAAAACCTTTTAAAACCGTGACATTTAGACTTAATAGGATCCTCATCTACATAGCTCTTAGGAATGACCTCGGCTTTACCACTTTCTATACTACACACGATCGAGTTCACTGCTCGTTTGTGCAATAGGTATACCTTAGGTAGACGAGACTTATAAATATTAAATCTTGGTCGGAAAACCTGCATCAGAATTTTGTTCACATGATTAAGTGTTTTTAGGAATAAGATAGTTTGTCATAAATTGAGGTTTCATGGATGCTATGTGATTATATGCTTATTGTCATAGTGATAATATGAAAAATGTGTTTGCATGAGAAATATGTTTTGATGTTATTTACTTATATGCCCACTTGCTATGATGATAGCTAGTTTCATGCATATTTTTAGTGATGCGCGTACGAAGCGCGTTCGGGGTCAAAAGAAATTCCTTTTCGTCGAGCAAGTTTTTCAACACCCTAGGCAGTGAACCTAATCGTTGTAGTGTAGTATTGGGTAAGCCTCGGGTATTGATATCGTTCTATAGGGGAATAGGAATACTAACAAGAAGTGTATAACGCTAAGGTGGGGTTGAGGATGATTTTTTTTTTTATCTTTTATATGTTTTTTAGAAAGCTAAGGGTAAAATATCGGGGCAATTGGTTTGGGGGTGGTACTTCTACCGATTACTTCTACTATCTATTATCTAATACTATGGGTAGCTATGTCTATTTGATTGTGTGCTCGTATGATGATTAAAAATGTGTTTACCTAGATACTATTACTCCCTAGTTATCTTTTATTGTTGGTTGAATTGTCATGTCCTTATTCTTAACGCGTTGTGTTTTCTAAAGTCGTAGGGTGTGCCTATGCCCTAACTCTTTGAGAATACCTTTAGGTTATTTCCTACGAAATCCGTTAGATTAATCATAAACTAACTTTAAGGTTATCTTTGGATGTTTAGACTACGAAATCTGCTAAGTGATTCATAAACTAATGTTCACAAAGATTACTCAAGCATTTAAACACAACGATAGCCTAGTTGCACTCCTAAGATAATTACAATTAAGATAAGAGACAACCAATCGATAATTAACAACTAGGTTTCATAGATCTAAGCAAACACACAAGAAATTTAGCTAGACATGTTAAACAAGCAAGCATACACACAATAAATGGAAGATATAATGATACTAATGGATTAAAACACTTATCTTGAGGTAAAATAGGGTTTGGGACACTAAGATACTGTCCAAGTCGGACTACAAACGTTTAGGGTTTTTACTCCAAACATCTACCTTGTTAAATGCAGAAAAATCGAATTCTATATATAGATTTACACATGCGACGACGTCACCTTATAGGTGGGATGTCGTCAGATCGCCGTCATTAGGGTTTTCGTTATGGCAAAGTTATCGATGGGACGATGTCACGTTGTAGTTGTGACGCCGTCGGGCTTCATATGGGACGTCATCTTGGTTCTGGATCTGGGCCGTCTGAGATGAAAAGTATTAGTGACGCCCTTCCTCTTCAAAGCATGACGCCGTCAGGTGTTATGAGTAAAAATTCCACTGAGCCAACTAGTGCATTCTTTATCAAATCTGTAGAGAGGGACGGCGTCGCCCTTGGATTGGGACGTCATCAGGTTCAGTTTTAGCAGCTTGAGTAGCTTCGATCTTGACTTTGCCAGTTTCTTCATGTATTCACTCCTTTTCATCCAAATAAGCATCATTCCAGCATTTTGCTCCCAAGAGACCTATAAAGTGAAAAGGAACAAAATTAAGCAGTAACGGATATAAAAGTGGTCGATTAAGGGCTTAAATGACCCCTTAAAAGTGTACGTCTTAAATTCTTATCAAATATCCCTACACTTGGTATTTGCTTATCCTCAAGCAAATGTGCTTTTGGCCAATCAATTTAGTAGTTAGGGGGCATAAAGCAAAGGTTTAGAATTCATAACAAGTAAAAGCACCGCAATAGTCATAACAAGCACGGGAATTATATACTAGCACCTCACAAGGGGTGTTTGGATTCTCTCATCTATCGGGTGTATATGAAATATAGTAAATGGAAATGGAAGATAAACACTCATTACCTGGCATAGTACATAGATTACCATAGGCTTGACACTAGATCAAACTTCCACCGCTTTGGCGTAAGCACCTAGGAATAACTATCTAAGAGGTCTTTTCAAGGGTTGTAACGTTAGGCTTACGGTATAGAAACAAAGGGTTTTGTTGGATAGGCGATTTAGTGGTGGCAAGTCAAAAATTTTATGTTACAAGCATGGAAAGCATGGCGTTGCTAAGCCGAGACTCGACTCACTAAACTCTAGATAACTTGAAACAAACATACATAATTTGAAAAACATAAACATAAAGATAGATGTAGGATGGTAGCCCGTATGTTTTTCTTCATTTTTTTTTAATATTTTTTTCACACTCCTTTTTTTTGATTTTTTCATACATTTTTACACTACCATCCTCTACGATAACATCAAAATATAATAGATTTATAGGAGCATCCCTACATTTGAGTTTTTATTACTCTAACACTAATTTGACCCGATTTGAAAAGATCAAAACACTTGGAGTATTTAATTACGTAGATAAAGGGAATTTGAATTTAACGTTCCTTCCCGTCACACCATAAAATATTACTTTTGCACATGAGTCCCAATCATCCCAAAACTGTGTACAAAAGATATGACTCGACTTAGCAACCATGCAAGTAACTAGATGATTGAACTAAGGGTTTAGTATGATAACAATAATGCACTAAAGGTGAGTGCATCCAAGGTAGGTTAAGGCGATTTGGGTGTAAATTTGGTGGTGGACTGTAAACAATGCTCTTCATTGATATTCTGGAAAACCGAAACATCACGAGAACCGCGAAAAAGATAGGCTCTGGGGGGTTAACTAGGGGTATCGTGTACTAAAGATGAGTACATCGCAAGGGTGTGGGGTAATTACTCGATCGATGTGGAAGAAGTAATTATAATACATGTTTCAAACAAGGGTTATGCTAATGCCTCTTATCATTTAGTTATTCCAACTACACAAGTGTTGTCTCACTAGCGATCTCGGAATTCATCACAAAACAAGTTCTAGAATCTATTATACTATCGGTACACTCTCTAAGCATTAAAGGTAAATGCTTTTATTCCTAAAGATCTAGGGGCGAGCCTCACATTTTTGGGTGAAATTTGAGTGGTAAACGGTTTTTGTGCTAGTCATATAACTTCTATCCATGAGACGCTTTATTAAGACTAAAGTTTTTGCTCGTACATGTCATAAAAAATTTAAATTTGGTGCTAAAATTGCCCTAACAAATATTTCTCATAGTTTATTACACAAATGGCCAAGGACAGGACAAATAATCAAGGATAAGCATAGTTTCCAAGTTCTCGTTTTATTCTCTCTCCCTACACTTAAACTGAACATTGTCCCCAATGTTCCCCAAAAGTATCAAAGTTATGATAAAGGAATGTAAGTAAAAGGGAAAGAAACTAGTACTCCCTTGATTAGCTCGATAGAATCCGTGTGAAGTAGTGGTTAAATTCTTTCCCATGAAGAATGTATACGTGATAAGCTCCATCCAATGTTTGAGTTTCTTCTTCTTGCCAAATATAACCTGCACACTTTAAGAAAATAGACGAAACCTTCGCATAAAATCGGCAGTAAAACTATATATGACACAACTAAACTAGGATATAATACTTGTGGAATGGATGTTTGCAGATTTTCTAGAAAATTAAGACCTAAGAATTTCCAAAAATTTATAAGTAGCAAAGAAAACGAAAAAATTTTACAAGCTGTTTCTGCTTGACCTGACGTCGTCAGGTTCTAATCCTGACACCATCAGGTTGTCATGACAGAAACTGGTCTGCTGCGTTTTCCTGGAAAAATTCTGAAAAAATTACACCTTTAGAATCTGGAAAAATTCCTGCAAAACATCCATTATGACTCGATAAAAGCATTTGACTCTAACAAACACACATATACATCAATTTCAATAATTGTAATTCTCATGTTCACGTTCTTTTAAAAACGTATGTAATTTTTCTTACACTTATCTTTTTGTAAAATACCTTTATATGTAATTAAGACGAGGTTAAAAACAAAATAAAGCATTTTCACAAAATCAAACATGAGAATAAACAACAATGAAAAAGATATATGACACACAAACAAGCAAACAATTAAGCATGGGTTGCCTCCCACGAAGCGCTTTTCTTTATTTATGAGCCTTGTAGCTATACTCGAAGTCGTGCTCCTACGTGACTTCCTTACCGTTATTATTTTCTTTTACTAAGCCTTCATCATAAGTTTGTACAAGTTGTATGCTTACCGTTAACTCTCTCCCATCGTCGTCTAATATGATAACGGTTTCACTTTTTAGATTAGTCTCTTTCACCGTATAGGGTCCAAACCATTTTGGCCTATTTCTTCCTCTTAATGCTTTTAATCTTGATCTATACAAAAGCACCTTTTCTCCATTCAAAAATTCTTTAGGGTTCCTTTGAAGTTGTGGCTTTGTGGTGTAGTTGTTCCCTAATTTTTTATCACGTTTCCACAATGTCGCAACTAACCCTTGACTCACGAAATCTCTAAGCCCTTTTTCCCATTCACTAATTTTCTTCTTAACAATATTATTGGAGACCTGCGAATTCTTATCATTTATCTTCTCCATAATCTTCAAAGGATATCTCGGAACAATAGGTATCCTAACTTGTCCTTTGCCACTTTTGAGTATCATGATACCCTCACCGCATTTGATGGTTGCCTTGGCGGTGGCCAGAAAAGGTGTTCCAAGGATTGTTGGCATGTTTTTATCTTCATCAATGTCTATGATTACGAAGTCTACCGGATAGACAATATTGGCAACCTCAATTAAGACATCCTTCGCTATTCGTATGGGATAAACATATGAGTGATTTTCTAAGGAAAGTCTAAGATTGGTCTTGGTTGGCTCATCCTTAGTCAACTTACTATAGACTGATAGCGGCATTATATTTATATCGGATCCATGATTGGCTAAGGCATTTATATTCTCGAAGTCACCTATGCTACATGGTATTACGAATTTCCTAGAGATCTCTTGTTTCTTAGTTACTGGTTTTCTCAGGATCAACTCGTACATAGGTCCCATAGGCATGGTGTCATATTCTTCTTCTTTTATTTCACCTAAGGGGGCTTTCCTAAAAACCTCATTGTACCTAAAGTTGTTCACTTGGTTAACAATTGTTTTCTTATTGATCTCATGCTTAAGGTAGTGTTTAATGATTTTGGGTTCATTATCAGTCTCAGCCTCATCCTTGTCCTTACTATCCTTGCTGCTCTCAGTCTCCTTCTTCTCAACTACTCCACCCTCATCGGAAACAAGGGAAATGGCGTTAACAAACGAAGTGGGGGAAGCGTGATCATCGTTTCTCACTAACACCTTCTCGGGAACCTTCGTCTTAGTGTACTCTTTCACCAAGTTCATCATTTCCGTCATTTTTTCCTGCATTTCTTCCCTTTGCCTATAAACCTCTTCTTTAAATTTGGCTAATCTTTCCGAATGGGCTGCCATGTATTCTCTAATTTGTGCTTTGAAGCTTGGTGAGAGTGGAATTGGAGAGGTAGAACGGAAGCGTCGTACGAAATTGGGATTTTGTTCACGTCTTGGTGATTCAGAGAGAGATGTTGGGTGATTGGCGGAGTTAATGGAATTAACCATTGCTCGATGGATTGGTCTAGGTGCTTTCTTTTGCCTCTCAATTAGATAGTCGATCCTTCTCTCAAGAGCACTAACTTGCTCTTCATTAATGTTGGAAGGCTCATGACAAATTGATATGGCATTTACCATTCTTATGGGGGTTTCATGAGATTCACTCCAATTTTCGTAGTTTTGACTAGCAAGATCTTCTATTATATCCCATGATTCTTTCGTGTTGAGATTACTGAGCTTTCCACTTGCCGCTCGGTTAATGGATCGCTTGGTGAGGAAGTTGGCATGATCGTAAAAGATTTGGACTTGAAGCCAATGATCGATGCTATGATGAGGGACTTTATGGAGCAAGTCCTTGAATCGAGTCCATGCCTCGTAGAGAGATTCACCTTGACGTTGTTGGAACATCAAGATTTCATTCCTAAGTTTAGTAGTTCTCTACGGTGGGAAGAATTGGGCAAGGAAACGAGTGGTGAGATCATCCCAACTTGAGATGGATCTGGCGGGAAGTCGCTCAAGCCAATTACTAGCTTGGTCCCGTAGAGAGAATTGGAAGAGACGCAAGCACGTGGTCTCCCGTGTGGTAGCATCAAGGTCGATGGAATCAACGATTTTTAGGAATTCCTTGAGATGTTGATTAGGATCTTCGAAACGAAGTCCATGGAATGCACATCCGTTTTGCATGTCACACCCCCAAAATACCTGTTTTGCAGCGGAATGGAATACCTGGGGCGTGACTGCCATAGCATCACAGTTACAGTTATATTGAACGACCTAATGTGTCGTTTTGAAAATACATCGTTTGATTGAGTAAAATAATCAGATTTTACAAAGAATAGGTCCCAAAAGATTTTTAAAAGTACCAACATGTACGGAAATAAGTTTGATACAAGCCAAACGATGTTTTTAAAGTGCATAAATCCCATGTGAGACGCGTCGTCACCGCGACTCTATGATAAGTCAACATGCATGCCATGAAGTGTATGCCTTAGATACCTGAGATAAAACATGTTAAAAGTGTCAACACAAAGGTTGAGTGAGTTCATAGAGTTTGTGTTGTCATGAAAAACCTTTAAGAACGTTCATGCAGCAAAGGCATTGCAAATCCACTCAGTTCCGAGTTCCGCCCATACAAAACTTGCAACTTGTGTGTTCACAACCCACTGCCAAAATATGTATAGTTTATGTTCAAGCACACGTTGTCAAATGAGTTCACATAATAGTACATAACTTAATGTATCAATAGTCAATTGATATAGCACATAATTCGTATAGCTTCAAATAGTTCCAAGTCCGTTAGTTCATGATTGTACCAAGTCCGTTACTTCAACATTATACCAAGTCCGTTAGCTCAGCATTATACCAAGTCCGTTAGCTCAACATTATCCAAGTCCGTTAGATCGTGATCATACAAAGTCAGTTAGCTCAATGGTCTATGATATAGAAACTCTAAGTATGGCAATACTGTTACTTTGTATGACTAAACATTCAGTTTAGATAAACATATAGTTTGCAAATAATCATGATTGTCATAAAAGTAGTTGAGCATGTATCTCCCCCAAAGATAGTTCAAAACAATTAAAATAGGGGCCATGAACTCATAGTAATCCTTAAAAGTTTCGAGTACTTATGAAAGTAAATGAAAATAGTTGAGCATGTATCTCCCCCAAAAGTAATTCAAAACGTATAGAAGTAGGGGCTATGAAACTCATCTGATGCAATGATTATGATGACAAAAGTGGATACACTGAAATGAGATGCAATCTCTATCTGCAACCTAATATGAATGATATGTTCTAATGCAAGTCATGAAACAATTAATGCGTACATGCAAATTCACATGTAATCTATACCACTTGTACATTTTTGAAAACGAAATTTATCGTCGAAATATACGTTTATGACATCTCGTCATGTTATAAAATACTTTACAAGTACTTACGTTGAAACAACATCCTACGATAGTCGTTTAGCGATTTATCAAGAAATTAAAGTTTTTCGTTGCAAAACAATGTACTTTGATAATTCGTGAAAATGGTTAAGTAGCCTCGTAAAGCTAGTTGTAATTTGGTGAATATTGAATATAAGAAAACAAAGTCAATAGTTTTGGAAATCTTGTAGCGATATCTAAAAGTCTTAGCATTTAACTTTTGATAATAGAAGTATCGATCATAGAGAAAAATATAGATGAAGTAAGGTAGTCGGACTAAAAATATAGTTTATGAGAGAAAAGTTTGAAGATAATTTACTCGTTCAACTTCGTTTGAACGGTTGAACATTTTGGAAAAGGTAGTCGGAACCAACTCTAAAAATCGCCGATTAGTCCTTAATCGCCGAGTATGTCGATTTTTGAAAATCGGTCAAAAATCGCCTAGGATAAAAATCGACACTAGGCAGTCTAAAATCGGCCGAATCGGCCGATTAATCGACGAATCGGTCAATCGCCAAATCGGTAAAAATCTACCAATCGGCAAATCGGTCATTTAAAAATAATAATAATTTTGGCATTATACTTAATTTGGGGATCATATATTTCACTTATAACGCACAATGGACATCATAATCAGAATTGGAGCATTTTATTGAGGTTTAGAAACATAGAAGGCTTGGAATCGGTTAAGATTTTTAGTTTGGTGTCCAGAAATACCAAAAAATTGAAGGAAATGCCAATCCGATTAATCACCGTTAATCGACTTGATCGATTCATTGCAGGTGGTCGACCGTTATTCACGATGTTTGCAACATACTTTTACTTATAAAAATTATTTTCTCAAAAGTACTCTATTGATATGAAAAACGGCTCCAAACATGGTCACTTGCGATAACCATTTTGGTCTAATAAAATATGTAAGTGTTAATACTTGTGAAAATAATTACTATAGCCATAATTAAAACGCGTGTAACTTAGTCGTTAAAGCTTGGTTTTCTACGTTTTATATTTCCTTAGTTTCGTGTTAATGTATACTAATATATTTTTGATAAATCAACTCATTTATATAATGCTTAAAACTCATTTTTGCCCCTTAAATAACCCTTGACAGCTTGCATTTTTCAGAAAATTAGTTTTCGTCGTTAAACTTGAAAATAGCGTAACTTCTTCGTTATAAACCCGTTTTAACCCGTTCAAGTGACCACGTTTTCGTTTTAAAGTCAATTTTCTGAAAATATAAACCAAAATAATCCATGACCTATCGAAATTTCCAGATTTTACAAAAATGAACAGCCCTTAATTATATGTTTTCGAAAATGATTTTTCTAGTGTAATACTTGTTCTAAACCCTTCCAATCAACACCAAAACTATTCTAAACCTACCATATACCTTCTTAGGGTGTCATGGGTTCCTAAACTTCATCAACAATGATAAGTTTCATGGGAATAATTATAGGATAGTTTATACTAATAATAAGTAATAAAAACAAGTAAAAAGTGGTATGATTCATAGTATATTTGCATGTTTTTGTTACTAGATCACAAAAATATATCAAGAATGAGTATGAAAGAGTAGAAAAAATTTATTAGATGCTTACTAGAGTGATGATGAATTTTTTGAGCAAGTAAACCTAATAATCTTGAGATTTTTATTCCAAAACCCTAACTAGATTACTACTAGAACTTGATTAACACTTGAAGCTTGAAAAATCAATGGTTTCTCCTTGTGTTCTTGGTTGGCCGAACCACCCAAAAGAGAGGAGAGAGTTTGCTATTTTTTTCACTTACCAAATATTATGATGTATGTCTTTTTTTTGTATATTATGCAAGTGAAAAAGAAAAATATCTAGTTCTTAATGGCGTAATTGTAATTTATTGGTCAAATTAAAAGTCAAAGTGGTGACATGAGGGGGGGGGGGGGGGGGGGGGGCAAACAAGAGAAAAAGCAAGACTTTAGTTGCATGTTTATGTTATAAAAATGTAAATGTTAGATATTTAGTTTAGATATTTAGTTATTATGTATAGCGTTAGCTAGAAATTGATTTTAGCGGAACAAAATGAAATATATTGAAGTCATAAAAATTATAAAAATGCATTTCTCGCAAGTATTGAGTGAATAAATAATTATCAAATAGAATTTACGAAAACCGTCGTAAATATATATATATATATATATATATATATATATATATATAACAATATATATACAAAATAAATTCAAAACATCGGGTAAACTAATAATATAATTTTTATAGTCTTAAAATGAGTATAAAAATATATCTGGACAATTGTTGAAAGTGTCTGATCAATTATTCAAAATAAATGATCGTGCGATAGCGTTTATTTAATAAATAAATATACGTTAATGAAATATGCAAACCCATGCATGAACTAATATGAGAATGATGTTACTGATGATATGTAGACTAACTCTAGTATATATGTAATGTTCTCAATGATGTTCCATGAATACGCATCTTAACCCTTACGGTTCCGCGAATTTGATACTCGTAAACATAGTTTACGAAAAATGATGAATAATAATCATGAATAGTAACTTTTCTCCGGGAATGAATAGTGTTTCATGAATAGTAAAATTTTGAAATAACCTCTCAAAGTCTCAAACCGACTTCAAAAACGATGAATAGTAATAAGTGAATAGTAATTTCCCGAGATGAATAGTGAAATTTTCAAAGTTTGATAAATGACCTGAAATTACGATTTGTCACAGTGCACCAACCGGATGATGTCGGATCGTAGGGCCGTAGTTTGAGCTTGATCGGGGAGCTCAATGGTGTTCCTATAGCCTTGGTGGCTCGGTCTATAGTATTCACCAAGAGTATGGCCTCTTGGCGGGTCAATTGGTGGTGGGTCGATGGGAATTGGGTGATGTGGTGGGTTATCACCTTCCATGATAAAAAGTGATGGGATTACTAACAAAGTCACGAAGAAGGGGATAGACTACAAGGAAGCTAAAAATGAGAAAAATCTTACTTGATAGGAATCAAGCAAGGGAACCTAAATGAGATAGAAATCTAACTAGCTATTCTATTCCCCGACAGCGGCGCCAAAAAATTGATGCGCGTACGAAGCGTGTTCGGGGTCGAAGGAACTTCCTTTTCGTCGAGCAAGTTTTTCAACACCCTAGGCCGTGAACCTAATCGTTGGAGTGTACTATTTGGTAAGCCTCGGGTATTGATATCGTCCTTTAGGGGAATAGAAATACTAGCAAGAAGTGTATTACGCTAAGGTGGGGTTGAGGATGTCCTTTTTTTTAATCTTTTATATGTTTTTTAGAAAGCTAAGGGTAAAATCTCGGGGCAATTGGTTTGGGGGTGGTACTTCTACCGATTACTTCTACTATCTATTATCTAATACTATGGTTAGCTATGTCTATTTGATTGTGTGCTCGTATGATGATTAAAAATGTGTTTACCTAGATACTATTACTCCCTAGTTATCTTTTACTGTTGGTTGAATTGTCACGTCCTTATTCTTAACGAGTTGTGTTTTCTAAGGTCGTAGTGTGTGCCTATGCCCTAACTCTTTGAGAATACCTTTAGGTTATTGCCTACGAAATCTGCTAGATTAATCATAAACTAACTTTAAGGTTATATTTAGATATTTAGACTACGAAATGTGCTAAGTGATTCATAAACTAATGTTCACAAAGATTACTCAAGCATTTAAACATAACAATAGCCTAGTTGCACTCCTAAGCTAATTACAATTAAGATAAGAGACAACCAATCAATAATTAACCACTAGATTTCGTAGATCTAAGCAAACACACAATAAATTTATCTAGACATGTTAAACAAGCAAGCATACACACAATAAATGGAAGATATAATGATACTAATGGATTAAAACACTTATCTTGATGTGTAAAATAGGGTTTGGGACCCTAAGATACTGTCGAACTCGGATTATAAACGTTTAGGGTTTTTACTCCAAAATTCTACCTCTTTAAATGCAGAAAAATCGAATTCTATATATAGATTTACACATACGCGACGGCGCCTTTATAGGTGGGACGCCGCCGTCGCGTCATTAGGGTTTTGTCTTGGCCAAGTTATCGATGGGACAAGTGTCACGCTAGTTGTGACGCCGCCGCTTCATATGGGACGCCGCCTTGGTTCGGATCCGGGCCGCCCGAGATGAAAAGTCTTAGTGATGCCCTTCCTCTTCAAAGCCTGACGCCGTCAGGTGTTATGAGCAAAAATTCCACTGAGCCAACTAGTGCATTCTTTATCAAATCTGTAGAGAGGGACAACGTCACCCTTTGATTGGGACGCCGTCAGGTTCAGTTTTAGCAGCTTGAGTGTCTTCGATCTTGACTTTGCGGTTTCTTCATGTATTCACCCTTTTCATCCAAATAAGCATCATTCCAAAGATTTTGCTTCCAAGAGACCTAAAAAGTGAAAAGGAACGAAATTAAGCAGTAACGGATATAGAAGTGGTCGATTAAGGGCTTAAATGACCCCTTAAAAGTGTACGTTTTAAATCCTTATTAGTTAGCATACTAATTGTTTGCATGTCTATTAAAGATAGCAAATGGCGAGCTCACAACTCCAACATATTATCTTTAGTTAGACACTAGGTGCTCATTTTCATATAAACTTTATGAAATTAAAGAATATAGTGGTCAGCCAATAGGATAAGTTGTAGGAGAATTAAACAAAAGAAGTCCTAGATCACAATCTTAGGATTTTCGTGGCATGTTTCAAAGTCTCAGTTGCATAATTTGTATTCATACAATACCTACTTATGTTCGTTTGTTAGACATACCTCTTCAAAAGTTAGGAAAATGATTTTCAAAATGAGGTCATTTAAGGAAATGTGTATGGTGCAGTCTTCATGTTTTTTTAGATTTAGAATAATCTAGGCATTTAAGATAGTGCTTGCTTTGGACGACATTAAGCTCTTAAAAGCTTGATTTATGTGCTGAAGAATTATGTGAAGGCATGAAAGGGATTACAATCAACTTGATTCCCACAATGAAGGATATGTCGTCGTTTTGAGGTTACCTTTACATCATATAGGCGTTTACTTAGAGAGGATGTATTAATCTAGGGGAGAGTAATACACGGTGTTAGTTACTTGCTTAGGGATCTCCTCATGCAATAGCTTGCTTTTAGGTAGTAACTACTGCTTAGGAATTTTGCAAGATTTGCATAATTGAGATATTAAGTATGCTTGATTAGTATATACACACGTAACATGCCTACTCCTAGATTTCCTGAAAATTCTTCTCACCTTAGGTTTATATATGATTATACTCACATTTTTTGTGCAAATATTACACAAAACTTCTCAACATAATGCACTCAAAGTTTCATTCATATCCTGGTAGGATTTTGTGTAGATGTCACAAATTAAGTCTAGGCACACACACACTTAAAAGTAATTAGATATCTATCACATCTCACCTTGAACATTTAGGTCTTGCTTCGCAGTCTTAAAGTGTTTCTATGTGTAACTATGTACTTAAATTTGAATATGTGTTATACTCACTTGACTATGTGATGATGTCATAGATGTCCTTGAGATATAATGCTTTAAATATGTATGATATGCGTAGGTTATGCTGTATCGTGCGCATATATATATGATTTATAAATTATGTGAACTAAACCATGTAATCAAGTATCCAAATGATAAACTAACCAATTATGGACTTGTACATGTGAGATTGTTTGTTGCGTGTTCCTTGTTTGTTTCTTGTATAGCCAAGAACACCGCAAAGGTGATGCTCTTGACCCATGGATCCCCGCCTTAGAACAAGGGGGATCAATGATCTGGGAGAGCACGGTAAAGGATCTTCACGTTCTTCATTAGGGGGTGAAGACAATCACGTGAAAGATCAAGTTTAATCTTGCCTTTTTTCTTCGACAAAAGGGGGACAAAGAAAGCAAAAGAGAATTAGCTCATGGTGAAGACAAAGTCAAGCTTCACCAAATTACAAGGTGAGACGAAGACACAAGCTACATCAACGGCGGTCTTCATCTATGCTACGTTTTGTAATTTTATTTGCTTTCAAAATTTATTTGTCATCATTAAAAAGAGGGAGATTGTTGGTGCAACATTGACTAAGTCTCATTTATGTTTTAATTATGAGAAATAAACCTTCGTAACACATAAAATAACAAACGTTAGCCAATAAAAGAGTCGGACCTTAATTGGTCTCGACAGACGCGCCAACCGTCTATTAAGATAGACTCGATTTTTGAAAGTTACCCAAAAAATATGGTTCTTTCAACACATGTATGAATATGATAATTGAGTTATTAGAAACACTCGAAATGAAGTTTAGACTTGGAGAGAATAAAAAACAAAGTCCTCTGTTTTTTATAAAATGCCAACTCAATTTATTTACTAAAAGCCTCTAGCTAAGGCCAACACTCTTTCGTAAACCTAGTACATTCATAATTTCAACATACCATTAAATAAAAGTATTCATATGACAACAATACGGATTTACATCTTCTCTAATCACATAACGGGTTTACTCCCTTATTGGTCAAACAAAGTCAAAGGTCACTATGCGTAAACTCATCCTTTCCCGCTATGGGATATGCTTTACTTGAGATACAAAGCACCTAGATTGTTTGCATCAAGATGATTAGTGATCATGTTAATTAGTCGGTAATCATGGATTAAGTCATATTGATTAATTGAGTTTGTGTTATTTGAAAGTTGATTGTACTTTGCATGTTATCATTTCTCAAGCAATTAAATATGTTACAAACTCCCACACTCAAACATTCTTTTCCCACATAACATCATTTATTCCAAATCACTTTTACTCACTTCTCACTAAACATTCCCTTAATTATTTGTTTATTTTCCACTTTTCCAAACAAATGATTATTCTCACTTTCCTACACAATCACATTTAATTATTTTCACATATCTCATTAAACATTCTTCCAAACATCTGTTTGATTTACTAAACATTCCCTAAATCATTTGTTATTTTCACCTTTCCAAACAAATGATTATACACACTCTCTTACACAATCTAAACATTCTAAAAAACTTTCTCTCCCATCTACCATTTACATTCCTTAATTATTATTGTTTGATTCTTTTCTTTATTAAATACCAATAACATTTACCAACATAATCACTTCCTTAATTATCATCTTCTTCACCATTAACATATAAACCAAGACTTCACCATATACAACATAACCCACATGTGACAACTCACATTCTCTAACACAATGTACCCTCTGTTGGGTTCAGTGAATACCCAAACCCCTTAATTCTAGGATTTGAATATAAAATACCCTAAGTGTTTAGTCCTTTAAACACTAACAAGTCATCGAAAGCATAATCACTGGTGAGTCGTCTTCGGGATACTCAGTAAGAGACAAAGAAGAAGTCTCTCCACTCAGTAAGGCGGAACTTAAGGGGTGAAGACTGAGTCAAGAAGAAGATTGTGGATTCAGTGAGTGATGACAATAACTCACTAAATCCCGAAACTCCTCACCAACTACTACCACTGAAGACAAACTGAAGATGAAGACTGAAGAATGAGTGGAACAAGGCGGGATAAGTTTGAACAGATAAGACGAAGTCCTTATCAACCAAAGTCAAACTTTCCCTGAATCATTAACTATCAGGCTCAATGTCATCACTGACAAGAAGAAAGAAGCCTTATCACTTACTCTAAATAGCAAATGTAAACAGAGACAAAATACATCAGTATTTTGTCTTATGTAACTTGTCAGTTTGTCCTCTAGGATAGAGTTAAAAACATACTTGTATAAATAGCATAAGAGATGGAGTGAAAGATTTAAGCTTGTGCATTAATTGTAAATCACACACACAAGCAATCTTTCACTCCTCCAAATACAACCATGTCCCTGAGATAGCTCAGTGCTTCATGTGTAGTTGTGCTTAGACTTAGCCTAAGCTTAGTGAGGAGTCATACCAAACTTGTCATTTCAATCCTAAGTACTGTTCCGCAAGTACTTGGGTAATGTATTCTTTTTGATTCGTTTTAATAAAGTATATAAACATTGAAAATTACTCAGTGTGTTTATCTTATTAAAACTTATCTTTACTTGCATCTTTTCAGTCATTGTTCACAATTAGTTGTTTTTATTGTTTTTAAACGATTGTGAAACGGGAACAACAAATGGTATCAGAGCAGGCTGATTATAAAACCCTTTTTAAGCCGCTCAAAAACGTTTTTAAATCAGGATCCTAATGGCTAAAAGTGACGTGCACCAACTTGTCGACAAAAAGGGTGGAGCCTATGATGCTGTTGCCCCTCGACTATAAGTTGGCAAATTTAACAAATGGAAAAAGCGAATGCTTTGCTATTTGACTGGGATGGAACCTTACTACATTAAGTGTATTAATGAAGGTCCATTTATCCCAAAGACTGCTGAAGGTTTGCCTAAACCTGAAGCTCAGTGGACTCAGGACGAGAGAAGAGTGGTCAACCAGGACCAAAGGCTCAAAAGCATCATCATATCTTGTCTTACTGATGATGTCATGGATTCTATCATTAGCTGTAGTACAACTAAACAAACCTGGAATGACCTGGTCCACAGCTATGAAGGTCCCTCAGATACCAAGGAAAACAGGATTATGGATTTGAAACTTGAGTATAACACCTTTAGGGCTAAACACTCAGAAACTCTGTCTCAAATTTACACTCGGTATAAAACTTTGTTAAATGAACTGTCAAATGATGGTGTAAAGTTGTCCAAACATGAAATCAATGTTGGTTTTGTAAACAGTCTTCCTGAGAAGTGGATGAATTTCTCTCAGGGACTAAGGAGTGCTAATCACATTCAAAATCTTGAAGAAGTTACGGTGTAACTCATCTCTCACATTACGCCATAACTAAAGCGTGACTCAGAAAGCCAACTCATTAGAAAATTACGGCGTAATTCTCACAAAAGACTACGACGTAACCATATTAGATCAAATGAGATTTCACGCCGCTGATAACTACGCCGTAACTCTTGTTTAAACTACGGCGTAACCAATAAATATTAAAGATACGGCGTAACCATTTACAAGGTTACCAGAACCAATGATCTAGTGCAAATTACTTAAGAAATTGAAGATTACTGCGAACTATTCTATTAGTTACACCGTAACCCAGATCCGCCTATAAATACCCCACCGATTTCCAAAGATTTCAATGCATCCCATTCCACACACCACAACCAAAGAACGTGGGAAGAAGCCAAAGGGAGTTCTAGAGGAGCATACTGAGTCGTCCCAGGGAGAAATCACTCCCCTACGATAAGCATTAGCTTTTATCTTTTCTTTACTTTCGATTCATGTATTTCGTAACATTGAATATTGAATTGATTTGTGTGGTTAATATGAGCGGCTAAGCACCTCTTGGTGCTAGCCTAGTTATGATTCCTTAATTGTTTTGTTTGCGCTTACATTACTTCTGTATAGTTATTTCTAAGTGTATGCATGCATAGTTTATTGGTAGCTACCCTTGTTTCGGTAGTTTTGAATGGCGGTAGAGGCTAGTTTCTTAGGAGATATGACCAACTGACCCTAAGTGAGTAGACTAAGACGGTAAGGGTAAGATATGACCAACTGACGACCCTTTCTACTTGTGCGATTTGACCAACCGATCACCTACCGTTTGGATGAACTTAAGAATTAGGGGTGAGTGTTTGTGCTAACGCCGTGCACTCACTTTTATAAGTCTAGCATGTAGCGTACTTAATGACTCGGCTTAGGGGACCAGGAACAACTGGACTTATGAGGGGACACCTGACTTCTCTAGTGGTGGCATCCTTGCTGATAGGTTAGGGTGAATTGACCAAATGCTGTCCTCTCGACTTTGACCCCACCTGAAGTAATTGGAAGTAAATAGACGTAGACATTACTAGCTTGGATGATTAACTAGGTTAGCACCTCTCTCCTCTATTGATTGAACCTTTTTCTTTTATTTGCTTTTATCTGCTTTAGTAGTTAATTCATTAATTCCTTATCGAAATCATATTAAAAATTGTGACACCTAGACTTAGTAATAATCCAAAACACATAGCTCTTGGGACGACCTCGGTTTTACCGAATACTACACTACACACGATCGGGTACACTGCCCGTTGATAGGTATAATGTTGGATCGATATACTCTAACCAAACTAACTTATGTAGCTTGTAAGGGCTTAGTAACCTCGGATAAATCCTAAGTCACTAACAATGAAACACTGAATTTACTCTATTAAGTATGCGAAAACTACTTCAATAAAGCTAAGAAGAATTAACTTTAACTTCAACGATTTTATTAATACTTAAAACCTGCTTAACAACTCTAACAACTCTAATATTCTCTAATACTGCGTATAGATTCGTACCTCTAATGCCAATCTAGGGGTCCTTTTATTGGCATAAGGATAACTTTAGTCGGTTTACAACTCTAATCCTTGTACGACAAGTAATCTAAACTAAGAATATTCTAGAATAACAAAGCTTTCCATAATCGATATAACAGTTCTTTAAGCTTTGCAGTACTATGACTTTCTTCATTAGCAGTACTTTGACTTTCTTCAAAGACTTTGACTTTCTTCAGTACTTTATCATTCTTCAAAGACTTTATCTTTCTATATCCCAACAATCCTCTCCTAACTTGAATTCTACTTGCTTGATTTCAAGTTCCTTTGTATATTCATCTTTAATATCTTTGTCTTCAAGGAAAGATTGTGTCTTTATCTCTATATTTTGTCTTTGTACTCTCTGTTCTTGTATTATCATCATCAAAGTAGTCTTTTAGAAACATTCCTTTACAAAGAACAATCAGCAATCTCCATCTTTTCAGCTACTTAGCAACATATGGCAAATTGTACATCATATCAAAAAGTTTCAGTCTATTCTCATCACTTCCAGGTGTGTAAACTCCTGTGAGAGGTGAATCATTGAAATTTTAATGGATTTTGATGTCTCTTTACCAAAGCCATTAACTCTGGAGTAGCCAATGTTTAGGTGTGTAAAACCATGGTACATTGATAACCATATGATTTTTAGCAAATCATCAGCTATCAACGGATTTTTTTTGTCTTTACCAAAAGCCATACCCTTTTGGACTAGTTAGTTCTTGCAACAATGGTTAACTAATTACCATATAAATGGTTTTTCCACAGCCTTTACCACAAGCTATTTTTCTTGTGGGCTAGCCAAATCTTTACTATTACAGATATGGTGAGTTGATTACCATACAACTTATTAGCAAGTTGTCAACTATTAATGGATTTGAGATATCTTTACTAGAGCCTGGTCAGTAAAACCTGCATCAAGTTTTTGGCGCCGCTACCGGGGAGTTATATTAGGATTGCTATTAAGTCTTTCATTTTCATTTTGTTTTAAAATTTCTAAAATTCTCACGATCACTATTTAAGTTTTCAGGTACCATGGAAGTTGTTAACATTGATGACCTCACTCATGAGGAATATTTGGTGTTGACAAGAGCAGAACAAGGGTCGGGTCTCGTAAGACTGGAGATTGGAGCTGATGTCCGTTTTGAAATTAAAGACCAATTTATGATGGAGCTTCATGCTAACCCTTTTTCTAGAAACAGGGACGAGGATGCATATGAGCACGTTGAAAATGTCCTATACATCGCAAGCCTTTTTAACATTTCGGGCGTGTCTCATGATGTTTGTTAGCCTTAATAGTTTATATTAGAAGTGATGGTCATTCACGATTAGGAACTTTGTAACGTGTGTTAGATATCGTGATAGAATAGTCAACGGGCTCGTGGATTGGACTAAGCTAAATGGGTACTAGTTATCTAAGGCTTGCCTTTTATACAATCCAACCCATGTCCAAGCCCACGAAAAGCCCATAAGCAAAGCCTTTAGGGCATCAAGTCCCTTGGACTATAAATACCCCTCAAATGGTCATTTGAGGGGTGTGCTTGAAAGTGTGTGTGTGTGCGTTTTTCCTTATTGAATATACAACATCTTGTGTTTATCTTTTCTCACATCATACACGGATTTACATCTTCAAGTCACCATCTTTCTTTTCTTTATTTATGCATAACTTGTGTTTGGTTTCACGTGGTTAAACTTGTATTTGTGTTGGGTTTGCTTGGTAAAGTGATAAGGTTGATATATCATGGGTTATGGAGATCTACCTTTTGGAAATTATTTGATTACTCGGGTTTACTATGTCGAAGGATTGGGACACAATTTGTTTTCATCGGCGCCTGCGGATGCATTTAGAGGTTGCTTTTAGGAAAATGCTTGCTTCGTTAGAAACTTGGATGGCATCGATCTCTTTACCGAATCGGATACAAACTTGTATGCTATCGACATTAACCAAATGGCCTCTTCATCACCAATATGTCTTATGACACGAGCATCCGGAACACACCCGTTATGGCATGACGTTATCCCATCTCAATTTCGACACCATCAACAAAATTGCCAAAGACAACATCGTCAAAGGACTTCCAAAATTCAAATACAACAAGGATCACTTATGTCCATCATGCGAACAAGGCAAAAGCAAAAGAGCATCATATAAACCCAAAACCGTACCTAGTTCCGAAGCAAAGTTGCATATGTTGCACATGGACTTATGTGGCCCAATGAGAGTTGAAAGCATTAATGGGAAAAGTATATTCTTGTTATCGTCGATGATTATTCGAGATATACATGGGTTAAGTTCCTGAGATCAAAAGACGAAGCACCGTGCATCATCATCACCTTTTCAAGCGTATTCAAGTACTTCTTCAAACTCCATTAAGGGTTGTAAGAACGCACAACGCACGTAATTCACTAATCGGAGTTAAGAACTTATTTTGAAGATGTTGGAATTACACATCAGACATCAGTTGTTAGAACTCCACTGCAGAATGGGGTAGTTGAAAGAAGAAATCGAACTCTTGTGGAAGCGCCGCACAATGCTAATCTATTCTAGTGCACCGCTATTTCGTGGGTCGATGTCATTGCTAACGCTTGTTTCACTCGTAACCATCCCTCATCCATCCAAGATTCAATAAAACCCCATATGAGCTTGTGAACAACAAAAAACCGGATATC
Source organism: Chrysanthemum makinoi (assembly GCA_910596185.1). Taxonomy (NCBI): domain Eukaryota; kingdom Viridiplantae; phylum Streptophyta; class Magnoliopsida; order Asterales; family Asteraceae; genus Chrysanthemum; species Chrysanthemum makinoi. The sequence goes on from OU343224.1 coordinate 172,393,953, forward strand.
TCTTACTTTCACGTATTTGGCGCTTTGTGCTATCCTACGAATGACAGAGAAGATCTTGGAAAACCGAAAGCAAAAGGTGATATTGGAATCTTCATTGATATTCTGATACCTCGAGGGCATTCGTGGTGTATAACAGAGAACTAGGAGGATCATGGAGACGATGAATGTGAAGTTTGACGAACTTTCACATATGGCTTCTGAGAGACTCGCTCTATAACCCGCACTAAACCCATGCACTTCGACACATCAGCCGTGACTCGACCTCAAAGAGCTCAATCAACTTCAATTGAAAATCCTAAAGAACAAGAATGGGAGAATTTCTTTGAGTTAATGTTCGATGAATACTATGGTGGAACTTCGACAAATGCATCAAACCATCATTCCACAGCACCTCGCCAACATCATCCTCCACCACCAACAGAAGATGCATCTACAACGGTCGAAACCAATGCACCAATTCCATCTATATCATCTACATCTACTACGCTTATTGCACCCGCTCTACCAGCGGTTGATGAGCAAAATCAAAACCAAAACGATGCAACGTTAGATGAAGACTTATTTGAAAACCCGCTTGCTACGAATCACCGAATCTTCTTCAAGCTTACGAGAACCATCTAACTCGCATACGCTTAACCAACGGTATCCTTCTACTCTGAAGTGGACAAAAGACCACCCGATTGAACAAGTTATTGGTGAACCTTCAAGGCCAATTCAGACGAGACGCCAACTTGCCACCGATTGCGACTTGTGCATTTACCTTTGCTCAATTAGCAATATCGAGCCAAAGAACATTCGTGAGGCAATGGCAGATCCCGCGTGGATAGAAGCAATGCAGGAGGAACTTCTCCAATACCGTCTACATGACTCTTAGGATATGGTTCCAAGACCCATTGACGCTCAAGGCCATTGATCTTAAATGGTTATGGAAAAACAAACGGGATGAAGAAATGACTGTCATTCGCAACAAAGCTCTTCTTGTGGCCAAAGGATACGCATAAGAGGAAGGGATAGACTTTGAAGAGTCATTCGCCGCAGTAGCTAGACTAGAAGCAACAGATTTTCTTAGCCTATGCCGCCCACAAAAACATCACGGTTTATCAGATGGACATTAAGACCGCGTTCTTGAATGAAACTCTAAAAGAAGAAGTGTACGTGAGTCACCGAAGGCTTCATAGACATGAATCATCCAGACTACGCCTACAAACTCAAAAAGGCAATCTATGGATTGAAACAAGCTCCGAGAGCGTGGTATGACGAACTGCCCTCTTTCCTTATCCAAAACAATTTCACCAAAGGAACAGTTGATCCTACCTTGTTTACACAAAAATGCAAAACCGACATTTTGATTGTTCAGATTTATGTGGACGACATCATCTTTGGGTCCACTAATCCGAATCTTTCAAAATATTTTGAAAATCTCATGAAAAGTAAATTTGAAATGTCCATGATGGGGGAACTAAAATTCTTTCTTGGTTTACAAATACATCAATCCCCTCGTGGAATTTTTATAAATCAAGCTAAATACACGACTTAGATTTTGAAAAATCATGGTATGGATAATTGTGACTCGGTCGAACACCAATGGTAACTTCACCAAAAATTGGAGCCGATTTGTTTGGGAAACCTATTGATCCGAAGAAATATCGGAGCATGATTGGTTCTCTCATATACCTCACGCTAGTCGACCAGATATTCATTTTGCTGTTTGCTTATTAGCACGGTTTCAGGCAAAGCCTACCGAATCGCACCTCAAAGAGGTTAAACGGATCTTTCGGTACCTGAAGACATCCATTCACATGGGACTTTGGTATCCGAAGGAATCCGAATTTGATCTAATAGCCTTTTCGATGCGACCACGCAGTGATCAAGTTACAGCAAAAGTACATCCGAGGAGCACAATTTTGGGTGAAAAGTTAGTAAGTCGGTCTTCAAAGAAACAAGATTGCACCTTTGCACTATCAACCGCCGAAGTATGTGTCTCTATCTGCTGTTGTGCTCAAGTTCTATGGATGAAAACACAACTCAACGATTATGGCTTTACTTTCGATAAAATACCTATGTATTGTGACTCGAAAAGTGCCATAGCCATATCATGCAATCTCGTTCATCACTCAAAGACTAAGCATATCCGTGTCCGCTATCACTTCATCAAAGAGTACGTCGAAAATGGTACTGTTGAATTATTCTTCGTGAAGACCGATTACCAACTCGCCGATCTATTAACTAAAGCCCTTCCAAAAGAAAGGTTTGACTAGTTAGTTCGACGAATTGAATGCAAGCCTAACCCCCGAGGAGTTAGAACGTCTTCTCGAATCTTCTTGAAAATGATTTTCCAAAAGCTTCACAGTAAATATTTTTGAAAAACAAAATACAAAATTTGAAAACCAACAAAAGCAAAATATAAAAATATAAAATTTTTCAAAAATACAAAACAATATAAAATCAAAAATCCAAAAATATTCTTCTCACGACATGTCTTTCGTATAATCGATATTCAGACGCTTCTAGAAATGTCATTCAACAATGATACGGGTATGTACAGATGCTTGAGCGAGAGTTCTTTATTGTTTTCTAAAACATGTCGCTTCTCAAAATTTCTTCATAAAATGGCTTTCGATACTTCAAGACGAAACCCGACCAAAATGATGACTTTTGATTATTTACAAATCAAAACTCGTGCTTTTTAATGAAAATCACTAGTGTACGCTTCAATCGCATTTAAAAATGGTGAGAAATCATCATCATCTTGAGCACCTTTTCAAGATTGTTCAAAAGATTTTCAAAATCTTTCAAAATATTTTGTGCTCAAGATAACTCCCTCTCAAACCCTTTAATTGATTATGCTTTATTAAAAGGGGAGTATAAAACTAAAATGTTCCATATTCATGCTTAAATCAAATCCGCTTGTCTCCCCAAAAGATTCTAAAATGTTGTTTAATCCGTTGATATCAAAAATATCACTAATATGCTATTTTTGAGGGGGAGGAGACGTGATTAAAATGTGATCAAAAGTTTTAATGATCGTTGTTTGAATCTCAAAATGAGCTCGACTCGACTAAAACCAATGAATTGACGGGAATCAAAGTCGCAAAATGTACCATCTCGAGAAACTTGTGATAGATATGCACCTTCATGGGTCTAACCTTCTTTTCAAGGAGTGTTTACAACTTAAAGTTAGTTACTAGAGCTAGTTGTCACCTAAAACTCGACAATGGAACTCTTTAACTAGGCAACGTAACCGTGTCTCGTGGGGAATTGTCTATCATGAGCCGATCAATTCAAAAGTGCAAACTCTACCCTCTATGTGCAGATTTCTAAAACTCATAAGCACATGTGAAGGGGGAGTGTTTCTGAAAATATAAAACTCTCGGAGTGTTTCAAACATGTTTTCTATCATAAACACTTTGAGAGATTTTCAAAGAAATTGGTTTTATGGCAACAATAGGACAGTCATGGAGTTATAAGGTGACTAAGGATAGGAAATTCTTCCTATGATCCGCCAGAGCCGGAGGGATCTACCCAAGGACATCACAAATAGTTAGTATTAGAAGTCCTTAGGAATGATTGAAAAAAAGGAGTAATGTGAGAAAGGAGAAAGAAGGGGTTGAAGAATTAAAAAGAAAATTAAAAGAAAGGGTGAAAAGAAATAGCCCTCCATATTCAACCTTAGGGCGTAAACCGGTTCAATACATATGCTACTGGTTGTCACTTGATGACACCGGTATTGAAGATCAAAGACGTCATGGACCCAAAGGACGACCGCACCTAACCTTCTAGCCACTCAATTCCTCTTAAAAGGATTTGTTTCATTCTCACCGGGAACCCTACGTAAACTATCGGCTTCTTAGAGATTGTCTGGTATTGAAGAAGGAGACCCTCTCCCTAGTCTCCGCCAGAAAATCATAATGCACTTATTGAGTCTAGAGCCACGAGATTCATCAAAAGATCTCATAGGAACACTTGACATGACATCGCTTGTTGTTCATCAATAAGGGCACAAGTGATATATTATAGAGTCATACGCAGATCTTAGCGACCGCCGTAACATTTATGAGAAGTTTCACATCTGTGATCTTCGTGATTGAATGGAAACTCTGCCAGTGGTCAACATCAAGCACCGACGTCACTTCGGTAATTCTCGTGGATTACGCTTAGTGTGTCTCAAACGGTCTACGATCAGTGGGGTGATGCTTCGGTATACCTCGGCGACTCATCCAACTCTAGATGTACTTCTATATCGCGGTTATCTCACTTGTGGGACTCCGCCAGAACGGCCTCGTGAAAATTAGAGACGTGTTTTCACACTATGCTGTTAACACCCTCGAAATTCAAACTTGTAAGTGCCGGAAATCCGCTTATTACTAACCTGTTTTATGTTTTCTTCTTACGAAGCTCCGAGCGGATGGATCGTGCAGATTCTCTACATGCTCATACCAACAACACATGAAAGTTCTCAAGAAAATCAATGGAAACACAAAGTTAAAATTGATTCTTCGTCAATTTCAAAGAATCTACAAAGTTTAAAGACTCGAGAACTTCATCATTGGTAATTCAAAGTCAAATAGAAGTGTGAGCATGGTGGAGAAAGACGTGGAGACACCTAACCAACGAAGTTGACAACGGCAGACAACCACATTATCTGATCACAAAGCATGAAGGAACAAAGAATCAAGACTATTCTATATCTACACACAAAGTTCAAGCTCGAGAAAAGTAAAGACCAAATCAAGTGGAGCATCATTTGAATGACCACCCCTTAGGGGGAGATTGTTAGCCTTAATAGTTTATATTAGAAGTGATGGTCATTCACGATTAGGAACTTTGTAACGTGTGTTAGATATCGTGATAGAATAGTCAACGGGCTCGTGGATTGGACTAAGCTAAATGGGTACTAGTTATCTAAGGCTTGCCTTTTATCCAATCCAACCCATGTCCAAGCCCACGAAAAGCCCATAAGCAAAGCCTTTAGGGCATCAAGTCCCTTGGACTATAAATACCCCTCAAATGGTCATTTGAGGGGTGTGCTTGAAAGTGTGTGTGTGTGTGTTTTTCCTTATTGAATATACAACATCTTGTGTTTATCTTTTCTCACATCATACACGGATTTACATCTTCAAGTCACCATCTTTCTTTTCTTTATTTACGCATAACTTGTGTTTGGTTTCACGTAGTTAAACTTGTATTTGTGTTGGGTTTGCTTGGTAAAGTGATAAGGTTGATATATCTTAGGTCTTACAATGTTGTTATGCTAAGGGTATTCCCCATGACTCTTACTGGGGCTGCCAGAAGATGGATTGAAAGATTGCCCGCCAGGCTCCGTCGAAGATTTCTAACCAGCTCTTGGAGATCCATAATTTCAAGAAAGAAGACGATGAAACGTTGTATCAAGCTTGTGATAAATACAACGATCTCCTTTACAAATGTGCTACGCATGATTTGAATAACCTGTAAAAGGTCAACATCTTCTACAAAGGAATCAACGTGACTACAAGACAGACGCTGGACTACCAAGGACCAATCCGAACATGACTCCTACTCTAGCCCTTGAAGCCATTCAGAAACTTGCTGATCACTCTAAAAAATGGCACGATGGGGGAAACAACCAAAGCCTAGAAAGAGGTTCAATAAGCATTGCCACCATTTCAAGAAAATTGGAAAACCTTGGAAGAGACATGAAGAAGCTCCAGGAAAATGTTCATGCTATTCGGATTGGATGCAATAAAAGTGAAGATTGGGGCACAACCGGAGATTTTCCTATGAAAAATATAAGCCCCCGAGTCGAAAAGGTAATGTATGGAGAAGGAAAAACCTTCCATCAAAGTTTTAATCAAGATTCTTTCAAAAAACTAAATTCTTCGCTCGAGGAATCAATAAATAAGTATATGAAAGAAGATGATAAGCGGCAAGCCTATAGGAACGCATTGTTCAAAAAATTCCAGGAAACTAGAACCACTCTCCTTGGACAAAGATAAGGATCTGGAGGACAACGGAAATATGATTGAGGAAAATGAAATTAAGCAAGACAATTCATTTGACGATAGTTTCTGTAATGCCATATGTTAGGTTCCCATTTATGTAATACAAGCATCAATATGAAGAAGTATAGATAAGAGAGATCGGTTGAACAAATACAAACACACACGAATAGAAATAGATAAAGTTTATGCGTAGAGAGTGAAAGTAAATGAACAACCAACCTTCAAGTGAAGGTTTACAAGATTATTTATAGGAGGGAACTAGGGGAACACACCAAGTTCCCATCCTTTCCTTATTGGTCTTTGGATAGGCTCATGGGCTTTCTACATGAGCCTAGCCTTGATTACTAACATAAAAGCCATAATTAAGCTAACTATTACATATTAATTACTAACACTTGAATTCTAGTTTAGGAGTGATTCCAACAATCTCCCCCTAAGTGTTAGTGATTGTTGATTTGACCTTTAAACATTGTAGGTGCTGATGTAATAGTAGCTTTGACGTCTTCTGACATTCTTCTTTCTTGTGAGAAGAAGTGCCTTGATTCGAACAATCTCTCCAGTGTAGGAAAATTGTTTCCTTTGAAGTATTCTGCTTTGACGTCATAATTTTCTTTGTTCTTTGATCTTTGTTCTTTGTGATGGAAGTGATAGTATGTTGTGGTGATCTGCATCAGGGCCGCTTCGTTGCTCCAGTGTCTCCACGTCTTTCTCCAACATGCTCACACGCTCATTTAACGTTGGATTTCAAGATCGATGTAGTTCTCTTAGTCTTTAAACTTTGTAGATTATTTGACTTTGATGAAGAATCATTCTGACTTTGTGTTGCCTTTTGAGAGAACTTCAATTAGTGATGATGTGAGTATGAGCATGTGGAGAATCGACTATCTTTCCACCCGCAAGCATCCATAAGAAGAAAACATAAAACATGGGTTAGAAATAATCCTACAAGTTTGAACTTCGAGAGCGCACATAGTGTGAAAACACAACTCTAATTCTCACAAAGGCCGTTCTGAATCGAGTCCCACAAGTGAGATAACGCTGATAAAATACCCAAGTACACCTACAAGCTCAGATGAGTCAGCCGAGGTACACCAAGCATCACCTCACGATCAGACCCGCTTGAGACACACTAAGCTGTAATCCACGGGAGTTACCGAAGTGACTTGTCGTCGTGGTCGTTTGATGTTGACCTCGGCAGAGTTTCCATTCAATCACTGAGGATCAAATGTGTGAACCTCTCATAAATGTTCTCGACAGATTGCTAAGATCTGTGAAGGACTATTGATTGTATCACTTTAGGCCCTTATTTTTGAACGACAAGTGATGAAATGTCAAGTGTACTTAAGAGATCTTTGATGAATCTCGTGGCTCTAGACTCAATAGTGCGCTTTGGTTTTATCGAAGCTGAGACTAGGGAGAGGGTCTCCTTCTTCAATACCAAAAATCTCTAAGAGAAAGCTGATAGTTTACGTAGGGTTCCTGTGAGAACCAAACAAGCTTCATTGAGAGAAACTTGAGTGGCTAAGAAGGTTTAGTGCATGCATCACTGGGTCCATGGCAATTTAGATCTTTAATACCGGTGTCATCAAGTGACAACCAAGAGCATATGAATTGAGCCCGTGTTCCGCCTCTAAGTTGAATAATCTAGAGGGCTATTTCTTTTCACCCTTTTCTTTGCATTTCTTTTAATTCTTCAACTCCTTCTTTCTCCGATTCTCATTTTCTCCTCTTTATAATCATACCTAAGGACTTCTAATACTAACTATTGGTGGTGTCCTTGGGTAGATCCTCCAACCAAGGATCATAGGACGTTATTCCTAACCTTAGTCACCTTATAACTCCATGACTAACCTATGTTGCCATAAAACCATTTTCATGAAAATCTCTCAAAGTATTTATAAGTAAGAAACATTTTGTAATACTTTGAGAGTTTTATATTTAGCGTAAATACTCTCCACATGTGCTTAATTATTTTGACAAAATCGACGGTGAGAGAAAAGCGCCAGACTTTGAATTGATCAACTCAAGATAGACAATCCCCCGAGACACGGTTACGCTTTGCATAGTTAAAGAGTTACATTGTCCGCTTTTAGGTGACAACTAGCTCTAATAACTACCTTGAAGGTGTGGACAAACCTATAAAGGTTGTCAAACCCGCCAAAGTTCATTTCTACCAAGAGTTTCTAATGGTACATTCTACTCTGACAAGTCCTTTATGAGACACGCTTACATCACTAGCGAGCTAGCTTGAAATTATTACCCATCCCTGACAAGCCTTTTCGAAGTTACTAACATTTAAGATCTCACAATTCATTGGTTAATTTCAGAGCACAACGATTCATTTGCAATTTCACAACATATTTCTTATCACATAATTTTTCTCCCCTTAAAAAATGGCATATAAATGTTATTTTTGACGAAATTTTGTTGTTCCCTATTCACTATCGTTAAAAAAGAATAATTAAGTACTTAAAGCAATTTAACAGTGAATAATGACTGAAATTAACATAAGTAAAACATACAAAGTAATTTTCAACATCATATTCTTATTAGAAATAAATCAAAAGAATACGCTACCCAAGTACTTATGAATAGTACTTGGGATTGAAATGACAAATTTTGGGTGACTCCTCTCTAAGCTCAAAGCTAAGTCCTGAGCACAACTCTTAGAACCCACCGAGCTAGCTCAAGGATAAAGTTGTATTTGGAGGAGTGAAAAGTTGGCTTATGTGTATGTGTGTTTTTACAATTCACAAGCTTAAACTTTTCACTCATTCTCTTATGTTATTTTTACAAGTATGATTTTAACTTTAACCTAGAAGACAAATACATTGATCACAAAGAATCACTTAATATAGATATATTCGACATCGCTTACTTTGTTATTAGTAGTTAGCGTAAGCTTCTTTCCTAACAGAGAATCCTTTAGTATCAGCTACTATAAATGGGAAGATTTGGCTTTAGTAGATAGGGACTTAGTTTTATCTGGGTAAAGCACTTGAGGACTTAGTTTTATCCTGGTAAACTTTTCCCGCCTAGTCCCACTCATTCTTCAGCCTTCAAAGCCTTCAGCTCTTCCTTCCTTTTGTCTTCAAGCAATAACAGCTAGAGAGGAGTCTTAGGATTCAAAGAGTTATTGTCATCACCACCTAATCCACCATCTTCTTCTTGACTTAGTCTTCACCCATTAAGTTCCGCTTTTGCCGAGTGGAGAGGCTTCTTCTTTGCCTCGTACTGAGTATCCTGAAGATGGCTCACTGAGAGTCTATGCACTCAGTGACCTGATAGTGTTTAATGGATATAACACTTAGGTTATTTTCTATTCAAATCCTAGATTAAGGGGTTTGGGTATTTACTGAACCCAACAAATTTGATATCGAATATGTCCATTTCGAGTTTTGTGGGAAGATTATCACGAAGAACAATTTTGTGAACAAAGTTTATAAGCAAATACTGCCCCTCAATAGGTGATATTAACATTTGAGGTTTTGAAAATCATAAAGGGAAGTACTTGTTCTTTTGAGCAAAACTTTGAAATGAAAGTTTTGATTAGTTTTACTCAAAAGTAAGAAGCTTTCGCTCATTTTCTAGGATTGTGGCAATCGGCGCGTACTACGTGGTCCTTTCATTACAAGTACGGGTTGTACACTATTATGTGTGCACAAGCCATTGTTAAATATAAATCACACAACCAAGTAATGATAATGAAACAAATCAAGGGTTACCAGGAGATTCAGGTAGTCCAACAATAACTCCGTGAATACGCTCGACGCTGATAGCCTGTAAGAGATATGTTGGGACGACCACCTACTAAACTCTCCAATGTTCTCAATCGTCCCTTCGAACAACCTTTCATCAATGCGAGTGATGATCTTCTTAACATCCCGTCTCTCCCTAGAATTCCATCGCTTAGGTGACCCAATGCCTTCTTGTATTGCCTTTAACCGATAAGCTAACCCGCCCCACTTTCTTCGTGTGTGATCTCCAAACTAATGAAGTTTTGCACGCCATCAAGCAATTTCGGTGTAGTTCACTATGGTAGACTACGCCAAATGGTTTGATGATGAGGGTGTATTGAGGAAGTTGGTTGATATCGGAAGGTCTAGCTGCGGTGTTTAGTGAGGTTAACACGCGCCCGATATGATTCCACGGCAAGTTGAATGTCTTCTACACGCCTCGATCACTATGCTTCATGAAGATTAACAAGGACTTGATGTACTCACGCTGGATTTCTATAGAGAAATGTCGATTCGCCCCTCGCACCTTGGCAAGATACATATCTTCAATGTCGCAGAGACAATCTCAAAGTCCGCTTCACGTAAGTCATAGTCCTCTTCGCCTTGTCGCTTTGACCACTATTTTCTTGAGAAATGTGTAGTCCCATTTTGACGAAAGAGTAACATGTTTAATAGCAACGATCCCTTTATCACTAAACACCTCCTTCTTTGATGTAAGTACCTGGCAGCTCTTGTAGTAGATTCTTTGGTGTTTTGGCCAATGATGAATCCCATACATTGCATCAAGATAATACTTTTCCACTTTTTCAGAGAACATGTGGATGGCATCTTCCTCGATAGCTATGCTGTTGGAGTATATTGTCACGGAATGGAAGTGTGAGTGATGTAGCGTATTTCTTGGATACATCGCTACCGTGTAGAAGAAATTCTAGGTCTTTGTTAAAGAAGTAGCGGAATATAATCTTGGGTTGATCCAATTGGCCAATTGTAGGTAGAGGTCTGGTCCAGTCTGTGTAGTATGGAGCCTTGTCTTTTCTGGTGAAGTCAATGTTAGCTCATGGTTGAGCCAATCGATGTTGTTAGACATGGCTCGTGCTATGTTTTCGAGATGATATTTAACTTCAATAGCACTTGAGCCCTTTGAGCAAATTGAAAAGCTTCATTCTTAATGCGCCTCAACTCGCTTTTGTCATCTTCTTCACCCGAAATTTTTCTTGAAGTAACTTTGCATGCTCTAATGTTCGACTATCTACCATTTCTTGACCTTCTGGTAGTGAGGGAGTAGCATCAACAAGTGTAGAAAACCACCATATTCTCTGCGGTGTCATCTTCGTCTAGCCATGAGACAACATTGGTCTTTGTCTTCTTCTTCTTCTTTGGCTTTGATGAGGACTCTGTTTCTTTGTTGTATCGAGAGGTGGGTTCTTGTCGGGCTCGGGATCTCTTTATCGTCACCACCAGTGTATTTGAAGTGATCACCGGTTTTCTATGTTGATGGTAGTAACTCAGAGTCCTGAGGTTTATCAGCAGCAGAACGTGGAGGAGATCGTATTTGTGTTGGAGTCCTTTGGGTTGGTGGTGGCATAGAGGAAGATTCACCAGACTTCTTTGGAAGTTTAGGTGCATAATCCTTGTCCTTATCATCGCCATCTCTTGGTCGCTTAGGTTGACCTCGCCGACACTTTGCATGATGATTTGATTTGATATTCTAGAAGGGCCTCAAAGAATTTAGCTTCATATGAATCAAAGGTTGCAGAACGATTAGACATTTGTATCAATTTCGAGACCAACTCAACTTCAGAGAGTTCAGGTGAGTTGGCCAATGTATGTTTAACCAATGCAACGATATTTGGAGTAAGTTGTCCGCAACATATCCCATGTCAATCTAGGAACAGAGTCGAGAAGGAACTTGTGAGTATATTCCCTAATCATCTTGTTCATTTCCCCTGGACATCACGCTTCATAAACTTCTCGGATATACTCCCTTTCACTTGACATCTTGTCTATCTCGCCTTGTAGAAGATTGATCCCGCTGAGTTGATTCAACTTTTGTTGGTCACGCCTTTCTTTCCGACTTGCTTGACAAAGATTGACAATCTTTGTTTTAGCTCGAGATATCCAAGAGTCGGTTGGTTTCTTTTACGCACTTGGATGTGGATCTGCTGTGCCTATGGATGGTGGAGGTGAAGAGTGAGAAGACGAGTCTGACAATGATGAGACATGAGGAGGCTCGTGGTCTTTGGTGGTTCGTGAAGTTAGTTCCTTGAACGCGCCTTTGGGTCTAGAAGAAAATCATCGTAATCAACTTCGCCATCTTTTCCGCACTTAGCCATTTCTTAAGCCTTAATCTTGGCTTCTTCATCCGCTTGAGCTTGAGCTTCTTTATCCGCTTTTCTTTAGCCGCAACCTCAGATCTTCATTAGAAATTTTCTCGCACTTCTCCATATCCGGTTCCTCAAATTCATAAGTGATAGAGTCCTCCGTTGCTTTGTTGTTGTTCATGGTGGTGGTACCGCCTCTTTATCGGGTTGATTAACCGCATCGTAAACGGTGTAGATAGGGCACCACCACTTGACCCTCTGGGGCCACGAAGTTTGTTGCCTGTACGAGCTCTTTGGCAACGCGTGTTGGAGTCTCGATTCTTCACCTTTTTCCTGTAGTCTCGGCCCAGCTTGTTCTTCATCCGAAGCTCTCCTCTTCTTCCGCTCAAGAATTGGGGTTTTACCTTTACCTTTATCACCGTTGGACCGAGGTTTTGCTACCGTTTGAGTGTCATCGATTGGAGTTTCAAAGTAGATGACCTCTTCATCCGCTTCGCTGTCCTCGAGTCCTCGTCCGCTAGCTTTTGTTGCGGTTCGGTTTGGGAATAGGGATGGCTTTTGAAAACATGAGTCCTCTTGGGATACTTTCTCGCACTCTCGCTCGAGTACTTCCTCGCACCGCTTCTCCGGTTTTCCTAGTAGGTGTACCGAGGACTTTTCCTCAAGGAAACCTACTGCCAGCCTTCAATCGCTACCGTGATATCGCTTGTACGAATAAAGTTCTTAGATAGCATCAGAAGAAGATGATCCGTAACACCGCACCTTGTTTCTTCGTTGTTGAGTCCTTAAATCTGACAGTGAGTGTGGGCTCATACAACACGGAGTGTTGGTTGGGGTCATCAAGTCTCAAGGGAATATCAGGATTATACCCTAGAGCTCTTTGGATCAACATTTTGGTGTATCTGATATACGGGATCTTGGTGCCGTGCTTTTAAGGTAAGACATCATGTCATCCCATATCAGAGCTTCAACTTCTATGTGTTTCATGTTGACCATAGCCCAAAATATTTGTAGTTCCATGAGCTTAGGATGCTCATGACCACTATCACGTCCAGAAACAGATTTGGCAATCATTATGTAGAGGGTTCTCCATGGCTGGGGAATGTTCTTGAGATCCATAGATGAGTGCTTTGTGATTACCCCGGTAGCTTCATCTTAGCCGATGTCGACCATGAACTGGAGAACGACCTATTCTGTTGGAGTAGCATTGTATTCGTGAGGCTCGATGACAGGAATAAGAAGAATAGCCCTCAAATCTGCTGGCGTGATGGTGACTTGTTTGTTGTAAAGGGTCACTGTCATGGCACTTTGACCTTTGACCTTACGTATAGTGTGCCAGAATTGGTGAATGTAGATCTCAGGTACATTAGCAGAGTTTGTGAGCATGTTCTGATAAGAGTGAGTCTTCAGAATATCCACGCAATCGACATGAAGACTCGAACAAGTGAAGTTATCAAAGTCAACTCTGAGGTTGTTCTTTCCGATCTTCATTGGGTAACCATTAAGGAAGATATCTTCAACAGTGAGAACATTTGGTGCTTCCACATTTTGCATTTAAACGTCCATATCGTGATCTGAAAGATATTTAGCCAAAAGAACCAACATATCGAAAGACATTACGTTAGTCAACAGTTGATTTTATTGTCTATTTATTGAATGTGATATGTCAATGATTGTTACGAGTCCAATGTCACTTGTTAGTCCAATAGTCCAAAGACGTCGTGATAAGTTACGTGAGTAGATTAACTTTGAGTTTTAAAGTCCAAGGTTTCACTTATTTTTCACAACTTAAACATTTAAGCTTATTAGTGACATTTTGGTTTCTTGACGTTATGATTTATTTATTTACAAGTTTGCACGCGTAACAATTCACAATATTGGTTAAAACAAGGCTAAGGCGTAGGTGTTGCAAGCTTATGCGTAAACAAGAGTGGTTATACGCGTAAGCATAAGCTTATGCGTAGGATCTTGACTTACGCGTAAGAAATGTTAAGCGTAGGAAAAAATGGCCTTAGGCATAGAGCTTACGCGTAAGCGTATGTGGAACCTTACACGTAAGGCTTACTCGTAAGAGTGAACCTTATGCGTAAAGGTTACTATTTACGCATATCCTTCACAGGATACGCGTAGTCCCCATTGTAGAACCTTACGCGTAAGATTTCTCTTACGCATAACATGCTACGCGTAAGGTGATCCTTATGCGTAGAAGTTCTAATAACCTTGATTCTGATTTTTTCACGCGTAATAACCTGAAACAAATGCATCATAACCCATTCATTAACATATTAATTCAAAACCCTTTCAGTTTAACATGAAATTCAATCAAAACCGCAAAGACTATGCTTACGCTGCAGTAAACTTAAACCCTAGAATTCAAATCTTACGGGTAACTAATTTAACCATAGGATAGACACCAAATCATTTCTGGGATATCTTAGAGGCCTAATGAGATATCCTAAACAAGTTTTAACATCAAACACCCTATGAATCAAGAATACGCAAATCGTATGAACTTAAACCCTAGAATTTTAATTCTCACACAATTGATGATTCTGGGTAAGTTTTAAACCTGGATTTGATCAATTCAACATGTAAACAACATCTCTTAACCACCTATTTAACCAGAAACTCTCACAATTGAAAACACCCAATTCACGCTTAAGAACCCTAATCTTGAAAATGTTCAATTCATGTTTCTGGGTGGATTTGTTTGATAGAAACGGTTTAGGTATGATTATTTAAGCATTTTAACATCATTTTTATCAACACAAACACACAAATGAAGATTTTGTGTTCATGGCTTACGCCAGAGAACACAAAAATAAATCAACCACAAAAATTAACCGTTGGATTCTCAAACGAATCAAAACCATTGTTTGTAAAACCACAAAGATCATGAAAACACTTACAGATTGATGATCAAAAACACGGTTTTGAAGATTGAATATTAGGCGTAGGATTTGGTAGATGAGTAATAAATGTGGTGAAGTAAATGATTTTGAAAGATTAGGTGAGGTATTTTGTTAAAAAATACTTTGAGCTTTTGACAATTTCAGTCCCTCCACCTTAACCATTTTCATCCAACGCCCATAACTTCTATTTTGGTTACCAAAAGTATGATTTATGGAAAGAAACTTGATGACACTCCCCCTCGACTTAAGAAATAATGAAATTTTATAAATTTGAGCCTGGGGAGTGTCAGGATACCGAAATGTGACCACCATTATCAAAGAAACAATCGGGATGAGGTAACGTGCAAGTACAAGGTTTTATGAAACCGAAAATATTTACTTTCTCCCCCTCAACACTTGACCGAGAAAATAATGAATTTTGAAAGAGTAAAGTGTTGATGGAAGAATTGTACTTGCCATGTTAAAAAAAATATAGATAGAAGAATATTTTTGTTGTTTTATCAGATTTTATATTTTTGTATTTTGTTTTTGAAAATATTTACAAAAGAGATTTTGGTGTTTGACTGGTTTTAAGAATGTTTTAAAATTTCATCTAGTTCATCTGGAGTCAAACACCGATACCAACTGTGGACCAACTCATTAAACCTAGGTGAGCTAAGGCTTTGGTGAGAAGATCTCCGCTAGTATTCAAGCACTCCACAAAGTATAATTCAACGGTACCCTTTTCCACGTGCTCCTTGATGAAATGATATCGAAGATCGATGTGCTTTGATTTTCAATGTTGAACGTAGTTGCACGAGATCGCAATAGCACTTCGATTGTCGCAATACATCGATTCGTCAAATACGTAACCATAGTCTTTGAGTTGTGTTCTCATCCAAATGACTTGAGCACAACACGCGAACATGGCTACATATCTCGCTTCGCTTGAGGACATCGATGTACAATCCTCGCTTCTTTGATTGCCATGACACCGTTTATCACCAAGAAATTATAATGCTCCCAAGTACTTTTCCGAGAGTCTAAGCACCTGCGTGATCGTCCAAAAGCTATTAGTTCAAAACCAGAATCCTTCGGATACCATATCCCCAAGTTAATGGTTCCCTTGATGTATCGGAGGATTATTTTAGCCTCTGAGAGGTGAGTTTCAGCTTGGTCTCGACCTGATAACGAGAGCAAAGATATACAACAAAGACAATGGCAGGCCTACTGGCTGTTAGATACATGAGAGACCCAATAATACTTCGGTATTTGGTAGGGTCAACCTATTTCCCATGCAAATCAAAGATCCAGTTTCTTAGTGTGTGCCATTGGTGTGGCATAGGTGTCACAGGTTTGCATTCCATGTTTGTTTAAGATTTCAAGAGCATATTTGGACTGACTTAGGAAAATATCACGGGGTGATTGATGAACTTGCATTCCTAGAAAGAACGTAAGTTCACCCATCATGGACATTTCAAAATGTTTTTTCATTATTTTTGAAAAAGCGTTTGAGTACTTTTAGATGTGTTGACCCAAAAATGATGTCATCCACATAAATTTGAACGATTAAAATGTGTGCCCCGTGATATTGTATGAAAAGCGTAGGGTTGACCGAACCTTTTACGAAATTATTGGCGATAAGAAAGGATGATAACTTATCATACCACGCCCAAGGGGCTTGTTTGAGACCGTAGAGAGCCTTGTTCAGCTTGTAGACATGATTAGGGAACTCGATCAACGAATCCTTCGGGCCGGCTAACATAGACCGCTTTTCGTTTTCCATTGAGAAAAGCAGTTTTGACATCCATTTGAAAGACCGTGATGTTCATGTGAGCCGCAAACGCAATAAAAATCCGTACAACCTCATGACGAGCAACCGAGCTAATGATTCTTCAAAGTCAATACCCTCTTCCCGTTTATAACCCTTAGCCACCGACGTGACTTATTTCTCGATTACGGTTCCTTCAAAGATCCAATTTGTTTTACAAATCCATTTGAGACCAATGACGAAGACCCCTGTTGGTCTTTCAACCAATTCCCATACTTCAAGACGTTTAAACTGATTGAGTTCTTCTTGCATGGATTCAATCCAGTTGTCTTTTCTCATTGCATCTTTAATGTTTTTAGGTTCAAATTGGCAAACAGTGAGTGCATAAATGCAATGTTCACCGTCTGTGTGAAGACGTTGTCTCGTTACGACTGGTTGATTCGGGTTACCAATAATGTTCTTAAGAGGATGGTATTTCGTCCAACGATGTGTGGAAGGTTGATGTTGATATACATTCTGCAGATTGGGAGGATTCACATGGCTTGTAGATGATTCCGCAACATCAGATGCAGCAGTTTCATTAGCAAACGGGTTGAAGAACGCATTTGGATCATAATCTGCAGGTGGGGGTACTTCATTGTTCGAACATCATCACCGGTTCAGCGTCGTTGGATGCGGTTTGTTCAACTGCTGTTGTAGAATCAACTGGTGGTGCTTCCTCAACAGAGTTGTTGTAGCAGTGTATCGTATTAGATTTTGATCGGTTGAGCAAAGCGGAAACATTGGATACACCTAGAGCACGCTCATCAAGATCATCACTAAATAGAGGAGCAAATAGTCTGCTCCATTTGACGCCGAGTTATTTGTAGGCTAGGTTCAAATTGATGATGGGGTTTGAGGGAAGTTTAAACGGTTATGACCGTTCCAAGTCGTTATGCTCGAAGCCATCTCAGAAGCTCATCGAAATTTTGCATGAATCGCTTCCATAACCTCGCTTTGTATGAAGATTCCATATCCGGAACCTTTAGAATTCTCACAATATCCAATAAAGACTCCAATGTCAACTTTGGCTTTGAGCTTTCCAAAGTCATCACGATCATTATTCGGGTAGCAAAGGGATCCAAATACATGAAAGTGTTTGAGATTCGGTTTTCGGTTGTGGATAAGCTCAAAAGGTGTTTTGTTGTGGCGTTTTGTAATCATTGAGCGATTCTGTAGCATGCAGTTGAGACGGCTTCAGCCACAAGTAACTGGAAGTTTAGCATTGATTAACATCGTTCGGCAGCTTCCACAAACGCACGGTTTCGCCTTTCAACAACTTCGCTTTTGTTCGGGTACGTGCAATTGATGTTTGATGCTCAATTCCCACTTTCTCATAATATTCATGAAGAGTTTGATTCACAAATTCAGTTCCTTTGTCTCTGCTCAATTTGTCCTGACGGTGTTCCGGAGCTGAACTTGAATTTTCATGAGAAAGGTGATGATCATCTGTGGAGCTTGATCTTTACTTCGAAGAAAATAAACCCAAGTCCATCTCGAGTAGTCATCTACAATTACCAAGATGTAGCGTTTGCCATTAATCGTCTGCACCCGCATCGGGCCACACAAATCCATGTGAAGAAGATGAAGCACATGCTGAGAGCTGTGTTCCACCTTTGAAGAGAAATGAGCACGAGTGCTTTTTCCTTGTTCACAAGCTGAACATAGGTGATCTTTAGAATACCCGAATCTCGGGAGACCTTCAACAAGTTTGTATCGAGCAAGGTTGGTTATGATTTGAAAGTTTAAATGTGAGAGACTTCGGTGCCATAGCCAAGATTTTGTAGATGTTGCCTTTGAAAGGAGACAGATGGGAGATGAAGCAATCATGTCTTGCATTGAGATTGTGTATAGACTTGAATTGGTGCCGCACATAAGATCGCTTCCTTGTAGATCACTTAATGAAACAAGTTTTCTCCTAAAAGCAACTTCCAAATCTCCATCACGTAACCTGACCTATAGAGAAGAGATTGTGACCGAGACCTTCCACATAATAAACCCTGCTAATTTTGATGTTGCCATTGATGTAATCTCCGTAGCCCATGATAGCTGTGAAGTGATCATTCCCTGAATGACAGCCAATGAACTTTGCAACAAAGTTTGATAACAGCTTTGAGATTGCCTATCATGTGTCTGGGAACATCCGCTATCAACAATCCAAAGGATGATCTGATCACCGCATTACACACGCATCACAGATGGAATAGAAGTAGATGTGGAACTCGAAGAGTTAGAGGGTTCCGAAGCAGTTATAGTAGAAACACACATATCAATGATTTTAGGTATCCATTAAAATCCAAGTGTATTATTTAACCATTTCTGCCATCTCCAACTAGTCTTTGCTTTAGTCTTAGTGAATGCACTAGGTGGTACTACGTTCCTTGGAGGTGATAATGGAGCTATAGGGACATCAATGCTTATCTTAGAATCTAAAGAGGGCGGTTTACCAAGCAAAGACTTAGAAGCTTTAGTGGGCCTAGTGGTATTCCGTTTCTTAGTATTCTGTAAACGAGACAAGATAGTTTTAGCAACACATTTATCATGACAATCAGAAAGCATACTTTTATGACATATAACACAAGAAGCTTCAGACTTAACATCAAACGTACTTAAAGGTTCAAAGATTCGTTACATCACTTTTTCCATTACATTTGTCAGACGCAATATCTAAAGTGGGTGCAACTTGAGTTTTTATTCAAAGTCCAGTGGTATTCTTCTACTTCAAGATTCTTTATTGTTCTTTTCTTACGCTGCAACTTCCTATTCTTCCTTGTATTGCTCCTAGGCTGTGAAGTGCGGGCGTTGGGAAAAGAGGCAACTATTCGTGTTTCAGTAGAGGGAAGCACATTAGTTTCTTGTGGTTTGTCATTAGATGTTCTAAATTCATTTAGAATCTGTTTGGGTGTAGTTACTACTGTGTTACTATACCTATCTTTCTTAAGTTTCACCACCTCTGCTTTAAGATCATGGATAGTGTGTAACAAATTAAGATTTTCATTGCGAGTGAATCCATCTCGTCGTAAAACATCTTTGGTATAGGCAAGATGATCATCAAGATATTTTGACGCTTTAGCACGAGTCTTTTTGAGTAAATCAGATATGACAGTATGATTCTTTTTAATTTTTGAAATTTCTTGTTCATATTTTGAGATTTGACACTTCAAAGACGCGTTTTCATCATCTAGTTGCTCAATTTTTTGATCAAGAGTTTTGGTATGCAACTGGTGAAGTTTGTTTTGCCAAGCGAGTTCACGAGTGTGACAATCTTTTTGACACCATTGAAGACGACGTTTTGCATTTGAAAGCTCGTTTAACAATCGCTCATTTTCAACTTTTAAAGACTTGATTTGAGACACATTATCAGTATTCTCAACTTTTTCAACAGAATCAATGAATCGCAGATATATAATCAAATTCATATGCAAATGAATGAAGTAACACAACATTATGGATATCATCACATATAACATCTTCCAAGAGTCGATCAACATCTTTTCTCAACATTTTCTTTTGCTTAGTATTAGAAATAGATGTTTCGTTTGTTCGAAAACTCTTTCATAAGTCCAAGTTCCTTGTGAAAATCCCTTTCCAATATAGTGCACGCTTTTCAAATTGAGGACATGTGGTAAAAGTCTTTTCTGAAAAATATCTCTTTGGGCACGCGCTTGAGGCGATTGAAAATGTTTAACATTTATTTCAGAATTGATTTCAATTTCACGTTTCAAAAGTTTGATGTCCGATAAGAATGTTTCAAAATATTTTATAACTTTACATTGTTCATCTAATGGCTTTATTTCATCGAGTGAAGGATACGGACCATTAATTTGTGTAGTATTGGAAAGGGGACCGTCATTAGAAGACTCAGAATTAGGTGTGATAACCCAAGGTGTGTTAGAAAATCCTGTTAATGACGAAAGTGACGGCTTTTGAATAGTTAAATGGTTTGTTATAAACAACATTTTCTAATTTTGATCGACTCTCGCCTTCTCGCATTTAATTCCTCTTGACGATTATATTCAACAACACTCATAATGGAATCATCAATTCTGTGTTCTGCACAGTAAACTTCGTGATTTGGTTTGAATGCTCTATTTGAAAACTTAGGTTTGTAATCAGAAGACTCGTCCATATCCATTTGGATTTGGTTTGAAAGTAAAATTTTGAATCGTTGTGATTGATTCACCATGTTTATAAACAACATTTCAAAACTCTTTGATTTTGTTTTGTAAGTCGACAATTTCCTCAAGATAGGAATCTATTCATTTCGTTGAATGTTTTTGTACTCGTGAGAACTGCTTGTGACAAGTTAACAACTCGAACTTGGCTTTTTGAGTTTCCAAAGTAAGAGCATTAAGTTGTTGTTTATGATCATATTTCAGTTGTTCTATTTGAGATAACAAAGCATTCTTGGTTGCGCTAGATCACGTGATCTGTCGTTCTAATGATTTTTCGTTTTGATGTGATTTAGCAAAAGAGACTTCAAAACCTTGTTCACGTTTTTCTTGAGTTTTAAAAACGTTGAGTTGCCTTTTTAAGCATTTAATATCCCTCGTTAATAGTGCATTTTAGAGTGTAATTGCTGATTGAGATCCTTGCATATTTCCAGGCGAGATTCTTGGTCTTTAAGTAAGGTCATGAGCTCAGACGGAAGTTCAACTTGTTCAACGTGAGTCTCAACATGATCATTAGTCAGATCCTTAAGTATAACCACGGAGTCAACTTGATTATCAATGGTAACCATAAGGTCATCTTGATCGTCAAATATAACTACGGGATCTATTTGATTATCATCGGAATGAGATGTAGACGGCTCATGTTGAACATTCTGATCGTCGTCGGATACATATATAGGTGGAGTTAACATATTAGTAATGAATATGGTTTGATCTGGTACCTGAGACAAGCTGCCAGTGTCATATACTGGGCCTGTGTCACTCAAGTAGAGTTCTTGCATGTTTACCATTAACATCACAGCTGCATTAGCCTGCAAGTCCTCCATATCATCATTAGAATCTGCATTGGCCATAAAGTTGTGTTCCTTGTTGGTAAGAGTTCCACCGGCTTCATCCTTGAGAGCCAAGAGTAAAGCCTCTTTGTGATAAGCGTTGCCTCTTGTCCTTGGCTTTGGGCATGCATTAGCCAGATGACCCTTCTCAATACAGTTATAACAACAAAGACCATTAGCCCCATTCTGAGCATTACCCCGTTCAACCACTTGAGCACTTTGTTGTTGTGGAGCACCCATGTTATTCCTTCCCATTGGATTAAACCCTTGACCATCGCTCATTTGACGAACATTACCACGATTCTAAACTTCAACACGTCCATTGTTGACAAATGTACCGATTCCGTGTTAGATGAGGTACTAATGCGATTGTTGGATTTGTTGGAGTATCGGTCGGCTCTAGCAATCATGACAAACCCTTGTTGCAATGCATCGAAAGCTTCTGCATCTTCATTGGATTCACCGTAAAGTGCTTGATCATTGTTGTTGTTGTATGGAACCAATTGAGTTTCTTGAGATTGTTGCCTTGATGGATCATATGGTGTGATTGTTGCAGTTGGTTGAGCAGTGGGTTGTGGAGGATTTGTGAATACGGTTTGTAAGGTCGGGAATTGAGGATAACAAGCTTGAGCCACAAAGCTAATTGTTGATTATCAGGAAGTGAAGGTGGAACAGTTTGTCCACGGATAACCCTTTCTTTGTCAACTTCTTTTTGATGAGGCTTCAAATAGTCGTACAACAATCCGTATGTAGCATGATGAAGATTCTTTGCTTGACGGATGAAGATGACATACTTTTCCCAATCAGGACCAAGGTTACTCAGGAACTTAGTGTTGACTGCAATTCTTGGCATAATAATGTTGTGTTTGTCCAAGTTGTTAGGATTTGGAAAATCCAGTAGTTAAAGTGTCGGTCACCTCAAGTATATGTAATCGTTAGAAAGCTCGTAGTCGTAGTTATTTAATGTTTAGTAGTATTTAGTTAAGTAACACCGTGGAGGACATACGGGTCTTTACCCACTCAGATGCCCGATCCACATCCCATCGTGTGGCTTTTATGTAAGTACTATAAATACTCTCTACCTCCCAAGGTAGAGAGTTGGAGCTCATAATAAGATTTTTCTTTCTCTCACTAAAGTTCCCAAACCTCTAACTTTCTCTCTAAAACTCATTGTGTACGCCTACTTTGCTTATGGTTTGATGTGTATGTGAAATACAATATGTTACAAATGGTATCAAGAGCCATGGTTAGATCATCTCTTACATATCTTTGGA
The DNA here is from genome assembly GCA_910596185.1 of Chrysanthemum makinoi. Classification (NCBI taxonomy): domain Eukaryota; kingdom Viridiplantae; phylum Streptophyta; class Magnoliopsida; order Asterales; family Asteraceae; genus Chrysanthemum; species Chrysanthemum makinoi. Next base: position 172,416,972 of record OU343224.1, read on the forward strand.
TTTCTAGTGGTTTTTAGGTGGTTTTTGAGTTTGAGAAAGTTTAGTGGTTTTTGCATCATTTGGTTGATTTCTAGTGTTAAAGTTTGGATTTTGATTGTACTTTTGTGTTTAGGATCATCATAAGTGTTTAGGATTTGTTTTGGTAAGCTTGAATCACTGTGGTTGAGCTTGTTTTGGATTGAAAAGTGTGTTTTAGAAGTTTTTCATGTTAGCTTAACTTGGCTCTCGGTGTAACTTTCTTGTTAGCTTAATTTGCTTCTAAAAAATCGAAGTTATAGTGTTGCTTGGTGGCGATTTGGTCCTAGCGACTTGCCTTTAGAGACAAGCCAACAAAAAGTACAGTTAGTGGATTCTCCACTACGGGTAGCGACTTGGTAAGGTAACGACTTGCTTTCAATTTTGATAGCTTAATTTGTTCTTAAGTTTCATAGCTTAACTTGGAGTTAGCGATTTGGACCAAGAGCGAGTTGCTATTTAGCTTAACTTGATTTCTTAGCTTAATTTGGTGCATAGCTAACTTTGTCAAAATTCATAGCGATTTGGAACTTAGCGACTTGTCTTAGCAACTTGGTTTTAGCTTAATTTGATTCAAAGATTCTTAGTGACTTGGTTAACTTTGTGTGTAATATGGTTTTCTTGATTTAGTAAAACTCGTGAAAAGAATCTATTTCCGGTTTAATCATAGAGTTATAAAATCCGGTAACTGCTAACATGTCTACCAACGGACCTACAATCATCTCCACTATTGCCGAGGATGTTCAAGCAACCGTTCGATACTCGCCCACCTATGCTTGATGAATGACTACGACTCTTGGGCTCAAAGAATCAGATTGTACTGTCTTGGAAAGGAAAATGGGGTCAACATTCTCACATCGATTGATGAAGGACCTTATCGGGTTGAGACTACAAGAGACATAATTGATACGCCGCAGATGGAACCATGATTTTGGATTGACAGCCAAAGACGTATGATGAGCTCGATGATAAGGAGAAAAAGAGATTCGATGCTGATATCAAGGCTTCTAACATCATACTTCAAGGTCTTCCAAAAGATATCTACAAGCTTATCAATCACAACACCGGCCAAGGCAAGTGGGATAATGTCAAGATGCTTCTTCTCGGTTCTCAATTAACTATGGAAGACAGAGAATCACAACTCTATGATGAATTTGAGCACTTCAAGATGAAACCTGATGAGAGTGTCTATGAGTATTACGTAAGATTCCACAAGCTTGTTAATGACATGAGGAACATCAGAATGACTATGCCAAACATTCAGCCGAACTCAAAGTTTGTGAACAACATGAATCCCGAATGGCATAAGTTTGTCACCTCTGTGAAGCTAACCAAAGGATTAAAGAATACAAACTATGAGCAACTCTATGCCTTCCTTCTTCAGAATGAGAGACATGCTATGTTTAAAAAAGGATTCTTGATCGGGCCAAAACTAACTGTGGAGAGACAAGCTCATCACATGATTCAATTGCCTTCTACTAACATTGGAATTACCACCAAAGCATCTCAAGTTATACCCATGGGTAATGGTAATCACAAACTCATTCCCGATCCTATGTTCAAACAAGCCGATGCTGATGCACACGTGGGAAACTTCATTAATCAATCGCTCTTCCGATTAGTCAAAATATGAACTCTCTTCCACACACCAAAACAATCTCGAACCGATCCAATCCACACAATCTAGCCACCGCCGAGATGGGAAAGTTATGGTGCAGCCAATTCAAGAAAGACATTATGATCAAGGAAGAGGTGGAGTCGGTAGAGGATATGTGGCAAATCAGAATAAGGGAAGGAATGGAAATCAGGGACAAGCAAAGCCGATCAAGTGCTACAACTGTGGAGGTGAGGGACACATTGCAAGGAAATGCACATCGCCAAAACGCCTCGAATGCAGAGTACTTCAGGGATAAGATGTTGCTTGTTCAAGCTCTGGATAATGGTGCAGCTTTGGATGAAGAAGAGTTGTTGTTTCTTGCCGAGGGAAATGCCAAGACGATGATGCGATGTGGATGAGCGACCAATTCAGAGATAGGCAACAATCATCATAATGCCTTTCAAGTCGCTGATTGTGATGCATATGACTCTGACGTTGATGATGAACCTACCGCACAAACAATTTTCATGGCTAGCATTTCTCCAATGGTCCCTCCTAAAGTCTCATCATCACCACAAGCTGGTCCATACAAAGACAAAATCATTTCGAGGTATTAAACTATACGATGATGCCGATGTGCAAAAGATGCATGACAAAGTACAATCAACTGAAACTATTGAGTCAAATATTGAAAATATGGGTAATATCAATGTTGTCCCATATGATCAATATGTGAAACAAAGTGAAAGTGAGGTCGTACCAAGTGATGCATCTTCTGCAATCAACGATGACTATGTTTTTGATGAATACACGCATGTGCCCCTCGATGATTCTGTTATCTCGAACTTAATGCCTATAAAGAACGAGTTGCCATTTATGAACAACGTGCTAAGTTTGAGCTAACTACTCGTGAGCAGGAGTTGGATAACCAAATGCATACAATTATTAGAAAAAGTAATTTTAGAGAAGAAGTGTTAAAACAAGAGTTAAACTCCTTACAAGAAAAGCTTTCTAAAACTGCTAAGCAAAAACAAGAACTTCAAGAAAATGTTAAAGTGCTTAAGCAAGAATTTCATGCTAAGGAATCAAAACTTTTGAATGATTTTTCCAATCTAAAAACTTTGAAGAACAAGCTTGAAAATAAGTTGTACGTACAAGTGAATACCATTCAGACGCCATATGGTCACTAAGCATAAAGTTTTAAGCGATAAGCATAGTGTTCCCATTATTGATAAACCCAACCCTGGGTATGGTAAGATTGCAAAGGCTGCTCAAAAGGTAATCTATGATGGCAATGAGATTCTTAAACCTAGACAGAAACCTAGTTGCGTTGAGTGCACTGAGGAAGATAGAAAATTAGATGATGCATCTAGGGAGAAAATGAATAAGAAGCTAGAAGATCCTGAATGTAAAAAGAATAACATAACGATCAAACCCCATGATTACAAGAAGGAAAACTGGATCTCCTTAAACAAATTTAAGGCTTAAACGTTGTTAACACCAACAAGTTTTCGAAAAGGGACTTAGATAAGCAAAAGCTTGAAAATCTTGTTGAAACAAACCCTCCCTTAGGAAAATGCTCGCAATGACTGTGTATCCTCCAAATACACCAATGCATTTAGTTCCTAGAACTATTGCCACTAAGAGCAAGACCTTAATCAGTCAATATGTTATTTTTCAACTATTTGTCGATTTTGAGAAAACTTGTAATAAAAGGATCACACCCATCGGATAATGAAGGGAAAGGGGTTTTGAACAAACAAAAGAATGCTATTTAACTGAGGTCATGCCTTTCTTTAAACAACTAAAAGATCATTTTGAGAGTCTTTAAAAGGGGATTGATTCAGATATTAAAGGAATGGAAAAGGAATTTGATGCAATGATTGTAGAGGTTAGTGACTATGAGCGAGCATTAAAATATAATGAAATTGAGAGGAAGAACTTATATACCTTAAATGAGAATCGATTTACATTGTATTTCTCAAGATGTGTTCTATACTAATCTATTAATGCTTCTCAATTTCATGAATTATCTATTGCTTCGAAAGTCTCCCATGATCGTGTCATTGAGCTTGAAATAAAAAACGCTAAACTAAGTGAGAAAATTGAACAAGATGATCATGATAATCTGGTAAAACATTTTTATAAACTAGAAGTTGAACATTTTGAGTTACAACTAAAATATCAACATCTCAAAGAAAATGTTAAAACCTCAAACATCAAGATATCCTCGATGTTCCGAGAGTTTGATGCGCTTTGAAATTAGCAAACGTGATGAACAGATTCGAGCTCATTGTAACACGATCAGAAAGTTGAAAGCCCAAAATTTCTCAATTAAAGGGTGAAATGAACAATGTGACTGGCTCCCAAATGCCTCCTCCTTTAGATTCTCGTAATTCTCAAAATTTTCATCTTCAAAATTTGGTTAATACTTTACAAAAGGAAAATGAGAGTTTTCAAGAAGAAAATGAAAAGGTTAAACGTCCTTTCAATGAGTTATTTGAGTAAATAAAAGTTACTTGTAACAAAAATAATGAAAAAATAACTTCATTGCAAAAAGAAATTGAGAATCAAGAGTCGGTAAAAGGGAAAATGCCAATGACCAATGGAGAGAATGGTGCTTCAAAGGTGCATATCTCAGAATAAATATTCTTTGTCTATGAAATATGTTCCTCCTCATCTTAGGAATAACAAACTTGCTATTCAAACATATTTCTCATACCTTAAGGATAGTCTAGAATGTCTTCGTGAGATTGTAGAAGAGGATAAATTAGAGAAACCACATGATAATGCAATTGGCCATGCATGCTTATATGCCAAACGATCTCAAGAACTTCTAGAATGCCTAATTAGAATATGCCCTAAAACCTTAGGTGAACAAGTCAATCCCTTGATACCTTGTTCCATGCCTAGTGCCAAGTATGCAACTCATTCAATCCCCAATGTTATGAATGTGAACCTTAGTATGCCTTCAAGTAGTTCAGATCCCAGCACCTCTAGTGTTAAGAAAGTGAACTTTAGTACGCTTTCAAATAGTTCACGTCCCAGCACTTCAAAACAAGAAAGGCGAAAAGTAGCAAAACCAACTAATGTTCCCATTCCCTCTACAGGAGTAATCAGTGACATTAAAGCAAGCAGGTCAAAGTCTCAAGACAATACAAGGAATGATAGGACCTCGCAAGCTAAGAATGTGCATTGGAAGAAAGTAAAAGATCACCGTAGGGAGAATTTGAATAAAACGAATCGTGTTGATTCTAGTGTTAGCTTTAAGCGTATTGTAATTAATGCGAATTCTACTACTTTTGGCAAAACATGTAATGATGATTGTGGTTTCTCGTTACTAATCTTGAATGTGGTGTGAATGCTTTGTCTAATGCTGTCAAATGCCCTTAAAATTGTTAATGCTAAAAATCATGCTAAGAAGGCTAAAAGGCAAAAACGAAAGAAAGTTAGAAAACAGTGGAAACCCACATGAAGAACATTTAGAAGGATAGGTTATCAATGGATACCTTTTGGCCATAAGAATAATCGGTTTTGCCCTCAATCTGCTAAGACTATGCCCACTAGAAAATGGATGCCTCTTGGTAGAACTATTCCCTTAAGAAGTGAACATACTTTGAATAGGTCAAATACGCACACCAAGATCGCATCTATTCCTAATGATTCCATTGATTCTACTTCCGATATGGATGTTTCTATTTTCGATGTGGGTGTTCCAATCACTGTTACTAACCAAGTGGAACCCATTCTTGCATGGGGATCCTAATTATCCAATTATCCATTCTTGTGCGTGTTCAACTGCAGATCGTTCAAATCGTTACGTGGTACTTGGACTCAGCCGTTCCAAGCATATGACCGAGACCGGTCGCGCTCATGAACTTCGTGAGCAAATTCATCGGGTTGTTAGATTCGGGAACGACATTTCGGTAGCTATTATGGGTTATGGAGATTATGTTGTCGGTGATAGTGTTATCTCCGGGGTATATTACGTAGAAGGTCTTGGTCATAACTTATTCTTTGTCGTCAATTCGTGATTTCGATCTAGAAGTGGCCTTTAGAAAACATACTTGTTTCGTTAGAGAACTTGATGGTAAGGAACTTTTAAGAGGAACACGTGGTTCAAATCTATACACCATCTCTATCGAAGATATGATGAAGTCTTCTCCAATTTGTTTGTTGTCAAAGGCTTCAAAAACAAGTCATGGTTATGGCATCGTCGTCTCAATCACTTGAACTTCGGCACCATCAATGATCTCTCTAGAAAGGACTTAGTTGTAGGGTTACCTAGACTAAAGTATGAAAAGGATCATCTTTGTTCAGCATGCCAATTGGGAAAAAGCAAGCAGTATGCCCACAAACCTAACCTACAAACTCGTTCGGAAGTTCTTCATACAATTCACATGGACTTATGTGGACCCATGAGAGTGCCGAATATCTTTGGGAAGAAATACGTGTTAGTTGTGGTTGATGATTACTCTCGATTCACTTGGGTTAAGTTCCTAAGGACAAAGGATGAAACTCCGGATATCATCATCAAACTTATCAAACAAATTGCGGGTTCGACTTAACAAAACTGTCGAGAATCATCCGAACAGACAATGGGCGAGTTTGTTAATAAACAACTTAGTGAGTTTTATGAAAGTGTTGGAATCAGTCATCAAAGAAGTGTTCCACGAACTCCTCAACAGAACGGTGTAGTTGAAAGATGAAATCGAACTCTTGTGGAAGCCGCAAGAACAATGCTGATTTACTCAAAGGTTATAATGTTTCTATGGGTGAAGCCATTGCCCTTGCATGCTACACTTAAAATCGGTCCCTAATTCACACTGCTCATGGAAAAACTCCATATGAACTTGTCCACAATAGAAAACCTAATCTCTCATTCCTTCGTATGTTTGGTGCATTGTGTTATCCAACTAATGATGGTTAAGACTTAGGTAAACTAAGAGCAAAGGCAGATATTGGAGTTTTTGTTGGTTATGCACCAAACAAGAAGGGTTACCGAATCTACAACAAGAGAACCCGAAATATCATGGAAACAATTCACGTTACGTTCGATGAGCTGACCGGTCAAATGGTTCCTGGACAATCCAGCTTCGACCCGACTTCAAACAGTCCCATTGGTTCATCCCTTGTACCAAGCTCATTTCCAGTAACTCCATATGTACCTCCATCTGAAGATGATTTAAAGAAATTTTTGATCCAATGTTTGATGAACACTATGAACCAAATGCTGATGAAATGTCAATTCCATCAACAGAGGCTGCTCCTATCCCCTGTGAATGAAGTGAACCCTTCAGTCTCAATATCATTAAGTCAAGAAGCGCATGTGGCGATCACTGTCTCATCAACAAATCATCAAATGTACATCATGGAATTGTTTCTGGAATCAATGATGAAGTTAATCCCTTTGCTACTCCTGAAGATGCTCCATTTGAAAACATATTTGCTCTCGAATCATCATCGAACCATCTTCATCGGGAGACATCGACTCTGCTACTTGGTTCCTCAACAACAACCACATGAACACCTTAGAAAATGGACACATGATCACCCATTAGATAACATCATTGGAAACCCCTCTCGTCCAGTATCCACAAGGAAACAACTTGCAACCGATGCCTTATGGTGCTTCTTCAACTCCGTACTCTCTAAGGTCGAACCAAAAGACATTAAAACCGCCATGAATGAAGACTGCTGGTTCAATGCCATGCAAGAAGAAATTCATGAGTTTGATCGACTTGATGTATGGGAATTAGTACCTGCTCCAGATTGTGCTATGATCATTGCTCTAAATGGATCTTCAAAGTGAAACTTGATGAGCATGGTGATGTCTTAAAGAACAAGGCTTGATTAGTTGCCAAAGGATACCGTCAAGAAGAGGGTATTGACTTTGAAGAATCATTTGCTCTGTTGCTCGATCGTCGGCAATCGAATCTTCTTGGCTAATGCGGCTAGTAAGAACATGGTAGTATATCAGATGGATGTGAAAACAGCCTTTCTTAATGGTGATTTGAAAGAGGTGGTTTACGTCCAGCCAACCGAGGGTTTTGTGAATCTCGAGCATCCTACTCATGTCTATCGCTTGAAAAAGGCCCTTTACGGTTTAAAGCAAGCTCCTAGAGCATGGTATGATACGCTATCAAAGGTTTCTTCTATCTTCGGATTCAGCAAAGGAGCAGTTGATCCGACATTGTTCACCGGAAGTCGAGGCAAACATTTAATTCACGTTCAAATTTATGTTGATGATATTATCTTTGCCTCGACTGACCCCAATGAATGTGATCGTTTTCAAATGAAATGGGTTCCAAATTTCAAATGTCAATGATGGGACAAATGTCATTTTCTTGGGATTACAAATTTCACAAAGTCTTGGAGGCATTTTTATAAATCAATCTAAATATGCAAATGAGATTTTAAAGAAATTTGGATTTGTATCATGTGACACCGTTGACACTCCCATGATTGAACGTACCAAGCTGGATGAGGACCACTCAGGATCATGGTAGATCAAACGAAATATCGTAGTATGATTGGATCCCTGATGTACCTCACAGCTAGCAGACCAGACATCTTGTTCGCTGTGTGCATATGTGCTAGATATCGGGCTAAGCCTACTAAAAGCACCTTGAAGCGGTTAAACGGGTCTTTCGGTATCTCCAAGGAACCATCAATATGGGACTATGGTACCCGAAGGACACCGGTATGTCACAAACAGCCTATGCAGATCTTGATCATGCGGATGTCAAGATACACTTCGAAATGCGCACGGAGGTGCTCGGTTTTTGGGTGATAAGCTTGTGAGCTGGTCTTCAAAGAAGCAAATGAGTACTTCTATTTCCTCTGTTGAATACATAGCCATGTCATCTTGTTGTGCTCAAATCCTTTGGATGAGATCCCAATTATCTGACTATGGCTTTGAATTCAACAAAATTCCTCTGTATTGTGATAATAAAAGTGCTATTGCTCTCTCATGCAACAACGTTCAACACTCAAGAGCAAAGCACATTGACATCCGACATCATTTCATCGGGGAGCAAGTGGAAAACGGTGTGGTGGAACTCTATTTTGTGAAGTCAGAATACTAGTTAGCAGACATCTTCACCAAAGCTCTTCCAAGAGAACGTTTTGAGTTTATTCTTCCTCGACTTGGCTTGAAAAGTCTTCAACCAGAAACACTCAAACGTCTTCAGGAGGAAGACGAGGAGTAAAGGTCTTTCCTTCATCTATATTTTGTATATATTTATTTAAAAAGCAAAATACAAAATTATAAAACCAACTAAAAGCAAATAGAAAAATATAAAACATTCAAAAAAAAAATCCATAAAAATATGAAAATCTCGAAAAATCTCAAAAATATTGTCCTTTCTGTCTTTTCTTTCTTGATTCGATATATATCTACGGTCTTTGTGCTGTCAGTCAAAGAGTGACACGGGACTTTAGATGTTGTTCGAATGTTTTAAAAAAAAAATAATAAAAAAAAGTAAATAAATAAATAAAATTTTTGGGAGAAAGTAAAACAATGGTTTATTGTCATTTCAGGCAGTAACCCGCTTTTTAAAAGAAAGAACAGAGCCATGCTTTATCTCATGTTTCAATCCTAATGCTCTGATTCTCTAAAATAAATGTTTAATTTCAAATATTTTTCCTTCTATGATTCCTCTGAAAAATATTTGCAATCTTATGAAAACTCAATTGTTTTGAAAACACTCGGTTTATTTTGAAAATCAAAAGAACTTATCAAGTGTCAAAATCTCAATTCATCAACGACTTTTCGTCATTGATTGAGGGGGAGAATGATTTTTCAATCAAATCAAAAAGTGTTCTTTTCAAACAATTTGTACTTAAATGAGTAAGGTCTACTCTAAATGTTTTACAAAATGTTTCACAATTGGTTCAAACCTTGGTTATTATTATGTTTTCAAAAGATAATTATGTATGTTTAATCAATGGAGTTTAAAGTCTCAAAATCCAATCCTTATCAGTTACAATGCTTTCATAATCAAGTCACAATTCTCCTTTAAAGCTTTCAAAATCAATGTAAATCTACAGAGATCACAAATCTCAAATGATTTGATAATTGTGATCGGGGAGAATTTGTGATTTAAATTGGATTTAAACTGATAATTCGATAAATGGTTTCATAAGTGTTTAGCATGTTTTCCTCCCCGCAAGTGACAAACGATTTCAAATTTTCCATCCACATGTTGAGGGGAGCATCCATTTTAAACCTCAAATTATTGAACGTGATCAATTGTCTCTAAGTGCGTGTTTCCTCTAATATGTGCAAAACTCTTTCAAAATTCGAGGCACATATTGAGGGGAGCAAACTTGTGAAAACCTCATCCTTCCTCAAAATGTTTTATCTACTCAAATTGATTGGGAAGTGATGATGATCATTTTAGAAAATGTTAATCAAAAGATTTGACCTTTCATTCTTAATCTAACGATTTCAAAGATCTCTTGCCTCCATGTGCTAAACAAATTCTAAATTTTTATGCATATGTTGAGGGAGAGCATTTCTAAAATATCAAAACAATTAAGATACAAAATGCTTTGATTCTATATCACAAGTATCTTGATTGATTTTCAAATGGTTTTCAATTGGTTTCAAGCGGAAGAACTACACCAAAAAGACCACCAACTTTACTTTATGTATGGTGATATAAGGATGATAAGGTTAGGTTGAGGTCCCATGATCCGCCAGAACAGGAGGGATCTACCCAGGGACAATCCACTAGATAGTGTAGAAGTCCTTAGGTATGATGAAAAAAAGGAGAAAAATGAGATATGGGAAGAGTGCGGATTGAGACAGAGCTAGTACTGGAATAAACCCAACAAGGTTCTTGCTATGAAGTCTCGGTAAGCACTGAAGGGGTTGAAGAATGAAAAAGAATTGAATGAGAAAAGGGTGAAAACAAATAGCCCTCCATTTATTCAACCTACCGGGTTCAATTCATATGCCACTGATGGTAACATCGGTATTGAAGACAAGACGTCATGGACCCGTGATGCGACTGCACTAACCTTCCCAAGCTACTCAAGTTCCTCTTAAAAGGGTTTGTTTCATTCTCACGGGGAACCGACATTATCTATCGACTTTCTCTTAGAGATTGTTGATATTGAAGAAGGAGACCCTCTCCCTAGTCTTCGGCATAGGAACCAAATATGCACAATTGAGTCTAGAGCCACGAGATCATCATATAAATCTCATTAGGACACTTTCAATGAAGACTCTCTGTTTCACACAATGTGGAAAAAGAAATTATATCTTATGAGTCCTACGCATTATCCTTGTGGTATTGCGGAACATCGAGTGATATGCAAACATATTCACAATGAAGATGGAAAGCCTTCTCGAGCCAACATCAAACAAGCTCTTGGTAGGTGGCATGTGAGATCTATACAATAGATCAACCATGTGACAACTGAACAAAAACAATGGAGCGATTCAATCTTTTGAATCAATCCTGGTTCAGGTTATGGATTGATGGATACCTTTGAAAAACCGGTCGTTGTGCTTTAAAACTCTTTTCTTTAGCACATCGACCGTGTACTTATTTCTCAAAATAAAAGGTGTTTATGATTGATAATTGATTTTCATTAAAACCTTCGTTGTATTGCAAAACAATTTCTATTGAGCAATACACGATTGTTTTCAAATCTCTTTTCATCAATCAGTGAATCTCATTTCGGTTGTTCACTCACCCCGTGTTGTCTTCTTTGAGACGTTCTGGTTTGAGAACGGCTAGAGCAGCTGCGAAACCATGTCAAGGAAATTCTTGAATTATACCGATCACGGCGGTACTTTGTACCGATCAACGGGAACCGTGGGCCGTGTACCTCAATTCATCGAAAGTGATCAAAGACACTTTTGTGCACTTTATTGCTAACTGTCTTATGCGGTACACCCGACGCGTTCGTACCGTCGAATGAAGTGGTCAATCCATAGCCGCATGCTCACACAACACATTCAATTCCAAAGAAATCATGATTAGTGCATCAATGACTCTGATATTATCACTCCATGCTTACGCTATGCTGCCTGCCAATATCATGAATCAACGAAAGCTTCCGCTTTCGATAAGAATAAATCATGATCCAGAATGTGAGCATGTCGGTCCAAAAATCACAACATCACATAATACCAACACCACAATGGATGAGTCAGAGATTTTAATGTTGCCGATGATGATCTCAAAGTGACTCAAAACTTAGTATCACGTGGATCAGTTAAAGACCTCCACTCGGATTATCCAAACATGCAAAAATGAAGAATCAAAGACTACGAGCTACTGAGCAAAGAACATGAACAAGAATTTAAGAACATTCTCAATGTAATATCTGTTTGTTTTCTATGTAATGTAATGTGTGTTTGAGGTGACCTCCCTTAGGGGAGATTGTTAGGATTTGGAAAATCCAGTAGTTAAAGTGTCGGTCACCTCAAGTATATGTAATCGTTAGAAAGCTCGTATTCGTAATTATTTAATGTTTAAGTAGTATTTAGTTAAGTAACACCGTGGAGGACGGACGGGTCTTTACCCACTGTATGCCTGATCCACAGCCCGTCAGGTGGCGTTTATGTAAGTACTATAAATACTCTCTACCTCCCAAGGTAGAGAGTTGGAGCTCATAATAAGATTTTTCTTTCTCTCGCTAAAGTTCCCAAACCTCTAACTTTCTCTCTCTAAAACTCATTGTGTACGCCTACTTTGCTTATGGTTTGATGTGTATGTGAAATCCAATATGTTACACAAGTCATTGATGATGTCTGAGAATCGATGATGAAAGACTCTAATGTCTCTCCTGGTTCAATCATGAAGTGTTCATAAGCCAAGTAAATTTTGGATTCCATATCCTCTTGATTGAGTTCAGTGCCTTCCATGAGAAGATGAATATGTTCCCACATTGCTTTAGCAGTCTTTTGAGCATCAACACATCGAAGAATCGGATTGGGTAATCCTAAAAGGATGTATTGCGTTGCTAGCTCATCGGCTTCGAAATGTAGAAGTTCATGGCAGTGAGGTCGAAAAGAGTTGCAATGTTGGTGACATCACCTCTTGGTGGAGTAGCATTTGGATCTCCGGGTGTAATGACAGTAGGCATCTGAAAAGGACCTTCCAGAATGACCTTCTTTAAGAACTGTCCATGTGGCTACTTTAGATCACAAAACCTAAAGAACCTAATCACCCATTGATCATAGTTTCTGGGAGTGAGCATTGGAGGTCTATCAAGTGATCCAGCCTCATGAATGGATTGTTGGCTACTTAAAGCTTCACACATCTTTGCAAACCAAGATGGTTCCTTCATAGTATTCCTGGATAGATGTTGATTGTTAAAGTTTTTGTAAGGTTGTACTTGAAGACTAGGTGGTGGTTGAATCATTTGTAGTTGAATTGCTCCTTGAGGAAAATGTTGTTGTTGAAATTGTTGTTGATAAATCTGTTGTTGTAGATTGAATTGTTGTTGTTGTTGACTGAGTTGTTGTTGTTGTTGTTGAAGATACACATGAAGAAAGTAGTTAGAGTATGGTGGTTGAGACATCTTGAAACTTGTGTTGTAAAATGGATCTTTGTAGTCGAATGAAACTTTGTTGATGAAGAGTCCTTAGGCATAGGAACCAAGCTTAGGCAAAGAAAACCTTAGGCGTAAAAACACCAAACTTACGCGAAAAATGTCAGTTCTGGCAGTAGGATTAGCTTACGTGAGGTGAGTTAAACTTTAGGTTATGCGTAAACTAAAGACTTAGAAGTAAGAAACTTATGCGTAATTTTTCCTTAAGTAAGACGCGGCTTATGCGTAGGAAAAGCTTAGTCGTAAGATATTTTACTCGTAAGTTTTTATGCTTAGGCATAAAACTAGGGTTTTGCCCAAAAATCCTTTACACTAATCTCAGTGTAAAAGATGTCCAAAGTCGAAGTGTTTTCAGGCTTATCCAAGCAAGAAAACACTGATTAAACCAAGAAAACTGAAGATCAAACCCCGGATAACTTACGCGTAAGATTAGGGTTTGCTTACGCGTAGGATTTTACAAAAGTGAGTTTTATGCCCAAAGTGTTACTAAACCAGATTTTTGTGATGAAACAGCTTCACTATCACCAAAATATCACAAAAGTATGAAAGTTGATGATCCAAAACTCTTAAACACGTTATGCGTAGAAATATCCACACGTTTAAAACCAAGCTTAAAAACCAAGAAATACACGTAAAGTTTGAAACTTTTTGCCAAAAATAGAAACACAAAATAACCTTGAAAGGACAAGAATCTTGAGTTTTAAAGTGAAAAAATTAAAGCTTTTAGCGTATACAAGATCTCTAAACCGAGAACCTTACGCGTAAAACACAAAACTTCAAAAACAAAAGCTTTCACCTAACTATTTGGCGATTGATACCACTGTTAGGTTCCCATTTATGTAACACAAGCATCAATATGAAGAAGTATAGATAAGAGAGATCGATTGAACAAATACAAACACACACGAATAGAAATAGAGAAAGTTTATGCGTATAGAGTGAAAGTAAATGAACAACCAACCTTCAAGTGAAGGTTTACAAGATTATTTATAGGAGGGAACTAGGGCAATACACCAAGTTCCCATCCTTTCCTGTCTTTGGATAAACTCATGGGCTTTCTACATGATCCTAGCCTTGATTACTAACATAAAAGCCATAATTAAGCTAACTATTACATATTAATTACTAACATTGGAATTCTAGTTTAGGAGTGATTCCAACACCATATACTCTAGCAACGGAAAACCCCTCTATACCCCTTTCAGATACGATGAAAAGGAGTTCTCTGGATTGCAAAAACAAGATGAAATCATGTGTAACAAGACGAGCTTCCAAAAGGATGAATTACGGACGGAAATTGAAGCTGCTACGGAGAATGAAGTAAAATTAAACGCCAGATGCTCTGCAGTCATCCTGAATCAAATCCCTCTCAAGGAAAAATACCAAGGAAGTTTCATTCTCCCTTGCTCTATTAATAATTTACATAATATCAATGCCTTAGCTGACCTAGGGGCTAGTATTAGTATCATGCCATTTTCCATGTGTAAGAGATTGAACCTCGGCCCCATCAAACCCCTTTGCATGACTATAGAAATGGCTGATAGAACGGTTAGCATACCCAAATGGAAAGTTGAGAACGTGCTCATCAAAATCAATAGATTTACTCTTCCTGTCGACTTTGTTATTTTAGACATGGAAGAAGACCTCGACATTCCATTAATTTTGGGAAGACCCCTTCTGGCTACTGCTCGTGCTAAGATTAATGTTTTCGAAAATATCATCACTTTGAAAATAAATGATAGAAAGCTTACACTAAATATGGATGATGTTGGAAAATGTCACCCAGTCAAAACTGTTTGTGTTATCAAGAAAGGAAAAAACAAAACTATTCCTCCCACCATCGCACACAAGCACTACGCTACTAATGATCGTAACATGCAGGGAAGGAAAACCAAGGAACACAACAAAGGAGGAATACAACGCGATGACACCTCAAAAACTATGGAAAACGAGTCTGACAAAATATGGCACGAAGCTCAAAAAGTGGATTACAAGGACTTTCCCAAATTAAAATATCATTGGTGTAAGGTTATCCCTATTGACCACGATAAAGGATATGACCTATGGGCTTCATGCAACCCTTACTTGGACGTTTGTGACGGGGGACATGACAAGGAAAGAGTAAAAAACAACAAGTACTTATGGTCCTCAACCAATGACAAAGAGATAACATTCAAAGCTTGGGTACGAATTAGGTACGGAGAAGTTAGCAATGATGATAAAAGAAAAGTATGGACTGATCTTTGTCTCATTGAACCCTATGAAAATAATCATGAATCAACAACCACGGATCAGGGGCTCGTTGGTCGAAAGCATTGGTGCGAAATAATAAAAACCGTTGATGGGGATTCTTGGGCCTCGTGTGATCCTTACGATGACAGCTGTAATGGAGGAAGTAATGCCAAAAGAATAGGAACTGACGAATTTCTATGGAATTCAACAACTGACAATAAGCGAACCGAGTTACAATGGTCAGGTGGATTAAGGTTTAATGATTGGGTAAAGATCAAATATGGAAAAGTAGATACGTCCACTAAAAATAAAATTTGGAAGGACTGCATGAATGAAGATAATCCTGATGCAGAGACTCCTCAAGATATGGGTAACTCAACAAATGATGACTAGACAAACAAGAGAGAAGATTGCAAGTATGGGCATTTGGATAATTCAGTTGAAACTAAGGACTACAACATCAAGGGAATCATAGACCACCAGGAGCCACGATATAAAGCAAGTATAACTGACCTTGAAGATGAGGAGTATGCGCGAACCAGGTGCAAGCTCCTTGGGATCCAGTATAAAAAACCACCACCAATTTTCGCTGAAAGATTTGAATTCACTAGGTATCATTCGAGCCGGACGAAATTTTTTGCAAAGTTCGGAAAGTGGGAATCAAAGAATACCTCCGCACAGCTTCCAATGTCGCTTGGATCAGGAATAACTTAATGAAGGACGTGGAGGGAGTCGGCCAAGTCCAAAGGCCCCCATAAAGCCCCGCGGCTCTGAGTCTAACTTAAAGACCCGTAAATAAAGAAAAGTGCTCTTTCGAGAGACAACCCGAATTATCCCTTTCTTTTGTTTTATTTCCATTTCTGTAGGGTTTTGAGTTTTTAACCATTTTGCGGGAAACGAGGTGATTACTGCTGCGGTTTTGTCGATTCGACCATAGTTACTGGCGTAACTCATCTCATGGTTATGCGTAACCTACCCCTCTTGCGAAATTTCAGATACATTACTGATTACGGCGTAATACCATCTCTGTGGTTACGCCGTAGCTACACTCTTACAGCGTATGCCAGGTTTTCCTAATTCCCTATTAGGAGTTACGACGTAACTTTCCTCTACTTTACTTCTTTCATTTTAAAACACAATAACCTTGTATTAGTATTTTAAATGAACTTTGTGGGTGTGTTCCCTGTAAACCATCACGAGACTTCTCTCGTCCACTTGGGACACCAAGTGGTTTGAAAGTCTTGTTACATATGCTAAATGCAATCGCGATTCCTACAAAAGTGAGTTAGGTTTGTTTTTTATTTTTCAGAATTATGCTTGTCGGTAGTGTGATTTCAGGGATTGAATTTTGTTCATGGATGCTTATACGAAGGCACGTCTCTTTTTCATGGGCCTTCTTTATTTTTGGAGCAAATTTTTGGGAAGTTCTCGCTCTAATTCTACTTTTCTCTTCACCTTTATTTAACGCTTAGTACAAAAGGGACTTTGTACAATTCAAGTGGGGGGACGGGAGTAGAATTATCTCTTGAACTTTATTTTGCCCTAGTTTTTCTAGTTTATTTTGAAAAATTATGCCATTTTTAAAAAATTTGACATGTTTTTCTTAACCTAACTAGATTAGACCTTAGCCGAGCACATACAACCCTTGATATTATATGGTGAGTTTAGCCTTATCCGTTTCCTATATTTTACCTCAAATCCACCAAATTAAGAGTGTGCCGGTAGCTTGTAAACTTTAGAACTTGTCCTTTGCATCATTTCGAGACCATAGACAAGGTATGTTGAGTTATCTCGATGTATTTGGACTTTTCAGTTTAAGAAGGCAATATTATAGGATTATCACCCAAATAGCCTACCATTGTGTGTCTATCGATTAGTCACCTCGACTTCTCGACCCCCATGTGAAACCCTTTTGTTGCACTCAACTTTAGTGCAAGATATCCCTAGATACACCCATCTGAGCCATTCCTTTCATTTTATTAACCCAATATATTGTTTTGATACACCTATACACCTTAGCCTACCTCAGTATTTATTTGTGATTGGGAAGTTATCATTTGCCTAAGTTCAAGGTTCAAGTGGAAAGGTTCAGAAATCACGCTTTCGTCAAATGACATATTCTTGAAGATCATTGAAGACCCCCCGAATTCCCGTTGTTCATCTCAAGTGGGGGGATATTATGTTTAGTTATTATTGTTATGTTAAAAAAAATGATCCGAAAGAAAAAAGGTTGTTATGTTATTGTAAAGTGCATTGTTATAAGCACTATGTTCTGAGCTTTATATAGATTTAGTATCGAGGAGGCCACCTCAGTCACATTCGAAGATTGGAGTTGGTAATTATGCCAACAATTGGAGAAAAGATAGTGTGCCCATCATGACGTCCTCTAATGACACATCTACCTAGTATTTCATGATCTGGTTTCTTGACTTCAAAGCTTGAAATTTGGGCGGACAGTAAGTGGTGATGACTTGGTTATAGATTTAGACTACCTGCTTGATTTTTACTTTACACCATTTATATTTCTCATGTCTTATCCTACCCTTTAGTCATGAAGCGTGTCTAGGTGATGCAGCGAGCAATCTATGGTGTCTTAGCCATGGATTTGGTCATGTATCATTGATTTTATCCACTTCGCCGTGACATGTTAGTAATGACGAGTCACCCCCTCCTTTGTCGTGTCTACCCATATTGCCTTCAAAATTTGTTTAACCCTTAACTCTAGTGGTGGAGATTTGTGTAACCGCTAAGTTTATGATAGAATACATGCTATGACTGTGCGATTGAGTGATCACCCTGAAATTGACACTTAGAATAGTTGAGAGATTTGAGTGTTTCGTTCCCATTTCGTGAGATGTTCGGCTTTGTTTTATTCTAGCATAAGGGATTTGTAAACTTGTATTTTCCAGGTTATGGGAGATATTTTTTTAGGAATCTTTCTAATAAGGTCTACTTGACAGCAAGTAGAGTTCAAGTGAGGGGATATTTGATAACATCAGATAGTCCTGAATATTAAGTGTCAATTTCCCCCGATAATGCTTATAACTTATATCATTTATATGGATTTACGCTTGTTTTCCATTGTTTTCCACTTTCATGTAAATTACGAGCATTGGAGCTAAAGAGACGCGGAATTGGAGAATTATCAAAGATTTATCAGAGTATGCTCACTTTGAAGAAGTTACGGCGTAACTCATCTCTCACATTACGCCGTAACTAAAGCGTGACTCAGAAAGCCAACTCATTAGAAGATTACGGCGTAATTCTCACAAAAGACTACGACGTAACCATATTTGGTCAAATGAGATTCCACGCCGCTGATAACTACGCCATAACTCTTGGTTAAACAACGGCATAACCAAGAAATATTGAAGATACGGCGTAACCATTTACAAGGTTACGCTGTAACCAGTAGATCTAGTGCAAATTACGAAGAAATTGAAGATTACGGTGTAACTATTCTATTAGTTACCCCGTATCCCAGATCTGGCCTATAAATACTCCATGATTTCCAGCATTTCAAAGCATCCCATTTCACACACCACAACCAAAGAACGTGAAAGGCAGGTCTAAAGGAGCATACGGAGCTGTCTCCAAGGGCGAAATCACTCCCCTACGATAAGCATTAGCTTTTTATCTTTTCTTTACTTTCTATTCATGTATTTCGTAACATTGAATATTGAATTGATTTGTATGGTTAATATGAGCGGCTAAGCACCTCTTGGTGCTGGCCTAGTTATGATTCCTTAATTGTTTTGTTTGCATTTACATTACTTCCTTATAATTATTTCTAAGTGTATGCATGCATAGTTTATTGGTGGCTACCCTTGTTTCGGTAGTTTTGAATGGCGGTAGAGGCTAGTTGCTTAGGAGATATGACCAACTGACCCTAAGTGAGTAGACTAAAATGGGAAGGGTAAGATATGACCAACTGAAGACCCTTTCTACTTGTGCGATTTGACCAACTGATCACCTACCATTTGGATGAACTTAAGAATTAGGGGGTGAGTGTTAAATTTGCTAACGCTCGGGCACTCACTATTATAAGTCTAGCATATAGCGGTACTTAATGACTCGACTTAGGGGACCAGGAACAACTGGACTTATGAGGGGACACATGACTTCTCCAGTGGTGGCATCTTTGCTGATAGGTTAGGGCGAATTGACCAAATGATGTCCTCTCGACTTTGACCCCACCTGAAGAAATTGGAAGTAATTAGACGTAGACAATACTAGCTAGGATGATTAACTAGGTTAGCACCTCTCTCCTCTATTGATTGAACCTTTTCCTTTTATTTGCTTTTATCTGCTTTAGTAGTTAATTTATTAATTCCTTATCAAAATCATATTAAAAACTGTGACACCTAGACTTAGTAATAATTCAACACACATATCTCTTGGGACGACCTCGGTTTTACCAAATACTACACTACACACGACCGGGTACACTGCCTTTTAGTGCATTAGGGTAGATCATAGGTATAACGAGACAATATAAATATTAAAACCTGGTCAGTAAAACCTGCATCATTTGTCTATGAGGATAACCTCATAAATAGACGATACCTTGACTTAAAAAAAGTATTAGGAAGTCAAGAAGTCCCTGAAAACCACATCAACACCAGTGTCAACTGCTTTTTATTCTAACAGTGTGGTTCAAGATTTTCAGAAAAATTCAGACGATGAGGTTGATGAGAGAACAAGCGAGGAGTACCTGAATGACTTAAATATTGAGTTTCAGGAAAGGGCACTCCTTGCCAACTCTAAAAGGTTTATACAAAGAAACAAATTTTTTTCAAATATTGAGTTTCAGGAAAGGACACTGAACGTTTTAAATGTCACAAAAGAGGTCATTTTGCCATGACTGTTTTTCAAAAATAATTTCTGAACCCTCTTACAAACCCTCAGCGTCAAACCAGTCCTTGGCCTTTAGTAAATTTCAACCACAAATCTATCAGTCTCATCAAAATTTTCAAAACAAATATGATCAAAATAAAGCTGTTGATTTTGAAGCCAAGTATAGGAAAGCCAAAGCTAAGCTAGCACTGCTTGAGGCCACTCCCTCAGAAACAACAAACAATGTTAAATTTGTGCAGGGTAAAAACAAGGGCCTAGTTGCTTGAAGTCTTTGATCGATGAAGAGCCGTCTCCTCGACGATGAAATGGTGCAAGTCGGTTGATGGCTCTCTCAGAAGAGGGCAAACTAGTTGTTCGAAAGAATCATGCCAGGAATGAAGAATGGGTCAATATCACAATGAAGAAGGTAAATATTTTACTTTCTATGGATGATGATTCAGATTGGTTGTCCTTTATGAACTATATCAATGTTGACCTTAAGTTTGTAGAGGAGCAATGATTAAATCCTTTTTCTAAATACAACAAGTTAAGTTTTGAATTAAACAAGTGTGTTAGGAATTAGAAATTCCATAGTGAAGAGTCGGTCACCCCAAATAAAATCTAGCATAAGTTAGCTCGTAGACATATCATTATTTGCGTTGTTTACTAGTTTATTAGTTAGTTATTTGCATAGATTAGTTTAGAGTAACACCGTGGAGGAAGGACGGGTCTTTACCCATTGTATGCCTGATCCACAGTCCGACAGGAGGACGTATTAGTATGTAACTATAAATACCCTCTACCTCCCAAGGTAGAGGGTTGGAACTTCTAAGCTAACCTTGCATTTGTTTTGTTAAACCTCTCTTTAGAATTCCCTCTCATCTCTTTCACTCTCAAACAAAGGCATACTTGTTTAATCATCTCCCTAGACCACCCGAATCAGCAAACAACATAAAATATACGATCCTACAAATGGTACCAAAGCCTAGGTTTTGTTGTCTTGGTGATTCGAATGGCTTTACATGGTTTTTGTTGCGTTGCGGTATGTGTGTATAAAACTGTTTTTGAGTTTCAAGTGTTGAATCTGTTCGTCTTGTTACTTATGTGTTTTCTTGTTATTAAGTAGGCTATTAAACTGTTTTATTAAGCTGATTATGATTAGTTTTGAATCTGCTCGTGTCACCGTTCTAAGCTGCGAGTTGTGGTTATTTTCATCAATGCGAGTTGACTGAATTTCTTTATGCGAGTTGACAGTTTTGACTGCGACTTGTCCAGATTCAACATATCTAATGCGAGTTGTGTCTATGCGAGTTGTGTCAATGCGAGTTGAATCAAAATCGAGTTGTGGTTGTTTGAATTTTGAGTCAAAAAGTCAAAAGCGACTTGTAGTTGTCTATATCAGGTCAATTTGTCATTTTATGGTCAAAAAGTCATGCGAGTTGTCAAAGTAGAAAAAAAAGATGCGGGTTGTCTAAATTGCGATTTGTGTTTAAAAATGGATGCGTTTTGTGAAAGGATTGAAGCGATTTGAATGATAAATGAGTAATATCACAATCTCACAACAAGTAATCACAACAGCAGCAATATTACAAGATTATTACAGCAGATTCAAACATCATCAACATACATCAACATACATAATAAATCTCACATCTAACCATCTACCAACACTCTTACATATCTACTATAATTCATCCAAGTTTCAAAGATATCAGTATGTTCGTGATTAAATGATAATACATCAAGACCATCATAGGGTTACTTTCACGACATACATCACAGATCCTAACTTTTGTTATTTATTCGAATTTCAGAACGAGTAATAACGTTAGAGTTATGACTCTTTTTGTTTTGATTCGTTTGTGACTCAACATTGCCAAGCAAGACTCAAGAACACCATACATTACTGAAGAATGAAAGAGGATACGAAAATTGATAACAAGTATTGATCTCAGTTTTTGTTCATGGTGTCACAAGTCTAATGAGATTTTTGTTTCATGAGAACAAATTAACCATCATCAATCTATATGTATGAAACCTTGGTTCAATTCATGTTCAAATCAGATAAAGTTAAAGAGTATAACAAATGTGTTATTTCTTTACTTTAGTTTGATTATAAAACATCATCACATAAAGTATTAAATACCCTACCTGTGTACATCCTTAAAGGATCTTGAAGCCGTGTTCTATGCCTTTAACCATCCCTGTGGCTAAGACGAAACCATGATGGTGTGCGTGATATTCCGCGAGATGGGATAATTATGATGGTCTGCGTGCCAATGGTGGCGAGCATGATGGTGTGCTTATCGTGATATTGTTTAAATAACACCCCAAATTTGGCACAGCGAAAGCATTCGGGTCGTGGGGTGCTACTAATTGGTATCACAACACAAATCATAGAACAACGGTTTTACATTAAAAACATTTCATAAACAAATGTATAAGGTTTACATTATTTAAAATTAGTGCAGAAAATACAGGCCCATAATAATAATAAAGCGGTCCCAAATATGTCAGAATATACTATGACCATGCCATGCCATGCCAAAAGCCTCTAACGTAAGTTGACGCGATAAACCTGAAAATACATGCTAAAAATATCAACACGAGGTTGGTGAGTTCATAGGTTTTAAATAAAGTAGTAAATCAGTTTTGCTGCGCAATGATAAATTAGTAGGACATATGTATAAGTAATAGTGGTGAGCAAGTAGTAAACGGTTCGAAATGCAATCTAACATGAAATCCGACCCCACGTGGTCCCGCAAATAGGAATCCAATGTTATTATCGCTAACGGTCTGGAGCTAAACCTGTAGGATAAATGAAAGTATCCAATATACGGGTACCTCTACCCAAAGATGAACTGGGTGCCTCTACCCAAAGTGAACCGGGTGCCTCTACAAAGATAACTATGCCCTTGATCATATGCACAACACAACATATATGTCCAAAATGAAATATAAAATAGCACAACAGTATGAAATAATGTTATTGTAATGACAAGAATAACTGAAAAAGTAGTTTAACGAATCACATAAAGTTCAAGAATCAAGTATTTGCAAATATTGAATTAAACAAATGTATTCTTCCCCAAAAGTGTTTTCAAAACAAGTAAATAGGGGCCAAACTCACTCGAATGAAGTAACGCAAGGACCATAACAAAAGACCGTCAAGAAGCTAACACAATGCGAACATTATTAAATAATGGTACGGGATTACAACCCAAGAAGAGTTTGCTATCTCGTAATAAATCTAATGAATTTCTGAAAGACACAGTGTCTTTGTTTTCGTGGAATACTTGTATGGATATTTATAAAGTGTTTAGTGCGTTTCCAAGTAGAAAGTTATAATAATATGTATAAGAAAAACAAAGACTGAAGTAACTACCAAACATAACTCATACTAAAGCATAATGTATCCCAATACATTATAAAATATCGGGAAGTATTGACCAAGGCTCGAATATAGAGCACAAAAACATATAAAGAAATAAACAATAAGGACCTTAGAAAATAGGTAATAATGTAACTCGATAGATTTTCGATATTTACCCTGAATCCCAAATAGAATGTTAAAGAAATGTATGTTTTGTAAATAAAAACTATAATTTTGTTTTATTATTGGTTTTAGATCGATGAAGTTTATAAATAAAATTTTAAAATTCGTTTATCAAACCGTTTCGAGAAGTTAATTGGTCCTCTTTAATGAGTTGAGATAATTTAATGTGGTGTACTATTATCTGCTTCACAAAATTCAATAGTAGTCCACCAAAAGTTGTCCAATATAGGTTGTTTGTTCAATAAGAGTTGTCCAATGTCTAATAATCGTCCAAATGTATCAATAATATTAATCGGATATAAGTCCAATGTTATGACACAATCCGTATCCAAATCCAATCACGGTCCCAATCATAATCCGAAACGTACCAACAATAACCAAGTCAACCAAATAAAACGCAACAAACTACACTAGTTTGACCCGCAGCTAAAAAATCCAACACCCCCTTGTGTGGTTTCTTACATGCTCAGAATGTACTACCATGACTAGACTAAGTTGGCACCAAATGAGCATTACCAAATCCAACTGGGACTAAAACCAATACTGCTACCAATAGAGTAAATTTTAACAAGAAGGAAATAACGCCAAGACAAATCAAATCCCAATTAAATCCAAGGCAGGTTCAAAGAAAATTAACATAAGGGGGTGTTTGGCTAAGCTTATTTAGTGGGCTTATCAGCTTATTAATGCTCATAAGCCCAAAAAGTGTTGGCTAGTAGCTTATGACATGGGTGTTTTATAAGCCAAGAAAATAGGCTTTTTTAAGCAAATATTTAATACCCTTTGTCATTGTACATTTTTGCCCTCCTCTCTCCCCCATATCACCAGTAATTCAATACTTCTTCTGCATTATTAGCATACACAATCTTCGAAAACTCATCTCCAAAATCAAAATCCCTCATTCTCCGACCACCAGCACCAAACTCCGTCACCATGGACTCATAAATCCCCGAAATTTCGCCACCCATTTTAAGAACAAAGGCCGATTGCAATCTAAAGTATAAGTGAAGGATAAGTTGCTGGGAATGATGTTTCATTGTGTTGGACGGATATGAAATCCAAACTTTCGCTCCATACCGGATTTAACCTTGATATAGTAGATGTTCTTTTTTCTTCGCCTGTCGTAAATCGTGGTACAACATAAGCACTTGAGCTCCCTAATGTCTTTCGGGGAAGGTCAAGCTTCAACAAGTCTATGAAGTTTTTCGAACCGACCGTTTCAGGTGGTTTGTGGTTGCTCAAGGCCATCGGTTCATTGGTGGTGGAGATAATAGAAGTATAACTTTCTTGATTAGTTTGGAAAAAAAGAATTATCACCTCATTTTTTAATTCTCCACTAGTGCTTTTCTTGTTTTTAACCATATTCTTTTTGCAATAAATGATATCAAGCTGAAAACAAAAGCGTAGACAATTTTATATGAAAATGCTTGTGTCAAAAGAGCGATTTGTTTTCAATAAATGGAACATGAAAATGCTTTTAATCTAGGAAGATGAGGGAGATGACTTTTAAGCTGAAGGATTAGTTTGTGAGTGTATAAAACAGAGTGCTAATATTGAAGGTTGTGTATCCAATACTTTAAGCTTGTTAAACCGGTCCTTTTGCATTTACTCTAAGCCCATAAGCCAAACCAAACACTTTTGAGCTTAAGTTATTTACCATGAGCTAATCCAAACACTAACATGGGCTTATAAGCGTAGCTTATATAAGCCATAAATCAATAAGCCTAAGCCCACTAAATAAGCTTAGCCAAACAAGGCCTAAGCCTTACCAAATTAATGCTCGAAATCAACCCGAGACACAAACGGATTTGATCCGATCCCCACACGGGTTTGCACACCGATCCAAGACCAAGACTCAAGAAAGATTAAACCGTGACCCATACAGGTCACGACCCGGACTTCAGTCGGTTTTTGACTCGACCCGATTCAAAGGATTCCGACGATAACACATAATAACAATTCTATTTCGATTAAACATGGTTCAAATGTGATCTATTTCTGAATATAACCATGAAATAAACACCATAACACGTTTTCATTTAAAGGCCACACGAATCAATTGTACAAAAGTTTTTAAATCCATTTTTAATTTCCACGAAACACTATAGCACCATCTTTATGGTCGTTTTTAAAAGAAAGAAAATAAATAATAAATAACGAGAATGATAATGGTTTTACCATACCATAACAGTCAAGAGGAGATGAGAGACGAGAAGGTAACAAGGTGACGAAGGGTGGTGGCGGCTAAGACTAAAAAAACAACCCAAGTCGTGTCTTTCTTTTAATTCTGATCCTTCTTTACTAACCAAAACGGACCCTTAATGATATTGGTGGTGGCGAAGGCAATGGTCGTGGCGGCTGCTGGGTGAGAGGTGGAGGATGGAGGTGGCTGCAGTGAAGTGGCCGGAGCTATGGCCTGAGAAGATGAAGGGGCGGCTGTAGATATGTTGGGAGGAGGAGGGAGAAGTGTTTTAGGGTTTGTGTATAAACAAAATGAACCCTAGATGTATCCTATATAAACCAAACTAAAAAGAAGAAGAAAAATGTGTAAGGTTATTAAAAGTAAAAGGGGCGGGGTGAAACTATACTACAGGGACCATAAGCGTAATTTTTATAAAGTTTTGCAAATATTAGGCTCGGGGCTTAAATGGACAAGTAAATGCGCGAGATAAATTACGAGAATAACGCCATCGTGCTCAGAATAATTTTTTCATTAAAAATGGGAATTTACACGACTAGTTTTTCCGTAATTAAATATAATAGACAATTTAAGAAGTTAAATGAGTTACCGGTTGTCTGACGCGTCGAGTGCGGTTCTTCATGATTTATGAGATAACTCTTTATTTTCGTTTCAAATTGGCTCGGGAAAATCTGAAATGGAAAACAAATAATAATAAATAAAATTCCTTATTAAAATAGTTTATCAAAAATTTACCGGGTGCTACAGTCTACCCACCTTAAAAAGAATCGCGTCCTCGCGATTCTGGCTCGGGTTATCCGATAGTGTAGTGTCTCGCTGAGTTGTCCAAAGGTTTCTCAGGGTAGGTGATGGTATGTCAAAATTTTATCGTATGGGACGAATAGGGTAATTTGTAAAATGATGAGACAAAGGTCGAGACTTGGTAGGTGGTTATCTATAGTTTCAAGCAAAGGTGCGGGGTTCACTTCAGTTACAAATAAAAATATTGGTTATTCAGTTTATAAGGTAGTAGCATAAAATACCTTTCTAAAGGAGTAAATAATTTATAAATAGGGTTTGCAAAACAGTTTAAAATAGTAGGAAAATAAATTTATTTTTTTATAAAATGGCAATACGGTCAAATTTTTGATTTCGTGATTGATTAGTAAAACATTTTGTAGGGTGTTCGCAAAATGTTATGTAGGATGATTGAGAACAGTTTGTATGTTAATAGCATTTTTTTTATGAGAGTGTAGAAAGGATAACTGGTGTTCCCGAATGATGGGCGAAAGGTTAGGCGTCCGCTCCCAAGGTCGCGGTTTAGGTTACTCCTTAAAAATCTCAAAGGTTCTACCAAGCATAGAATCTCTACCGAATGGAGAGTTTAACAAATCCGAAGTACAATTCTAAAGGAGAGGTTAATAGCTACAATCTAAGTCATTTTGTTGCCTCAGCAGTGTACTTAGTGCTCAACGCGGAAAGTACAACGTTCGAGTACGAAGTCACGATTCCAAAAGTAACACGATTATCAATCAATATCAAATCAAGTTCGAAACATAAGTAGACGTCAACGGATCCAAATGGTTACACTAAGAGTATAGTCATCGAGTGAGCGTAATGTTCGAGGTAAGGGTGAAGGTGACATACCCAGGGGGTTCCAACGGTTTCAAAGGTAATCCGAAGTCATATCATGACCATGTGGTGACGAAAGCGTTCCACCCAAGGGGAATTTACACACAATAGGAAAATAAATATCACGATAAACAAGTATTGTGATGCCAGTGTGTTGCGTGGGAAGGTAAAATTTTATAAAATTTTGTGTTCGAATACACACACCAAAAACTTTACCATTTTCCAAAATCAAACCGAGACCACCCGGACATAATACCATCATAACTACAACAAGTATTGCAAAATTCACCTCTGAGTCGGACATAGGTGATCAAGCTATGTCCCACTGTCCCTGGGTGAATATAGGTGATGAGTCCATATTCATCCGAGGTTCAATGAATTTTGATATACTTGACTTAGTTACTCTAGCATCATGTCTTTCACTTCCCAAAATCCATTTTTAAAAGACTAACACAAGTGTCCAAACTCAAATAAAAGAAGAGATTGCGTATAGAGAGTGGTGCAACGCTACAATAAGTGTGATACTTGAGCATAAGTATGTCGAAGATACTTATAGCACATAGCGAAAAATAAATGGATATACACATTCAATAGTAAGGCACACATCTCATAAAATATGTTAGAAACCAAAGTCACAAGTGAGGCATCAGCTTGGCGGTAGCGTAATGCGGTCAAAGGGTTAAGTTTTTGAAAAAGTGGTTATAGTCTAGGTTTGAAAATTAGTTCCCTATAACCTTGGCTCACGATACCAGCTGTAACACCCCAAATTTGTACAGCGAAGCATTCGTGAGTGGGGTGCTACTAATTGGTATCACAACACAAATCATAGAACAACGGTTTTACATTAAAAACATTTCATAAACAAATGTATAAGGTTTACATTATTTAAAATTAGTGCGGAAAATACAGGCCCATAATAATAATAAAGCGGTCCCAAATATGTCAGAATATCCTATGACCATGTCATGCCGTGCCAAAAGCCTCCAACGTAAGTTGACACGATAAACATGAAAATACATGCTCAAAATGTCAACACGAGGTTGGAGAGTTCATAGGTTTTAAATAAAGTAGTAAATCAGTTTTGCTGCGTAATGATAAATTAGTAGGACATATGTATAAGTAATAGTGGTGAGCAAGTAGTAAATGAAATGCAATCCACAACATGAAATCCGACCACCATGTGGTCGAATTGCACAATAGGAATCCAATGGAGTTATTATCGCTAACCATGGAGCTAAAGCGTAGGATAAATGTAATCATATGTATCCAATATCTTGGGTGCCTACCCAAAGATGAAGCTGGAGTGCCTCTAAAGATGAACTATGAACCCTTGATCATGATGCACACAACTTACATACACATATATGTCCAAAATGAAATAATATGAATTTAGCACAGCGTATGAAATAATGTTATTGTAATGACAACTGAATAACTGAAAAAGTAGTTTAGCGAATCACATAAAGTTTTCAAGAATCAAATCATTTGCAAATATTGGAATTTAGTAAACAAGCATGTATTCTTCCTTAAAAGTGTTTTAAAAACAAGTAAAGTATGGGCCATGAACTCACCTCGATGAAGTAGCAGCAGGACCGCAGTGGCATCAAGAGCTAACACAACGATGCGATAGATGCAATTTACAATGGTACGGGATTGATACAACCCAGTAAGAGTTTGCTATCTCAGAATAAATCTAATAGAGTAAATGAATTTCTGAAAGACACAGTGTCTTCGTTTTCGTGAATACTTGTATCAATATTTATAAAGTGTTTAGTGTCGTTTCTCGTTAGAATAGTTTAGTATCAACGATTCGTGTGGTGGTAAGAAAAACAAAGACTCGACATGTAACTCACGCCAAACATAACTCATACTAAAACATAATGTATATCCCAATACATTATAAGGAATAGTCGGGAAGTATTGACCAAGGCTCAAGAACGCAAGGTAGAGCACAAAACATATAAAGAAATTAAACAAGTAAGGATCACTTAGCAAATAGGTAATAAGTAGGTAACTGATAGATTTTCAGATATTTACCCGGTAATCCCAAATAGAATGTTAAAGAAATGTATGTTTTGTAAATAAAAACTATAATTTTGTTTTATTATTGGTTTTAGATCGATGAAGTTTATAAATAAAATTTTATTATAATTCGTTTATCAAACACGTTTCGATAGTTAATTGGTCCTCTTTAATGAGTTGAGATAATTTAACATGTGGTATGTACTATTATCGGGCTTCACAGTCCAATAGTAGTCCACCAAAAGTTGTCCAATATAGGTTGTTTGTTCAATAAGAGTTGTCCAATGTCTAATAATCGTCCAAATGTATCAATAATATTAATCGGATATAAGTCCAATGTTATGACACAATCCGTATCCAAATCCAATCACGGTCCCAATCATAATCCGAAACGTACCAACAATAACCAAGTCAACCAAATAAAACGCAACAAACTACACTAGTTTGACCCGCAGCTAAAAAATCCAACACCCCTTGTGTGGTTTCTTACATGCTCATAATACAAAATAAATGTACTACCATGACTAGACTAAGTTGGCACCAAACGAGCAGTACCAAATCCAACTGGGACTAAAACCAATATTGCTACCAATAGAGTAAATTTTAACAAGAAGGAAATAACGCCAAGACAAATCAAATCCCAATTAAATCCAAGGCAGGTTCAGCAAAATTAACATAAGCCTTACCAAATTAATACTCGAAATCAACCTGAGACACAAACGGATTTGATCCGATCCCCACACGGGTTTGCACACCGATCCAAGACCAAGACTCAAGAAAGATTAAACCGTGACCCATACAGGTCACGACCCGATTCAAAGGATTCCGACGACACCGCTTAATAACAATTCTATTTCGATTAAACATGGTTCAAATGTGATCTATTTCTGAATATAACCATGAAATAAACACCGTAACACGTTTTCAGTTTAAGGCCACACGAATCAATTGTACAAAAGTTTTTAAATCCATTTTAATTTCCCACGAAACACAATAACACCATCTTTATGGTAGTTTTTAAAAGAAAGAAAATAAATAAATTAATAACGAGAATGATAATGGTTTTACCATACCATAACAGTCAAGAGGAGATGAGAGACGAGAAGGTAACAAGGTGACGAAGGGTGGTTACGTGACTGAACTAAAAACAACCCAAGTCGTGTCTTTCTTTTAATTCCGATCCTTCTTTACTAACCAAAACGGACCCTTAATGATATTGGTGGTGGCGAAGGCAATGGTCGTGGCGGCTGTTGGGTGAGAGGTGGAGGAGGGAGGTGGCTCTGATGGAGCGAACTATAATTTGAGAAGATGAAGGGGCGGCTGTAGATATGTTGGGAGGAGGAGGAGGAGGAGGGAGAAGTGTTTTAGGGTTTGTGTATAAACAAAATGAACCCTAGATGTATCCTATATAAACCAAACTAAAAAGAAGAAAAAAAATGTGTAAGGTTATTAAAAGTAAAAGGGGCGGGGTGAAACTATCACAGGGACCATAAGCGTATTTTTTGTAAAGTTTTGAAAATATTAGGCTCGGGGCTTAAATGGACAAATGCTAAGCGTGAGAATAAAGTATACAGAACTATTGCTCGCCGATTCTTTCGAAATAATTTTCATTAAAATAAAATTGACAGATTTTGGTGTATTAAATGGACAGGGTTTGGTGAGGTTTGGTGGGTCGGGGATGTGGGTCGAGATAACTCTTTATTTTCGTTTCAAATTGGCTCGGGAAAATCCAAAATGGAAAACAAATAATAATAAATAAAATTCCTTATTAAAATAGTTTATCAAAAATTTACCGGGTGCTACAGTTCGAATGGTTTTAATTGGACTTGGGGTCGGGTCAAATTCTTAGCAATGTGTTATATGACAAAGATGTCGGAATGCATGAGATGATCACTACAAGAATTTACATTGACCAGATCGGGTTGAATAGTTATTTGGACCGAGCTTGAAATTATATGTGATCATATTGGATGATGGACTGATGGGCTTCTCTAAATTGGATCGTAGATGATGAGTTTTGATGACGTGATTTGTGTAAACGAGATTTGTTATATTATGAGATTTGTTGATAAAGGGTGATGATGAGATTCGTGATATTATGCGGTTTGATACTTTAGTTTATGCATTTTCACAAAGTATTGTATGTCTCGGCCTGAATTAATGATTGGACAAGGTTGACTATGGGGTTGTTTGTACAGTATCTCTTATTTGATTTTTGAAAGGAGGTTTTCCGGACGCGTTTACTTATTTTCGTCTTCTTTCTTTCTACCCTTCCGCGAAGATGACTTATTTGGGCATTTATGGAGTGTGATAAAGATTTGGCTATTTAGTTACTTGTGTGATTCTTTCTTGCTTAACCCATAACGTAACTATCACTTCGGTGTCTCACGCAGTTGAGGATACATCAAGAGGTTTTGTACATTGGGTACACCGTTTCTTTTCACGAGGATTAGTACAAGTTTAAGTAACAAATCTGAGGAATTCTACTTCCTGATCAAGTTTGGTATATCGGGTTCACTTCACCAGGTGGTCACAGCATTAGCCGATAGAATATGTGGAAGATGTGTTTACCGAAGTGTTTATTGGATGAGATGTGATCAACAATTCTCATGGGATATTCGATGTCACATAATGTCAATGATACTTCACAATCTATGTAAAATCTTTCAAGAATCTTCAACGTCAATCATGATTTTTTCAAGATGTTTGCTTATGACAAGAACTTCTCGTGCTAATGGTCGTACACGTTATGATGCTTCCGAAAGTTCAAAACCATCATGGGGGAGAAACGTGTAATTTGATGTTTTATGGTCAACCTCAGGGGGAAGTAGTGTATACTACTTGACTTAGTATTGTTTGTGAAGTTGTCTACATATGGGTAAAGAATTTTTGATGATATTGTTGATGATCAAGGAGAATCGCTGATAAACCACTGCATGTTCCCCTAAAAACATATATTCACTGAAACCAAAGCTGTCATAACACATTCAAGCTAACTCATGCAAACTAACATTGTTTACGGTTTAGTCTTGATTTTGTAAAATCCCGCGAAAGAATCTATTTCTTGGTTTAAATCATAGACTTGTAAAATCCCGTGACAATGAAAACATCCCGGTTAAAGTAAAGTGCATTTTTGGATCTATCTTACGGTTTATTCTTGGTTTTGTAAAATCCCGCGAAAGAAATTATTTCTCGGTTTAAACCATAGAATTGTAAAATCCCATGATGATGGAACCATCCTGGAGAAAGGAAAGTGTATTTCGGGATCTTATCTGATGCTGGTGCTATGGTTTCTACTTCGAAGAAGGGATAAAAAGGTGTACTTCATGAATTGGGTGTTTGTTTGGACTATCCTCATGGCAGTTTGGCTATTACAAGGTTTTACTGGGCTATGTGCTTTTAACCATGGTTGGGATGAAACCATTATCATAGTTCACTTAAAACGTCAAAGGAGGCTAGATTTGAGCTTTTAACTAGAAGATGTGACAACGGGGTTAATTCACTATTATTTATTTGAGGTTGAAGTGAAATATCACAGGCGAGTGTACTTAGTATCCGAAGGTATCGGGGATGGTTGGATGAAGATTCTTCATGATCCTTGTTCGAGCTTATTATAAAAAACGAAGACATGGAAATCTAGTTATTGTTGGGTGACTTTTCCTTTTCTTTTACCACTTGGGGGAATTGGGCTCTTATCACCACAAAATAACTATCACTTTAAGGAGTTACGTTGTAGTGCTCAGTGTCACATTTAATTATGGATTTTCAAGTGGTGATGTACGTCTTATACTTGATGGTTGGTTGGATGATGAGTATAGAGTACTTAGAGATTCAATGGAGGATGAATTCTGGGCACCGCTCTTTGTCACATATGTGCAAGTTTAAGTCATGAGTTCGGATTAGTTTACTTCAAGGTCAAATCATCATATTGGGTTCTCTCCATCAGCTGTCATGACAAAGAGCCTACTGAAAGATAATGGGATTGATAACAAGTTTGCCAAGAGATATTGAAAAGAGTGAGATTATGACGTTTGACACAACCAGTTTCAAGCTCGTTCTCTAAAGCAAAGAAAAGTGTATGTTTCAGTGCGCTTTATCTTCGAAAGAAGAGAAATCTTCTTATGATGTTTGAACACAACATTTCAAGCCTTGTTCCTCAAAGAAAAGAAAAGTATACGCTTCAGTACGCTTTATCTTCGGAAGAATAGAAATCTTCTCATTAATGACCATTCTCATCAACATGCTTCATGCTTTTTCCAGGCACTTTTAGTCTTCAAGTGAACCGGACTACTGTTGATTTCTTTCTTATTTCACTTGCTCAATTATAATGACGATGGCGACATCATATGCTACCGTTGAGGGGGAGAAGTGTGAAGAGATTACATTTTAAAGATATTCACTTGTTTAATCAACAATGGCATCTTCGTATGCAATTCTTGAGGGGGAGAAGAAGTGTGATAATTCTGCATGTTGAGTTATATCTGAGAATATATGGTTATACGGCTCCAAAATCATGTAAGAACCGAGCTTCTTCTTATCGGGTCATCTTCACATGGAGTTTTCATATAAGAGCCGTTGGTTAACATCTTCACACGAGCTGAGTTGATTAATGACAAAGTGCTTCCAGTTGCGGGGCTGATTTCCTTAATGAACATCTTTATGTTCTTGTTTGATTGGGAGGGATTTGATTTAAGGGGATTTGCTATATAGAATTTAATGGGAATGCATTTGGTGAGTTGAAGATGTTGACTTTCTATTCCCCAAATCGACAATCTTGAAGAAGGTCGAGTCTACATGCGTTTTTCTGCATATGTTGAAGACTAAAGCGAGAGTTGCATTTAACGATCTAAAGACTTCTACTTAATTCAAGTATTCATCATAAAGATTTTCGGTTTAGAGGAGAACACTAATTATGGAGAGTGAAATGTCAGATTTAATCCCCAATTAGACTTGCTCA
This sequence comes from Chrysanthemum makinoi, assembly GCA_910596185.1. Classification (NCBI taxonomy): domain Eukaryota; kingdom Viridiplantae; phylum Streptophyta; class Magnoliopsida; order Asterales; family Asteraceae; genus Chrysanthemum; species Chrysanthemum makinoi. Next base: position 172,451,572 of record OU343224.1, read on the forward strand.
CATTCTACTTCAGCAAGTTGATTCTCACAAAGACTTCAAGCGTCTTCTCAACGATTTCAAGTATTTGGGCTTATAATGTTTTACAAATTACGAAGTATCAAAACCCGGGAAGGGAACCGCGAATCTAGCGAGTAAACTTGATAAACTTAATACTTCTAAGTGATTGAAGATATCCCGGGAAGACTATTTTCATTACCGCAGAGAAACTCAAGGTTTGACTCATGGCGTTTAGTGTTCTTATTCCAACTATGTGGGGGAAGAGATGGAAGAGTTAGTTTAAGTACACAAGTGTGTGATGATTTCGATATTATGCAATCATCGGGGAAAATTGTGTACATTGGGGATGCTCAGTTGTTGTTTCACTTGAGAGCGTAATCGGTGATTCAGGTGATAATCACTTATTAGGAGATGACATCCGAGAGAATGTCGGTGATTCAACATGCTACTTCAATGTTATCGGTTATTCTTTCTTTGGGCATTCGGGTACTTTGGGTTCTTGAGCTTCATACACTTTCTTAGGAAAAAGTATACGTCGGGGTTATTCTTTGGATATCGGACTTAATCGCTACTTGATGTTATAAGTTTCTCGTCTTTGGGTATATTCGGGTTCTTGAGCTTTTACCAAGAGGGTGGCCCTCAATTCAACTACTTGATGGAATTGTTCTCTTGATACCTTTTGGAATGGATTGCTTCTAACTTCAGTGGAAAGGAATGCGAGAAGATTATTCAAGTGTGGGATGATTCTTCTTTGTTCTACTTGATGATAACAACAGACGGAGACTTACAATGATCCTCTTATATGGAGCGACTAGATCGATGATATGGTGTGTGCGTCTTTGCATCTGCTCTAAGGCAAGCTTGAAGAAACCTTAGAATCTGCTCAATAAGAAGATTTCTGGTTTGGTGAAGCTACGTCTCACTTTCAAATAAACTCAATTTCTCTATTCCACGAGCCTTGGAAGCTTTGGTGGTGAATGTTTAGAGATGATGACTTATTTCTTCACCTTGAAGCACTTTCGATATCCTTATCTCGGTACTCGTATTATCATCTTCTTAAACTATATCATCTACTCTATCTGTGTATATATTTATCAAAAAGCAAAATATAAAAATATAAAACCATCAAAAACAAAATAGAAAAAATATAAAATCAATAAAACCCATAATAATCAAAAATTTGAAAAGACCAAAAATATTGATTTTATCAAGACGTAATGTACGGTATCACGATATCTTCGTCTTAGAAATGTCATTCAACAATGGCACGGGACCATAGATGAAGTTCGAGCAGAAGGTGTAAATATTATTTTCCAAAACATGTCACAAACATGGCTTATAGTTGCAGGCGCAGTGCTTAAACCATGGCTTGCTATTATTTGAGATAACCCGTTTTCAAAACAGAAAGTGCTACGCTTAAGCGATTTTCAAAATTCGTGCACTTATCCTAAAAACAAATTGAGGAAAATATGTCGAAGGATGCTGTTCTACACAAATATTTTCCTTCTAAATTCTAAGAAAAATATTTGTTTTAACTAAAATGGTGGTAAATGAGTTGCTTAAGTAATCAGGTTCAGTTTTTTGTAAAATTGAAAACTCAATCAATGACTTGGCTTTTAAACTTCTCAGAAATAAGTCATTGATTGAGGGAGAATGTTTTCAAATCTATATCATCTAACAAGCTTATCTAATTATCCTATATACTTAAATGTAAAACATGTTAACCTACATTGAAGAATTAGGTGCCTAGGATATGATTGTTAGGATTAGATGATTAGAGTTTGGTAAACACATTATTCCCATGCTTTATATGAACTGATTGATATGTTGAATTGACTTTTATTATGGATTCTTTGTTTGGTGTTGTCGACCACCATATATATGTCTCATGTGTTACTAGCATTAAAATAACATGGTTTAAAAGAATGTTCCCGATCCGGATCCCACATAACAAGATGATTGGATGCCGAAAGGAAAGGGTAACTATTTCTTAGGTCGACAATGAAGAAATGGAGCTTAATTAGATCTCCATGGATAGTTGGCACGATGCTGCAATTCAGAGCTCCTTCTTAGTGAGCGGTTTCTTCCAACCGGCAACAACAACAAAAGCAACTCAACCACCTAACGTATCTTTATGCAGGATAATAGTGAAGATACCATTTTTTTAAAAAACAATTTTTGAATAATATTGTTTGGAAAATGGAAAATATTGTTTTGAAAATTAATTGGACTTAAATTTTGGAAATCACCGGACTTCATTTTATCAAATCTTAAGCCACTCAATCATCGATTACGGTCATCGATTGAGGGGGGGAGTGATTAAAAATAAAATATTTTCAAACGATATTTCTTCATAAAAGTTCCAGTTTGTACGTAATAAAGTGGTTATCTAAAGATTTAATTTTATGTCATGGTATGATTTTCTTTAAAACTCAAATATCTTTTTAAATAAAAAATTTTCTGTTCTTGTTTGATTATGAAATTGTTTTATTGCCAAAGATCTCTTAAAACTATCATACGACATTAATAACTTTAACATAAAATTGATCCTTATCGGTCATTTTCAAAATTAAATTTACGTCTTTCCCCAAAAATTTTCTATGTTTAATTAATTCCGGGATCACAAATCTCAAAAGGTTTGAAATTTTTGATCGGAGGAGAGATCGTGATTTAAATCTCAAATCTATTTAGTCCTTTAAAGGCACTCCTGCCTCCATGTACCAAACGATTTCATATAAATGATGCACATGATTGAGGAGGAGCATTTACCCAAAAACAAGATGAGTATTTAAACCAGACCACATTTTCTCCCATGTTTTCTAAACCTGATTAAATCACTTTAGATCCAAAATCTCAAAGGGTTTGATATTTTTGATCGGGGGAGAATTTGTGATTTAATTATGAAATATGATAAATGATGATCGTTTTGATTCAATGTGCAAGTTCTCTCTAATATGTGCTAAACTCTTTTGTTTATCGATGCACATATTGAGGGGGAGCAAATGGTTTCTATTGGCAATCGTGAAAAGTACTTCAAAAACCTATTGCCTCTATGTGCAAAATGATTTTCAAATATCAAGCACATATTGAGGGAGAATTTACCAAGAAAATCAAATGGCTTTTTCTATGGAAATTGTGATCAAGAAATTATTTCAAAGAACTCTAGCCTCCATGTGCTAAACAATTTCAAAATCATATGCACATGTTGAAGGGGAGCATTTCTAAATGATCAAAACAATTAAGGTACAAAATGCTTTGATTTTATATCACAAGTACCTTGATTGATTTTCCAAATGATTTTCAATTGGTTTCAAGAAGGAAAGAACAATACCAAAAGACCGACCAATTTACTTTATGCATGGTGTTATAAGGATGGTTAGGTTAGGTAAGGATGGTTAGGTTAGGTATTCGTTCCCATGATCCCGCCAGAGCCAGAGGGATCTACCCAGGGACAATCCACTAGATAGTGTAAAAGTCCTTAGGTATGATGAAAAAGGAGAAAAGTGAGAAATGGGAAGAGTCTTGGTGAGAAAGAGCTAGAACCGGAATAAACCCAACAAGGTTCTAGTAATGAAGTCTCGGTAAGCACTGAAGGGGTTGAAGAATGAAAAGAAATGAATGTGAAAAGGGGTGAAAAGAAATACCCTCAATAATTCAACCTTAGAAATTGGGTTCAATACATTTGCTCTTGGTGGTTACTAAGGTAACAGTGGTATTGAAGACAAGGCGTCATGGACCCATGGCCTAGCGCACTAAACTTCCCAAGCTAGTCAAGTTCCTCTTAAAAGGGCTTGTTTCATTGTCACGAGGAACCTACATAATCTATCGACTTTTTCTTAGAGATCGTTGATATTGAAAAAGGAGACCCTCTCCCTAGTCTCCGGTATAGGAAACCAAAATGCACAATTGAGTCTAGAGCCAAGAGATCATCCACAATATCTCATTAGGACACAAATTAATGAAGACTTGATGTTTCACACAATGTGGAAAGTAAGTATATATTAAGAGTCCTACGCATTATCCTTGTGGTTTTGCCAGAACATCCGAGTTATATGTAAAGTATTCACGATGAAGATGGAAACCCTTCTAGAGCCAACATCAAACAAGCTCTTGGTGGGTGACATGTGAGATCTTTTCTAAAGATCAAGCTTGTGACAACTGGACAGAAACGATGGGGCGATTCACTCTTGAATCAACCTTGGTCCAGGAAATGAATTGACGAATACTTATGGAAAAACCGTTCGATGTGCAAATATTCTTTTCTCTAGCACATCGAATGTGTAATAATGTTTTGAAACACAAAAAGTATCTCTGATTGAAAAAATACTTTTGGAAAAAACGTTCGATGTGCAAATCTCTTCCTTTCTCTAGCACATCGAATGTTTATTCTCTTTCAAATACAAAGGTATTTTTGATTGAAAATTGATATTTCTCATAAAACCTTCGTCGTATTGCAAAACTCTTTCTTCTAAGCAATACGTGATTGTTTTCAAATCAATTTTCATCAATCAGTGAATCTCAATTCACTGGTTCACTCACTCCGTGTTGTCTTCTTTGAGACGCTCCGATTTGAGAACGGCTGGAGCAGTTGCGAAACCCTGTCAAGGAGATTCTTCAAAATTATACCTTATCATAGGCAGTACTTGTACTAATCAACGGGGAACCGTGGGTCGTGTACCTCAATTCAACGAAAGTGATCAAAGACACTTTTGTGTGTTTTATTGCTAACTGTTGTTTGCAGGTACATTTGGACGGTTGCAGCTGATCAAAATTGAGAAGTCAATCCAAAGCCGCATGCTCACAGCTTACACCAATATAATTGAAGAAAATCATGACAAGTGCTAATCTACATAACCTGTCTCAGATATTTTTATACTATGCTTACCTTTCTGGCTGCGCAAATATCTTGAACGATAAAGCTTCCGCTACTCTGATGAAAAGATGTCATGATCCAGAAAGTGTGAGCATGTCGGTCCAATAGTCACAACATCACATGAAGGCAACACAACAAAAGGATGATCCAGAGATTTGTTGTGGTGATGATCTCGAAGAATGCTCGAAGATAATCAAGATGTGGATCGATTAAAGACCTCCACTGAAAGTACAAAGCACTCGGACTATGAAGAGTCACTGCCAAAGCACAAAGATGCAGAAGTTGAAGAATTCAAGTCTACGAGCTCAAGACTAAAGATAAAATAGAATGCTAGAATTCAAAATGTAAATCATGGGGTGACCTCCCTTAGGGGGAGATTGTTAGGAATTAGAAATTCCATAGTGAAGAGTCGGTCACCCCAAATACAATCTAGCATAAGTTAGATCGTAGACATATCGTTATTTACATTGTTTACTAGTTTATTAGTTAGTTATTAGCATAGATTAGTTTAGAGTAACACCGTGGAGGAAGGACGGGTCTTTACCCACTGTATGCCTGATCCACAGTCCGACAGGAGGACATATTAGTATGTAACTATAAATACCCTCTACCTCCCAAGGTAGAGGGTTGGAACTTCTAAGCTAACCTTGCATTTGTTTTGTTAAACCTCTCTCTAGAATTCCCTCTCATCTCTTTCACTCTCTAACAATGCCATACCTGTTTAATCATCTCCCTAGACCACCCGAATCATCAAACAACATAAAATATACGATCCTATAAAGTGTAGGGATGAACTGCTTCTTTTAAAACAAGCCAAGCTTGAGGCTGTTACACTACATATTCAAAACACTGAACTAGTTAAAAGAAATCAAGCTCTTCAGGAAGAACTTAAAAAGGAAAAAGATGTCATTAAAAGTTAGACTGCTAAGAATCCTAGAGTTTTTTATATTGTTCAAGCCCCCAGTAGCAAAAAGAGAATCATAGGTGAAGATCATCTCCCTGATTCTCACAATAAAGTCCAAGGTCCAAAACCATTTGTGTCTGCGGCATGCTCTCCATAAGAGTCAATACCCAAGTCCAGTGATTGGGTTGAAAGGGTAAACCCTGAGAGTAAGCTTTCATATTTCGATTCTGGTAGAATACTTGAGCCGGCCAAGCTCTTAGAGCATTCTAGGACTTCTGATGTGCCTAGTCTTGAACACATCTCTGAAGTGCAGTAGAATCTCAAGCACCGCTTCCACCTGAAACCTCTTGGTCTGCCCTAACTCGAGCTTACTCCATTGCAATTCAACCCTCATTCACCAAAAGAAAGGTTTGGACTTGGTAGAACCATCACGAAAAAACCAACAAAACCAACGAAGACTACTTTCCCACGATACTTCAACATCTTCATTCCCTACGAAGTAGACCAAATCCAGTGACTAAACTCGTGAGGAAGTTGATGACAAATGAACTCTATTGAGAAGCTCCGATTCAACAATCAAAGAAATTAAGTCAGCCTCCTCTAGTTCATCAAGGTCAAAATCTAACACCAAGGCAGAAGTGTGATATGTACCATTATACGGCCATACCACGATAATACTCTAGAATCCTTTTTATGATGCAAAAGGAAGATCATAGAACTTCGACCACTTACGGTATGTAAGTTCATTCAGTGAAGCAACTCACACCAATTCTGGTCATCATTATGCTTCATCCTCAAAGAAGGGTCAAAGACATAAAGCTAAACCTTTTCCTCCTTGCCCACATTGTGGCTATAATGATCATCTTCCGATGGTGTCTCATGAACTCTTGCTGTGATATATGTGGAAATCTTGCTCATGAGACATCTCAGCATGATAGAGTCATCCAGGCAAGGAGAAGTTCAAAACAACCCCGCATCACCGAGTCTTCCTCAGTAAGCAAATGCAAAACCTGTAGAAGCACACTTCACTCAACCACTGACCATGAATAAATTGCTAAGTTCAAACAGACCATGAGACCCAAGTCCACTAGTATGTGGGTCAGCAAGAGAAACTAATTTAGTTTACTATTTGTGCAGAGACACACCAGGAAGCCTATTTGGCATCTAGATAGTGGATGTTCAAGAAGCATGACTGGTGTTAAGGAGTATCTGCACAAGTATGTAAAGGAACCAGGACCCAAGGTAGTATTTGGTGATAACTCATCATGGCCCACTGAAGGTTATGCTTGATAAATGCAATGGAATAGTTTTCTCTAGAATAGCTTATGTCAATGGTCGAAATACAATCTCATCATTCAGGTCAGTTATGTGATGCTAAGTACATAGTACAGTTCAATGATAAACAAGGTACTATTTTCAATGCCAACAAATAAGTTGTTTTGATAGCTCTAGGAGAGATGATGTATATGTGTTAGACATGTCAAATCTCTCCGAGAATGGAACTTGTCTCTTTGCCAAATCCACTGAAACTGTCAACTGGCTATGGCACAAAAGACTCTCTCACTTAAACTTCAAAAACCTTAACAACTTGGCAAAACAAAACAAAGTCCTTGGTTTACCATCAGTTTTTAAAGAAAAACCATGCTCAGCTGTAAAAAGGCAAACACCACGAGCATCATTCAAAACAAAACAAAATTTCTCTATCAAAAGCCTTCACCTCCTGCATGGATCTCTTTGGACGGTCAGTCCAAGATCAATCGGCATGAAAGTATACACTTGTCATTGTTGATGAGTTCTCAAGATACACTTGGGTATACCTTCTTCTAAAAGAGTCGGTGAAACCATAATGTCATTCATCGGGAAGATTGAAAATCGAGAATGGCATTCTGTTAAAAATCGAATTTGACAATGAATGCTGAGTTCAGAAATCAAGAGCTTGAGAGTTTCTGTGATGAAAAGGGAATTTCCCAAAACTTTTCATCCCCATTTCCCAAAAACATAACTCTCATTGAGGCTGCCAGAACTATGTTAAATGGGTCGACACTCTCAAAGCATTTCGGATGAAGGTGTCAAGACATCTGTTACTCTCAAACAGGTCAATCATTGTCAAAAGACATAACAAAACCCCATATGAGATCTTCAAAGGAATACTTCCGTCATCACTACTTTGTGTTTGGGTGTCCGTGTTCATTCACAATCACAAGGATCACTTAGGCAAGTTTGATGCAAAAGCTGATGATGGGTATTTCTTAGGTTACTCACTGATCTCTAAAGCTTTCAGGGTGTTAAACATCAGAAGACAACAAGTTGAGGAAACCTTTCATGTCACCTTTGATGAAAGTTCAGAAAGCATCAGATTCACCAATATCTCAGTGGAGGAAATAGGAATTGATAACTCATCAAGATACCCTTCTGATGAGTTCAATACTGAAATCAATTCCTCATATCAAGTTGATGCTGATATCTCATAATATGTCTTACCGCATAACCTTCCTCAACCAACAATCATTGAATTCATTGATCATCAATCAGTCCCTATTGGGATAGGTAATACTGAACCAAATGTTCAGGAACCTGTAATTCATGAACCCCAACCTTAATAAAGCATCTCTACAGATGATCTAAATGATTTTGTGGCTCTTGCACCTGAACCCATTCCTGAGTTTCCAGTGACCTCATTAAGCTCAGATCCTAGACCACAAAGTAAGTGGACAAGATCTCAGGACATTGAGCTTGTGAAAAACATTGGTGAACCCACTGAAGGCATGCTCACAAGATTTATGGCTGCTAAGTTAACAGCAGCTTCAGCCAATGAATGTCTATATGCTGATTTTCTATCAGAAATAGAACCCAAAAGTGTTACTGAAGCTCTAAAACACCCAAGATGGGTTCAGGCTATGCGAGAAGAACTTCAACAATTTGATAAAAACAAGGTTATGACCTTGATCAAATGTCCTCAGGATGTCATTGTCATAGGAATGAAGTGGGTTTTTAAAAACAAAACTGTGAAATGGCACTGTCATTAAAAACAAATCCAAACTTGTAGCCAAAGGTTACAGTAAAAAGGAAGGCATTGACTATGATGAGACATTTGCTACTGTTGCAAAAATGGAAGCCATCCGGATCTTCCTTGAATTTTCAACCTACATGAACTTCAAAGTTTACCAAATGTAAAAAGTGCATTCCTAAATGGTGAACTCAAGGAAGATTTTTATGTTCAGCAACCTCCTGGATTTGAGAGTAGTGAATACCCTGACTATGTCTGCAAGCTTGACAAAGCTGTATATGGACTTAAACAAGCTCCCAGAGCATGGTATGAAACTCTCTCAGCCTTCTTGATTCAAAACAAGTTTGTTAGAGGAAAGATAGACAACACATTGTTTATCTATAGGACAAAACAAGATGTGAAACTAGTCCAAGTGTATGTTGATGACATCATCTTTGGCTCAACAAATTATATTCTTTGCAAACAGTTTGAAAAACTGATGACAAAGAAATTTGAAATAAGCATGATTGGTAAACTACCTTACTTCCTTGGACTACAAATCAGGCAAACTGATAAAGGAATCACCATCAGTCAAGAGAAATATACCAGAAATCTCTTAAAGGAATATGAGATCTCTGACTGTGCTTTAGTGAAGACTTTCAATGGTCCCCCTAAATAACCTTGGACCTGATCTCACTGGCAAATCAGTCAATCAAACTCATTTCAGGGGGATTGTAGGATCACTGATGTATCTGACTGCTTCCATACCTGACATACAATTCTCAGTATGTCTAATAGCAAGATATCCTCAATCCTAAACAATCCTATCTCATTGCGGCCAAAGAATCCTTAGATACACGAAGGGAACTCCAAGCCTTAGACTTTACTATCCAAAATGTTTAGGGTTTGACCTCAAATGATATTCGACTCGATTATGCGGTGCAACATGGACGAAGAGTACCTCAGGGTCTGTCAATTTCTTGGAGGAAAGTCGGTTTGTTGGAGTGCTAAAAAGCAACAATCAGTGGCTATGTCTTCAGCTGAAGCTGAATATGTAGCAGCTGCAGGGTGTTGTGCAAATGTGCTATGGATGAAAAGTCAACTCAGTGACTATGATAACCACTACAAAATGGTACCCATCTTTTGTGATAACACCAGTGCTATTGCAATCTCCAACAACCCTGTCCTTCACCAAAGAACCAAACACATTGATATCAGATATCATTTCATCAGGGACCACATCATGAAAGGAGACATTGAACTCCACTTCATCCCCATTAAATATCGAAACTGTGATATCTTCACCAAACCCTTGGATGAACCTACAGCGAAGGTGAATTAGGAATGCTTGACATTGAAAGTCGGCAACCGATAATCATTCCTAACCTCAGCAAGTTTTTCTCTGAAATGGTCCACGATCCCAACAAAACCCCAAAATCATCTTCTCACTGAATGAGTAAGACTCATTCAGGGTCCCTGACATTGGATATTGAGCATTGGATGAGTAACTAAATGCTATAAGTATTTCAGTTACTTAATGTCCTATGTTGGTAAACATATCAATTTAATATTGGAATATATGTCTCTCTATCCTTATGTCATCCACGTCATGGGTCCCTCACAACCTTACCTCATCCCACTTGGCATTTAATGCCTCCTCTCACAACAAATATCCTTGGGATATTTTCACCCTGCAAGATGCACTTTTACTGTGCACTGCAACTGTTCCCTTGAAAACCGTGAGAAAACTGCGGGTAGTGGACTGGTCGCATTAAATGAGGTAAATAAAACGTTTTCAAAAAAACTTTCCTCACATGTGAAAAATCTACCCTCCATACTCTATAAAAACCCCTCTCAAAGCACACTAAAACACACATAAATTGTTTTCTGCATCAAAACTCTGTCAAAATCTTTTCTCAACCCAGAAAACATTGTGTGTTCTTTAATCATCAACCAGTTTAAGCAATATCTTCTCTGTAAACAATTTACAAAAGGTTTTTCATCACTAAACTCAAGAGACTTTCACCTCTTTGATTGTTCTTGTCAAGAAAATTTTATCTAAAAACCCTAAAATCTTTCAATGGAAATGGCAAGAACACAGTCTCTTCATTTTGCACCTCACTGGGTGGGCAGTCTAGAAAACGTTGAGTTTAAAACAAATAACGTTATAGGCAACTTTGAATACCCACATGATGTCCCAGCCTATAAGAGAATCATGAAATTTTTACTTAACTGCCCACTGAAACAGGCCTTTGTTTAGTGCCCTTCAATACTATACCAAAACCTCCTCAGGGAGTTCTGGGCAACTGCAGTGGCCTATGACCCGACACCCACAACTGATGAGACAGACCTTATACCACTCAGGGAGTTTCTCATCAAATTCACTATTTTAAACGAGGAACAATCAGTCACCCTGGATTATAAAACTTTTGTACATCAAGGGCTTGACTATAATCCGGACAATATGTTGCTCACCTGACCCAACTTGTTAAAATGAGTTGGGTAAAATTGTTTAGATTCAAAATTTTTGGAATGAGAACCCAGTCACCAAGAACTCTTTTCCGTGGCTTGAAGATCCCTTCACACTTCTGAGGTTCTCGGCGGGAACCATTCATCCACTGAACAAGTTAACTCTATTCAGTTGATGATGGCATACAACTTGATGACAGGGACCAATTTCGACATAGGGGAGATCATTTACAGTGATCTTTGTAACAAAGCTACTGAGCAATACTAGGGCAAATTATGTTTCATACCCTAGGTTTGTCTCATGTGCTTTGCAAGTGTTAATGGGTTGCAATAATCCTCAGGAATACAAATATTGCGCATTACCTGCAATCCTGAGCCCCTTAAATTTTCAAATAGACCCATCCCTTGTCACTGAAATTGAATTGATGGCCCATATGGTTGCTGTAAACAAACAGAGGGACTCAGTGTCTCCAAACCCTGCTCCCAAAAAGAAAGGGAAGTCGGACTAGGACTAAAACCAAACCCATTCTCGGGGCCCGAGACTTCTAGACACACCTAAAAGGCAAAAGCCCCGGTGACAAGCCACCCAGGGAGACCAAGCAACATCCACCCCGGTGACAACGAAGGACATTGATACATCACAGTCAGTGTCATTGGTCCCACAGACTACTCCCCAAGATTTAGAGGGAAACATACAACCCGATGGTAGGGGAGCGCCTTCCACAAAGCCTGATGAGGACATTCGCAAATCAAAGCTTTTGTCTAAGGGCACAACTACTGATCCCAAAGACTCGGAGGAAAGAACAACCCACTGATAGGGATATCACTGCCACTCGTTTCTAAGGATGGCCTGGGAAACACCCACCATTGCTTGAAGGAGCACAGAGAGGAACAAGACTGGGAGGAAAAGAAACAACAGCCATACAGAACTCACAACCAATCATGACTCCGTTGAAGGCCTGGGAAAAACCATCGATTAATGCGAGGTGTAAAGGGACAAAGACTCGGAGGACAAAAACCACCCGCGATCGGAACCCATCACCACCACGGTTTACTACATTTGCTGAGGTTAATCAAATACTCTTTTCGATGAGGAGCTTGTACTGTGAATATGAAATCCTTTTCTGGAGGAGAAAGAAATGGACGTGAGGTTCTACAACAAGAACAAGAACCTCGGCTGATCCAAGAAGCTGAGGAGTCACCCTTATAACGACTCTCTGCTTCTCGAGACTCTTCAACATCGATGAATAGGCGATATGACAACTCCATTCCACTCATTGAAAGGAAGCTGGTAATTTGGATTAAAAGGGCTACAAGGAGACTATATTCTTGTGTTACTGATACCCTCTGGGATCAGCATGTTGAAGTAGCTGCCAGCTATGCCGATCTAAAAGCTGAAGTGGTTACTGCCAATGCAAACACTGATGAGCATAGGGATCTCATGTATGAACATCTACACAGACTGGATGACAACCTGATGAAATTCCATAAATACTTTCAAGAGTCTCACACCAACTGGATGAAATCAGGGACTCTATCAAAGAAGACCGATGCCAACTCGGAGTGCTCGAGGCTACGAGGTCTACATGAAGAATTCATCGATCTCACTTCCAGCTGATCAACATGCTCAGTGCAAATGTTCAAGGTCTTCACTCTTCAGATGCAGTCTCTTCTATTCACCACGGTTCCTGGATGCAAGGTTCTGATCTGCCAAATCATCTTCTTCTATGGCCTGGAATCTCGGACCTAGAATGACTGCGCTGGAATTATCTCAGGCCAATCTTCTTTGAAAAATTCACAAGTCTTCAATAACATACATCTGACATCAAATCCATGGTCTCGGAGATATATCAAGCCTTTAAAGGTCATGCGCTCCCTCTCCTCAAGATCTCAAACAACTCTTTGCTCTCACCGACGTTGCGACAGCGGTTGAGGGGGAGAAAGCTCTTGAAGAGACTCCTTCTCATACGGGGGGCCACTCAACCTATATCAGCAACACCAATCTCATCAGTCCCACCAACAGCAACAACCTTAGTAACAATGACAACAGCAACAACAACACCAATAATCACAACCACGCCTCCACTGGTAGCATCTTCTTCGTCAGCTCAGGATAAGGGAAAAGCCATATAGACCACAAAAGAGCATGAAAAGATCCCCTATGAAATTGGTGGCATCGGTACAACACTCTGAACAACTCGGTGCCTACCTCGAAAGGAAGACAATGAAAGAAACAGGATGAGGAGGAAAAGAAAAGCGAGAAGCTCGGTTCATGTCGTATCCGAGGAAGCTGAAGTTGGGGATCAATCCTAAAATTCTTGAAAAAGGACAAGCAGGCCAAAAGTTCAAAGCCGCTCAGGATGCTGAATTAGCTGCTTTTAAAAAGAAAAGGGAAGAAAAGAACAAGAGGAATGCTGCAATCAGGAAAGAAAAGATTGATCACTACAACTGGACCATGACAAGCAGAAAGGCTGCTGAGAAAATCACTGATGTGAAAATCATCCGGATCCAAACCAGCGATGAATGTCTGGGGGATGATAAAAGGAATTTTAAATTTCATGATCCCTTAAAGTTCACTGACTTTGGGATCACTGAACTTAACGAGCTTGATCCCATCATCGAGAAGAAGCAAAATGCAGTGGTCAAAGAACTGATGAAATCCGTGAGCAAGCGTTATGAAAGATTAAGGGAAGCACCAGCACAGCTTGGGATACAGCCAGCTCTTACTACGGCTCAAGGGTATCAACCTTAGCCATCCCAAGGTAAAAGGAAAAGGGTTGAATCTGAGCCTGAAGCCAAGGTGCCTGGTTTTGTGCACATCGGGGAGTGCTGAAGGGGTAAAGTTTGTAAACTATTAGTCATAGAAAATCCGAAGAGGACTTTTATTCATTGATGTCTATGGGAACCCAACATTTGAAGATGGAGTGACATTGATCGGCATCTTGTGCTTCAATGGCAAGTTACTTACCAGTGGCCTCTCAAATCAAAACTCCTAAAAACATCAGGTTCTACACTGACCTGAATGCCAAGATAAGAGAGCACACTGACAAAGAAACCCTCCTCTCAAAGAAACCAAGGCTAAAAGCACTGGGAATCCACCTTGATTGACATCACTAGCAGCTTTATCATTTTGTATTTTGTATTAGTAATAGGAACCTTGTAATCTGATCAATAAACGATGTATTTTTGTTAAAATATTCAGTGTTCCTTATTATGTTCATTAGTACATTCAGTGTAAGAAGAAGCCATTTGCTCACTTGCACTGATCAAACACTTAGGTTATTTGTATATCCAAATAGGGGGAGACTGTTGGGTTCAGTGAATACCCAAACCCCTTGATTCAAGGATTTGAATAGAAAATACCCTAAGTGTTTAGTCCTTTAAACACTAACAAGTCACTGAGCGCATAGTCACTCAGTGAGTTGTCTTCGATACTCTCAGTAAGAGACAAAGAAGAAGTCTCTCCACTGTTAAGTGGAACTTAAGGGGTGAAGATTGAGTCAAGAAGAAGATGGTGGATTTAGTGAGTGATGAAAATAACACACCGAATCCCAAAACTCCTCACCAACTACTACCACTGAAGACAAACTAAAGATGAAGGCTATGAGAGCTTGAAGAATGGCGGGACAAGGCGGGATAAGTTTGAACAGATAAGACGAAGTCCTTATCAACCAAAGTCAAACTTTCCCTAAATCATTAACTCAGGCTGGTGTCATCACTGATAAGAAGAAAGCGACCTTGTCACTTTTCAAAATAGCAAAGCGTATGAGAGACAAAATATATCAATATTTTGTCTTCTATAACCTGTCAGGTTGTCCTCTAGGATAGAGTTAAAAACATACTTGTATAAATAGCATAAGAGATGGAGTGAAAGATTTAAGCTTGTGCATTAATTGTAAATCATACACACAAGTAATCTTTCACTCCTCCAATCAATATGTCCCCGAGATAGCTCGATTGGTTCCCGTGTAGTTGTGATCTAAGCTAGTCAGGAGTCATACCAAACTTGTCATTTCAATACCAAGTACTCTTTAAAGTGCTGGGTAATGTATTCTTTTTATTCGTTTTAATAAAGAATATAAACCTTGAAAATTACTCAGTGTGTTTATCTTATTAAAACTTATTTTTACTTGCATCTTTTCAGTCATTGTTCACAATTACTTGTTTTTATTGTTTTTAAACGATTGTGAAATGGGATCAACACCCTTTTATACTTGTTGTCTCTTACATTCCAAACATGAGCTCCTAAGTGTCATATCCATCACATCTTACAGCTCATTTACAACTCACTTTCACATACAACCAATTTAAAATTTGAATTTCAAATAAACCTTCCTCACCTTCTCAACATTCACATTATGATTTTGAATTTGAATTTTAAATATAGGCTTCTTTCCATTACATCACCTTCATTTCACAATCACATCTTTACAACTCATTTCCAACGTCATCACATTTAAATTTTGAATTTCAAATATTCCCTCTCAACGTCCACACTTCTCCAACAAGTTTGGAATATTCCTTTGTCATTTTCTTTCTATCCTAACCCATGCCAATCCATCTAAGTCAACCATGGTTAGTTCTTAACTCTCACTCAACATCCACACTTCTCCAACTCCAATATTTTTGGAATATTCTCTTGGTATATTCTTTGTTTCTAACTCATGCCAACTCATTCTTACTCAACCATGGTTAGTTTATAACCCCCATCCAACATCCAACATCCACACTTTCTAAGTTATAATTTCATTTTTCTAGGTTAAATTTGTATTTTCTTATATTTTAGTGCATTTTAAATACTTAATAAATAGTTTTTAATTAATAATAATTAATTAAATAGTTGTAAAAATAATTTTCTTTTTCTAATAATTTTCTTTTATTATTAGGATTGTAAAAATTTCATATTTGTAGGCCTTTTATTTCTTTAAAACTCCGCGTTTTATTTTGTACGCTTACGTAATTTTATTTAAACGTTACGTTTTAGGTTATAAACGTTCATCATTTTAAAATAGTGATAGCGTTTATTTAATATTTTTTATCTTTTATTTCCTTTAAATTTGCATTTAAGTCGCTAAGACATGCAAAT
The DNA here is from genome assembly GCA_910596185.1 of Chrysanthemum makinoi. Lineage (NCBI taxonomy): Eukaryota > Viridiplantae > Streptophyta > Magnoliopsida > Asterales > Asteraceae > Chrysanthemum > Chrysanthemum makinoi. The sequence goes on from OU343224.1 coordinate 172,467,887, forward strand.
CCCTACTATAGTTATAATCGTTTTGTTTTTATACGTTTACGTTTTAGTTAAACGTACGTTTGTATATCTTTTAGATTTTTAGGTTTCGATTGTACGCGTTTTTATTGACGTAGCTGTGACATGAGCTATTACTATTCACATTCCTAGTGTTAGTCAATCGATTACTGTTTTTCCTATACTAATATTATTTTCAACAATTCACAAGTCATTGTATTTAGGATATCACGCCGAGGACATAAACGATCCAAGGATATTTTAATCCTTGGTAAACTTTCCATTCTCCCGGGCATTGTCGCCCTTTTATCATCTGTTACGGTTGACCGTTCACAAGCGGTTGATAAGTGTGACGGAGAAATAAAGGAAGGTAGTTCGGGAGGAATCAAATTTTGGCCGCCCTGCGGGGAGGCTGTAAGCTACGTTTTATGACTTGTATTTTGTATTTTGTTGAAATACCTATCCTTGTTTGTATATTAAAACCTTATCATTCAACTACGGTTTGTCGGGACATATTTATTACAGTTAATCATTCACAAGTGATTAGCTAGCGTGGTAAACCTGACACAAGCCTAGGAGGTAGTGATTACTTATACTGTATCATATTTCATTTCATATAAACAATATAAAATACAAAAATATTTTTTGGTTGAAATCTATATGTGCTTTGATTTGCACTTTACTGTCAATTTTCCTAATCTTGATATTCCTAGGTCTAAATTTTGGCTAAACACCATGTTTACACTAAAAAAGGATTTACTGTGCTTAGTATAATTCCTGGAATGTGATAGATTAGGTTTAAATCAGTTTCATGTATTGATAATCTCATTTAGGTTTCCCTTTTAGCCAATTTTTTATAAAAAACAAACCAAAAATATTTTTCCTTTCTTTTTATAAGTCAAAAAATCAAAAAGATTCTCCCTACCTTATCATTCATAATTGGTGAGTGGCAATCCCACTCCAATTTCTCACCAAATCCCTGAGTGGCAATCCCACTCAGCTTCCCCATGAACAAATTAATTCGGGGTCGAGTCAAGCTAGTGACTCGGGAATCAAAAACATTAGCATGCACAACATGGGTTTTCACCCGTGTGTCCCATCCTAGTGTGGGGAGATGCCCCACATGTTGTATATAGATCTTAAAAACTTTGAAAATTGTATATATTAAAAAAGAGAATAATTGTTGTGTTTCTACACTTAGCTAGTAATGTTATCTTTTGACGTTCTAAGTTTCGGCATAACAATAGGTACTTTGAATATTGAGGACAATATTCATTTCTAAGTGTGGGGGAAATTCTGGCGAATTTTGATCATAAATGTACCCTTTTAGTCCCTTTTTCCCCCAAAATGGCCAAATTTAAAATTTTTTTTTTTTAGTGGAAGTACTATGTACTAAACACAACAAATGGTAATCAGTCCACCATGTCTAACCCACATAAGGATTGGCTAATCCAGGAGCAAACGGCTCTTGGTAAAGATATCTCAAATCCGTTGACGGCTTGCAATTTGCCCAAAATTGTATGGTATTCAACTCACCATATCCTAAAAAGTGAAGAGTTGGCTAGCCCGCAAGGTTATGGCTTGTGGTAAAGGCAGTGGAAAAACCATAATTGGTAATCGACTCACCAAAGATAATATTGATAATTTATCTAAGAGTTTGCTAGTCCAGAAGGGTACGGCTTCTGGTAAAGACACATCAAATCCGTTATACAGTTGGTGGTTTGCTCAAAATCATTTGGTTATCGGTGTACCAAGGTTCTTACTTGAACTGAAACATTTGGCTACTCCAGAAGTAATGGCTTTTGGTAAAGAGATGAAATCCATTAATTTTTCTCAAAACATTGCTAGGGACTAGCAATAGTTTAGTGTGGGGGATTGATGAGTGTCTAAATACTCATCATTTTTGTACAAATTAGACTGCAAAAACATCTGAAAACACTCAGTAATGCATCAAAATGATAAAAATATCACAAATAAGTGTTTTATGTGTTTTAAATGCAAAAATATCAAAATCTGGTGAAAAACGTATCAAGTTTGCAATATTGGCAGTTTTAGTTCCCCAAGTTTCAAAAGTTGTCAAAAACAGTCCCTGGTAAATCCAAATAAAGAAAAATATCATTTTAAGTCCCTAGGGATTCCTAAGTTGTCAAAATTGGTCCTTGAGACTTAAAATTACAAAATTACAACTTTAGTCCCTGAACTTTGAAATTTGGCAAGTTTAGTCCTTTGAAAAATTGAAATTGTCAAATCTAGTCCTTGTACTATTAAAGGTTGTCAGTGTTAGTCCTTATGGTAACTTTGGAGTATTGGCAGTTTGGTCCTTCAAGATTTCAGATTTGCAAGATTAGTCCTTGTCACTAAAACCAAAGCCTTGTCAAATTAAATTTGACCCCCTGCCTTTATACCAATTGTGACCCCTGTCTTTAGCTATTTTGAACCCTTAGTCAAAAAAAAGTCAAAAGCAGAAGTTAACCCGCCTTTCACTGTGCATCCTCCACCTCCTGCTTCTTCTCCACCATCCCTTGCAACACTCCACCTCCTTCCATCCCATCACCTTTTCCACCACCCCCTCATCATCACTGGCCCCCATAATTAATGCCACCCCCCTCCTACTGGCTATATCACAGGCTACAAGTCAAACATAGGTTTCCCGCCAAAATTGATAAAACAGGCAATGCACTCAAAACTCTACCATTGGCTACAAAAAGAGGTGGGATTCAATCAGAAGACACGTGGAACATTATTAGAGTATAAAAGAAGGAAGAGAGGCATGAGAAGAAGCACCTTGGACTAGCCTTGGTCACGTAGTATAGTTTTTAAGAAAGCTTTCTTTAAATTTCAATGTCTTTTAATGTTTTAATGATGTAATCTTCTTTAAATTAGTGTAATGAAACTCTACTTTCAGTTTAATTTCAAGTTTTATTTCAGTCTCAAGTTTTGCTTATTTTTCTTTAATTTTCAAGTCTTTTCAATTTCATGTTTTGTAGTTGTTTGATGGACTCTATAAGCCATATAAGCTCCTGACAAAGCTCATTTAGCTTTTAGATACATTAAAACAAGTGTAGTCTTTTAAATTCAGAAAATCATAAAAAATAAAGAAAATCATTGAAAAATCAAAAAATCTTGGGAAAATGAAGAAGATGGTGAAGCAGGGTTGAATTTGGAATGCTATGGGTATTAGGAGCTTATTGGTAAGCTAATAGGTGTAACCTTGTCCATTTGTTCTACGTCTCAGTCCTATTCTCATTTGTAAGCATTTTTTCTTAATTTTTGCAATTTACTGTTTCACTACTTTTCATGCTTAGATTCTTAAGTTTCCATGTTCTTCTGTTGTTGTTTAGTGATATCATAGTTTAATACTAGTAGTTTGTTTATTAAGATTCACTTGTGCCTAGAATTGAAAATAACTCAGTTGAAATGCATATTTGACAACTCTGTGTTTCTTGCCTGTGTTCTTGAAGTTTTATGCTCAAATGGTCCTCTTATGTGATAATTAAATGTTTGGAATCTATTTTATATTCAGATTCATTAAAAACTTTGAAATTCATGTGACAAGTGGAAATCAAAGGGTTATTTGGATTTGTTGATAAGTATGGATTCCAGTGTATGTTTGTTATTGTTTGTGGTTGTTTACTGTCACATTAGTATCTAGTAGCTCATTCAAAGCATAAATTCTAGTCCTTGTTCAGTATAAAGTCAAAATCACCTTAATCTCATCTTATTTAGTAAACTGTTAGGATTTAGAGTACAAATTTCATCATAGTTGCTCATAAGTATGTTATTTAGCTTAATTCAGTTTCATTATAACATAATATAACATATTAAGTCAGTAGATTAAGTTTTAAATTCACTTTAGTCAACTTTTAGTTTTTCTTAAAAAGTCAAAATTTCCATTTTGGTCGTTTTTGATTAAAATAGATAATTTTGTGTAGCTTTTAATACTTAGTTTCATAACCTGTGTTTATAGTATGTTTTAGTTTAGTTGCTAATATAAATCAGAAAAATATTAGTTTACCATTTCTCAGCTTATTAAGTACTTATTTCCTAGCTTATTTTTAGTCCTTTGTCTGTTAGCATGCCCTGCACCACAGCTTAGGTGTCAAGTTAATGAGCTTGCATAAGCTTCATTACTTGATCCTAGCTGGTGTATTTGGTTTCTTTGTATTGCCCTTGTGGCCTAGTTTTTATGTGCATGATTATTTTTCAGTCTTTAGCTTATTTGCATAGCTTAATCAAGCCAATCTTTTTGTCCCATATTACTCCTTCCACTGAAGCAAACAGTGGAAGTGAGTGGTTTCCATAGCTCATGAAAAGCTCCTTCATGAGCTTGAGCTTGTGACTCTTGGCTTTCAAAAGCCAAGCAGTCCATCTCAATGCCTCAATATAAGTTGAGCTATCATGAGCTTATTTGATAGGTCTATTAGGAGCTTGTATGTTTGCTCATTCACAACAATGGAATACTTATGCAGTCCATTTACACCATTTCCTTCAAGCTCCTATAAGCTCATTAGTGGTCATAAGCTTGAGTGCTTTAGTTTGTTATAAAGCTCATCCACCCAAACTATGACCCAAGTACTTAAATTCCATATTGCAGCTTATTAATAAGGGTGCAATAAACTTTTGTGTGTCCCATAACTGAGTATATAAGCAAACTCAGTGCATATATAGCATTTTCATAAGCTTCTATTAAGCTAATCTGTGAACCTCACATGTTGATTTTTAGCTTTTTGGAAACCCAACCAACCCATCTTGCTATCTCAATTCTCATTTTGGTATTTCAAGCTTATTCTATCAGCTTAAATGGCCATTACAAATAGTAGCAGGGGTGTTTGGTTCTGTGTATCTGTTAGAGCTTATGAGCTTATAACAAGCTTTTAGGTGATTGCCAGTGCACATGTTTGTTCATATTTGTTCATATAACTTGTATACATATTTCTTTCCTTTTATTTCCTGTGTGGAGCTTGTTACAGGTTCTTTGAAGCCTCCATTCCATCCAAGTCAAGCCAAAAGCTTGATTGTCTAAACCATAAGCTCACACCATTTCAGTCCATTATTCTTGTTTATACTGATCCATTGGACTTGTACTTACCTTATTTTATCTTTTGTTTCTGTTTTAAAGCTTTTTCAAGCTTATTGTGAGCTTATGAGTCCACTGTGAGCCCATAAGCTCAACTGAATGAGTCATAAGCTTATGATCAGCTTATTTCTTAGTTTGCACAGTTCCATTTTCTTCACACATGTATAATATTAATAGTAAATAAGTCCGAAAACGAAAAGCTAAAAAGAGTCACTTTTCAAGCTAAAGTAATAGCTTCTATTTTGAGCTTTTGCCCATTAGCTTATTTTTGCACATAAGCTACCATTTTTATATTTTTTTTAGATTCCTAGATTTATTTTAGAATTTTGTAAAAAGTTTCAGATTTTTCTTTAATCATTTATTATTTTTAATAAATCAATAATAGTTTTTAGTAATTAATAATAGTAAATAATTAATAATAAATAAATAAAAAGCATAAAAATATATTTTCAGTTTTAAAATTAGTTTTATAATATTTTAGATTTTTCTAAGTTATAATTTCATTTTTCTAGGTTAAATTTGTATTTTCTTATATTTTAGTGCATTTTAAATACTTAATAAATAGTTTTTAATTAATAATAATTAATTAAATAGTTGTGAAAATAATTTTCTTTTTCTAATAATTTTCTTTTATTATTAGGATTGTAAAAATGTCATTTTCATATTTGTAGGCCTTTTATTTCTTTAAAACTCATGTTTTATTTTGTACGTTTACGTAATTTTATTTAAACGTACGTTTTAGGTTATAAACGTTCATCATTTTAAAAATAGTGATAGCGTTTATTTAATATTTTTTATCTTTTATTTCCTTTAAATTTGCATTTAAGTCGCTAAGACATGCAAATCCCTACTATAGTTATAATCGTTTTGTTTTTATACGTTTACGTTTAGTTAAACGTACGTTTGTATATCTTTTAGATTTTTAGGTTTCTGATTGTACGTTTTTATTGACGTAGCTGTGACAGAGCTATTACTATTCACATTCCTAGTGTTAGTCAATCAGATTCCTGTTTTTCCTATACTAATATTATTTTCAACAATTCACAAGTCATTGTATTCAGGATATCACGCCTCACCAGGACATAAACGATCCAAGGATATTTTTAATCCTTGGTAAACTTTCCATTCTCTCCCGGGCTGTCGCCCTTTTATCATCTGTTACGGTTGACCGTTCACAAGCGGTTGATAAGTGTGACGGAGAAATAAAAGAAGGTAGTACGGGAGGAATCAAATTTGGCGCCGCCGGGGAGGCTGTGCTACGTTTTATGACTTGTATTTTGTATTTTGTTGAAATACCTATCCTTGTTTGTATATTAAACCTTATCATTCAACTACCAGGCTGTCAGACATATTTATTACAGTTAATCATTCACAAGTGATTAGCTAGCGTGGTAAACCTGACACAAGCCTAGGAGGTAGTGATTACTTATACTGTATCATATTTCATTTCATATAAACAATATAAAATACAAAAATATTTTTTGGTTGAAATCTATCTGTGCTTTGATTTGCACTTTACTGTCAATTTTTCCTAATCTTGATATTCCTAAGTCTAAATTTTGGCTAAACACCATGTTTACACTAAAAAAGGATTTACTGTGCTTAGTATAATTCCTGGAATGTGATAGATTAGGTTTAAATCAGTTTCATGTATTGATAATCTCATTTAGGTTTCCCTTTTAGCCAATTTTTTTATCAAAAAAAAAAAAAAAACCCAAAAATATTTTTCCTTTCTTTTTATAAGTCAAAAAATCAAAAAGATTCTCCCTACCTTATCATTCATAATTCTGTGAGTGGCAATCCCACTCCAATTTCTCACCAAATTCCTGAGTGGCAATCCCACTCAGCTTCCCCATGAACAAATTAATTCGGGGTCAAGTCAAGCTAGTGACTCGGGAATCAAAAACATTAGCATGCACAACATGGGTTTTCACCCGTGTGTACGACCCTAGTGTGGGGGAGATGCCCCACATGTTGTATATAGATCTAAAAACTTTGAAAATTGTATATATTAAAAAGAGAATAATTGTTGTGTTTCTACACTTAGCTAGTAATGTTATCTTTTACGTTCTAAGTTTCGGCATAACAGCCGGTACTTTGAATATTGAGGACAATATTCATTTCTAAGTGTGGGGGGGAAATTCTGGCGAATTTTGATCATAAATGTACCCTTTTAGTCCCTTTTTCCCCAAAATGGCCAAATTTTAAATTTTTTTTTTAGTGGAAGTACTATGTACTAAACACAACAAATGGTAATCAGTCCACCATGTCTAACCCACATAAGGACTGGCTAATCCAGGAGCAAACGGCTCTTGGTAAAGATATCTCAAATCCGTTGACGGCTTGCAATTTGCCCAAAATTGTATGGTATTCAACTCACCATATCCTAAAAAGTGAAGAGTTGGCTAGCCCGCAAGGTTATGGCTTGTGGTAAAGGCAGTGGAAAAACCATAATTGGTAATCGACTCACCAAAGATAATATTGATAATTTATCTAAGAGTTGGCTAGTCCAGAAGGGTACGGCTTCTGGTAAAGACAAATCAAATCCGTTATACAGCTGGTGGTTTGCTCAAAATCATTTGGTTATCGGTGTACCAAGGTTCTTACTTGAACTGAAACATTTGGCTACTCCAGAAGTAATGGCTTTTGGTAAAGAGATGAAATCCATTAAATTTTTCTCAAAACATTGCTAGGGACTAGCAATATCTTAGTGTGGGGGATTGATGAGTGTCTAAATACTCATCATTTTTGTACAAATTAGACTGCAAAAACATCTGAAAACACTCAGAAATGCATCAAAATGATAAAAATATCACAAATAAGTGTTTTATGTGTTTTAAATGCAAAAATATCAAAATCTGGTGAAAAACGTATCAAGTTTGCAATATTGGCAGTTTTAGTCCCCCAAGTTTCAAAAGTTGTCAAAACAGTCCCTGGTAAATCCAAATAAAGAAAAATATCATTTTAAGTCCCTAGGGATTCCTAAGTTGTCAAAATTGGTCCTTGAGACTTAAAATTACAAAATTACAACTTTAGTCCCTGAACTTTGAAATTTGGCAAGTTTAGTCCTTTGAAAAATTGAAATTGTCAAATCTAGTCCTTGTACTATTAAAGGTTGTCAGTGTTAGTCCTTATGGTAACTTTGGAGTATTGGCAGTTTGGTCCTTCAAGATTTCAGATTTGCAAGATTAGTCCTTGTCACTAAAACCAAAGCCTTGTCAAATTAAATTTGACCCCCTGCCTTTATACCAATTGTGACCCCTGTCTTTAGCTATTTTGAACCCTTAGTCAAAAAAAAGTCAAAAGCAGAAGTTAACCCGCCTTTCACTGTGCATCCTCCACCTCCTGCTTCTTCTCCACCATCCCCTGCAACACTCCACCTCCTTCCATCCCATCACCTTTTCCACCACCCCCTCATCATCACTGACCCCCACAATTAATGCCACCCCCCTCCTACTGGCTATATCACAGGCTACAAGTCAAACATAGGTTTCCCGCCAAAATTGATAAAACAGGCAATGCACTCAAAACTCTACCATTGGCTACAAAAAGAGGTGGGATTCAATCAGAGGACACGTGGAACATTTAGAGTATAAAGAAGGAAGAGAGGCATGAGAAGAAGCACCTTGGACTAGCCTTGGTCACGTAGTATAGTTTTTAAGAAAGCTTTCTTTAAATTTCAATGTCTTTTAATGTTTTAATGATGTAATCTTCTTTAAATTAGTGTAATGAAACTCTACTTTCAGTTTAATTTCAAGTTTTATTTCAGTCTCAAGTTATGCTTATTTTTCTTTAATTTTCAAGTCTTTTCAATTTCATGTTTTGTAGTTGTTTGATGGACTCTATAAGCCATATAAGCTCCTGACAAAGCTCATTTAGCTTTTAGATACATTAAAACAAGTGTAGTCTTTTAAATTCAGAAAATCATAAAAAATAAAGAAAATCATTGAAAAATCAAAAATCTTGGGAAAATGAAGAAGATGGTGAAGCAGGGTTGAATTTGGAATGCTATGGGTATTAGGAGCTTATTGGTAAGCTAATAGGTGTAACCTTGTCCATTTGTTCTACGTCTCAGTCCTATTCTCATTTGTAAGCATTTTTTCTTAATTTTTGCAATTTACTGTTTCACTACTTTTCATGCTTAGATTCTTAAGTTTCCATGTTCTTCTGTTGTTGTTTAGTGATATCATAGTTTAATACTAGTAGTTTGTTTATTAAGATTCACTTGTGCCTAGAATTGAAAATAACTCAGTTGAAATGCATATTTGACAACTCTGTGTTTCTTGCCTGTGTTCTTGAAGTTTTATGCTCAAATGGTCCTCTTATGTGATAATTAAATGTTTGGAATCTATTTTATATTCAGATTCATTAAAAACTTTGAAATTCATGTGACAAGTGGAAATCAAAGGGTTATTTGGATTTGCTGATAAGTATGGATTCCAGTGTATGTTTGTTATTGTTTGTGGTTGTTTACTGTCACATTAGTATCTAGTAGCTCATTCAAAGCATAAATTCTAGTCCTTGTTCAGTTTAAAGTCAAAATCACCTTAATCTCATCTTATTTAGTAAACTGTTAGGATTTAGAGTACAAATTTCATCATAGTTGCTCATAAGTATGTTATTTAGCTTAATTCAGTTTCATTATAACATAATATAACATATTAAGTCAGTAGATTAAGTTTTAAATTCACTTTAGTCAACTTTTAGTTTTTCTTAAAAAGTCAAAATTTTCATTTTGGTCGTTTTTGATTAAAATAGATAATTTTGTGTAGCTTTTAATACTTAGTTTCATAACCTGTGTTTATAGTATGTTTTAGTTTAGTTGCTAATATAAATCAGAAAAATATTAGTTTACCATTTCTCAGCTTATTAAGTACTTATTTCCTAGCTTATTTTTAGTCCTTTGTCTGTTAGCATGCCTGCACACAGCTTTAGGTGTCAAGTTAATGAGCTTGCATAAGCTTCATTACTTGATCCTAGCTGGTGTATTTGGTTTCTTTGTATTGCCCTTGTGGCCTAGTTTTTATGTGCATGATTATTTTTCAGTCTTTAGCTTATTTGCATAGCTTAATCAAGCCAATCTTTTTGTCCCATATTACTCCTTCCACTGAAGCAAACAGTGGAAGTGAGTGGTTTCCATAGCTCATGAAAAGCTCCTTCATGAGCTTGAGCTTGTGACTCTTGGCTTTTCAAAAAGCCAAGCAGTCCATCTCAATGCCTCAATATAAGTTGAGCTATCATGAGCTTATTTGATAGGTCTATTAGGAGCTTGTATGTTTGCTCATTCACAACAATGGAATACTTATGCAGTCCATTTACACCATTTCCTTCAAGCTCCTATAAGCTCATTAGTGGTCATAAGCTTGAGTGCTTTAGTTTTTTATAAAGCTCATCCACCCAAATCTATGACCCAGTACTTAAATTCCATATTGCAGCTTATTAATAAGGGCTGCAATAAACTTTTTGTGTGTCCCATAACTGAGTATATAAGCAAACTCAGTGCATTAATAGCATTTTCATAAGCTTCTATTAAGCTAATCTGTGAACCTCACATGTTGATTTTTAGCTTTTTGGAAACCCAACCAACCCATCTTGCTATCTCAATTCTCATTTTGGTATTTCAAGCTTATTCTATCAGCTTAAATGGCCATTACAAATAGTAGCAGGGGTGTTTGGTTCTGTGTATCTGTTAGAGCTTATGAGCTTATAACAAGCTTTTAGGTGATTGCCAGTGCACATGTTTGTTCATATTTGTTCATATAACTTGTATACATATTTCTTTCCTTTTATTTCCTGTGTGGAGCTTGTTACAGGTTCTTTGAAGCCTCCATTCCATCCAAGTCAAGCCAAAAGCTTGATTGTCTAAACCATAAGCTCACACCATTTCAGTCCATTATTCTTGTTTATACTGATCCATTGGACTTGTACTTACCTTATTTTATCTTTTGTTTTCTGTTTAAAGCCTTTTCAAGCTTATTGTGAGCTTATGAGTCCACTGTGAGCCCATAAGCTCAACTGAATGAGTCATAAGCTTATGATCAGCTTATTTCTTAGTTTGCACAGTTCCATTTTCTTCACACATGTATAATATTAATAGTAAATAAGTCCAGAAAACAGAAAAGCTAAAAAGAGTCACTTTTCAAGCTAAAGTAATAGCTTCTATTTGGAGCTTTTGCCCATTAGCTTATTTTTGCACATAAGCTACCATTTTTATATTTTTTTTAGATTCCTAGATTTATTTTAGAATTTTGTAAAAAGTTTCAGATTTTTCTTTAATCATTTATTATTTTTAATAAATCAATAATAGTTTTTAGTAATTAATAATAGTAAATAATTAATAATAAATAAATAAAAAGCATAAAAAATATATTTTCAGTTTTAAAATTAGTTTTATAATATTTTAGATTTTTCTAAGTTATAATTTCATTTTTCTAGGTTAAATTTGTATTTTCTTATATTTTAGTGCATTTTAAATACTTAATAAATAGTTTTTAATTAATAATAATTAATTAAATAGTTGTAAAAATAATTTTCTTTTATTATTAGGATTGTAAAAATGTCATTTTCATATTTGTAGGCCTTTTATTTCTTTAAAACTCACGTTTTATTTTGTACGTTTACGTAATTTTATTTAAACGTACGTTTTAGGTTATAAACGTTCATCATTTAAAAATAGTGATAGCGTTTATTTAATATTTTTTATCTTTTATTTCCTTTAAATTTGCATTTAAGTCGCTAAGACATGCAAATCCCTACTATAGTTATAATCGTTTTGTTTTTATACGTTTACGTTTTAGTTAAACGTACGTTTGTATATCTTTTAGATTTTTAGGTTTCTGATTGTTCGTTTTTATTGACGTAGCTGTGACAGAGCTATTACTATTCACATTCCTAGTGTTAGTCAATCAGATTCCTGTTTTCCTATACTAATATTATTTTCAACAATTCACAAGTCATTGTATTTAGGATATCACGCCTCGCCAGGACATAAACGATCCAAGGATATTTTAATCCTTGGTAAACTTTCCATTCTCTCCCGGGCTGTCGCCCTTTTATCATCTGTTACGGTTGACCGTTCACAAGCGGTTGATAAGTGTGACGGAGAAATAAAAGAAGGTAGTTCGGGAGGAATCAAATTTTGGCGCCGCTGCCGGGGAGGCTGTGCTACGTATTATGACTTGTATTTTGTATTTTGTTGAAATACCTATCCTTGTTTGTATATTAAACCTTATCATTCAACTACCAGGCTGTCAGGACATATTTATTACAGTTAATCATTCACAAGTGATTAGCTAGCATGGTAAACCTGACACAAGCCTAGGAGGTAGTGATTACTTATACTGTATCATATTTCATTTCATATAAACAATATAAAATACAAAAATATTTTTTTGGTTGAAATCTATCTGTGCTTTGATTTGCACTTTACTGTCAATTTTCCTAATCTTGATATTCCTATGTCTAAATTTTGGCTAAACACCATGTTTACACTAAAAAAGGATTTACTGTGCTTAGTATAATTCCTGGAATGTGATAGATTAGGTTTAAATCAGTTTCATGTATTGATAATCTCATTTAGGTTTCCCTTTTAGCCAATTTTTTTATCAAAAAAAAAAAAAAAACCCAAAAATATTTTTCCTTTCTTTTTATAAGTCAAAAAATCAAAAAGATTCTCCCTACCTTATCATTCATAATTCTGTGAGTGGCAATCCCACTCCAATTTCTCACCAAATCCCTGAGTGGCAATCCCACTCAGCTTCCCCATGAACAAATTAATTCGGGGTCGAGTCAAGCTAGTGACTCGGGAATCAAAAACATTAGCATGCACAACATGGGTTTTCACCCGTGTGTAACACCCTAGTGTGGGGGAGATGCCCCACATGTTGTATATAGATCTAAAAAACTTTGAAAATTGTATATATTAAAAAGAGAATAATTGTTGTGTTTCTACACTTAGCTAGTAATGTTATCTTTTTACGTTCTAAGTTTCGGCATTACAGCCGGTACTTTGAATATTGAGGACAATATTCATTTCTAAGTGTGGGGGGGAAATTCTGGCGAATTTTGATCATAAATGTACCCCTTTTAGTCCCTTTTTCCCCCAAAATGGCCAAATTTTAAAATTTTTTTTTTTTAGTGGAAGTACTATGTACTAAACACAACAAATGGTAATCAGTCCACCATGTCTAACCCACATAAGGACTGGCTAATCCAGGAGCAAACGGCTCTTGGTAAAGATATCTCAAATCCGTTGACGGCTTGCAATTTGCCCAAAATTGTATGGTATTCAACTCACCATATCCTAAAAAGTGAAGAGTTGGCTAGCCCGCAAGGTTATGGCTTGTGGTAAAGGCAGTGGAAAAACCATAATTGGTAATCGACTCACCAAAGATAATATTGATAATTTATCTAAGAGTTGGCTAGTCCAGAAGGGTACGGCTTCTGGTAAAGACACATCAAATCCGTTATACAGCTGGTGGTTTGCTCAAAATCATTTGGTTATCGGTGTACCAAGGTTCTTACTTGAACTGAAACATTTGGCTACTCCAGAAGTAATGGCTTTTGGTAAAGAGATGAAATCCATTAAATTTTTCTCAAAACATTGCTAGGGACTAGCAATAGTTTAGTGTGGGGGATTGATGAGTGTCTAAATACTCATCATTTTTGTACAAATTAGACTGCAAAAACATCTGAAAACACTCAGAAATGCATCAAAATGATAAAAATATCACAAATAAGTGTTTTATGTGTTTTAAATGCAAAAATATCAAAATCTGGTGAAAAACGTATCAAGTTTGCAATATTGGCAGTTTTAGTCCCCCAAGTTTCAAAAGTTGTCAAAAACAGTCCCTGGTAAATCCAAATAAAGAAAAATATCATTTTAAGTCCCTAGGGATTCCTAAGTTGTCAAAATTGGTCCTTGAGACTTAAAATTACAAAATTACAACTTTAGTCCCTGAACTTTGAAATTTGGCAAGTTTAGTCCTTTGAAAAATTGAAATTGTCAAATCTAGTCCTTGTACTATTAAAGGTTGTCAGTGTTAGTCCTTATGGTAACTTTGGAGTATTGGCAGTTTGGTCCTTCAAGATTTCAGATTTGCAAGATTAGTCTTTGTCACTAAAACCAAAGCCTTGTCAAATTAAATTTGACCCCCTGCCTTTATACCAATTGTGACCCCTGTCTTTAGCTATTTTGAACCCTTAGTAAAAAAAAAGTCAAAAGCAGAAGTTAACCCGCCTTTCACTGTGCATCCTCCACCTCCTCGCTTTCTCCACCATCCCCTGCAACACTCCACCTCCTTCCATCCCATCACCTTTTCCACCCCCCCCTCATCATCACTGACCCCCACAATTAATGCCACCCCCCTCCTACTGGCTATATCACAGGCTACAAGTCAAACCAAGGTTCCCGCCAAAATTGATAAAACAGGCAATGCACTCAAAACTCTACCATGGCTACAAAAGAGGTGGGATTCAATCAGAGGACACGTGGAACATATTAGAGTAAAAGAAGGAAGAGAGGCATGAGAAGAAGCACCTTGGACTAGCCTTGGTCACGTAGTATAGTTTTTAAGAAAGCTTTCTTTAAATTTCAATGTCTTTTAATGTTTTAATGATGTAATCTTCTTTAAATTAGTGTAATGAAACTCTACTTTCAGTTTAATTTCAAGTTTTATTTCAGTCTCAAGTTTTGCTTATTTTTCTTTAATTTTCAAGTCTTTTCAATTTCATGTTTTGTAGTTGTTTGATGGACTCTATAAGCCATATAAGCTCCTGACAAAGCTCATTTAGCTTTTAGATACATTAAAACAAGTGTAGTCTTTTAAATTCAGAAAATCATAAAAAATAAAGAAAATCATTGAAAAATCAAAAATCTTGGGAAAATGAAGAAGATGGTGAAGCAGGGTTGAATTTGGAATGCTATGGGTATTAGGAGCTTATTGGTAAGCTAATAGGTGTAACCTTGTCCATTTGTTCTACGTCTCAGTCCTATTCTCATTTGTAAGCATTTTTTCTTAATTTTTGCAATTTACTGTTTCACTACTTTTCATGCTTAGATTCTTAAGTTTCCATGTTCTTCTGTTGTTGTTTAGTGATATCATAGTTTAATACTAGTAGTTTGTTTATTAAGATTCACTTGTGCCTAGAATTGAAAATAACTCAGTTGAAATGCATATTTGACAACTCTGTGTTTCTTGCCTGTGTTCTTGAAGTTTTATGCTCAAATGGTCCTCTTATGTGATAATTAAATGTTTGGAATCTATTTTATATTCAGATTCATTAAAAACTTTGAAATTCATGTGACAAGTGGAAATCAAAGGGTTATTTGGATTTGCTGATAAGTATGGATTCCAGTGTATGTTTGTTATTGTTTGTGGTTGTTTACTGTCACATTAGTATCTAGTAGCTCATTCAAAGCATAAATTCTAGTCCTTGTTCAGTTTAAAGTCAAAATCACCTTAATCTCATCTTATTTAGTAAACTGTTAGGATTTAGAGTACAAATTTCATCATAGTTGCTCATAAGTATGTTATTTAGCTTAATTCAGTTTCATTATAACATAATATAACATATTAAGTCAGTAGATTAAGTTTTAAATTCACTTTAGTCAACTTTTAGTTTTTCTTAAAAGTCAAATTTCCATTTTGGTCGTTTTTGATTAAAATAGATAATTTTGTGTAGCTTTTAATACTTAGTTTCATAACCTGTGTTTATAGTATGTTTTAGTTTAGTTGCTAATATAAATCAGAAAAATAATAGTTTACCATTTCTCAGCTTATTAAGTACTTATTTCCTAGCTTATTTTTAGTCCTTTGTCTGTTAGCATGCCCTGCACCACAGCTTAGGTGTCAAGTTAATGAGCTTGCATAAGCTTCATTACTTGATCCTAGCTGGTGTATTTGGTTTCTTTGTATTGCCCTTGTGGCCTAGTTTTTATGTGCATGATTATTTTTCAGTCTTTAGCTTATTTGCATAGCTTAATCAAGCCAATCTTTTTGTCCCATATTACTCCTTCCACTGAAGCAAACAGTGGAAGTGAGTGGTTTCCATAGCTCATGAAAAGCTCCTTCATGAGCTTGAGCTTGTGACTCTTGGCTTTTCAAAAAGCCAAGCAGTCCATCTCAATGCCTCAATATAAGTTGAGCTATCATGAGCTTATTTGATAGGTCTATTAGGAGCTTGTATGTTTGCTCATTCACAACAATGGAATACTTATGCAGTCCATTTACACCATTTCCTTCAAGCTCCTATAAGCTCATTAGTGGTCATAAGCTTGAGTGCTTTAGTTTTTTATAAAGCTCATCCACCCAAATCTATGACCCAGTACTTAAATTCCATATTGCAGCTTATTAATAAGGGCTGCAATAAACTTTTTGTGTGTCCCATAACTGAGTATATAAGCAAACTCAGTGCATTAATAGCATTTTCATAAGCTTCTATTAAGCTAATCTGTGAACCTCACATGTTGATTTTTAGCTTTTTGGAAACCCAACCAACCCATCTTGCTATCTCAATTCTCATTTTGGTATTTCAAGCTTATTCTATCAGCTTAAATGGCCATTACAAATAGTAGCAGGGGTGTTTGGTTCTGTGTATCTGTTAGAGCTTATGAGCTTATAACAAGATTTTAGGTGATTGCCAGTGCACATGTTTGTTCATATTTGTTCATATAACTTGTATACATATTTCTTTCCTTTTATTTCCTGTGTGGAGCTTGTTACAGGTTCTTTGAAGCCTCCATTCCATCCAAGTCAAGCCAAAAGCTTGATTGTCTAAACCATAAGCTCACACCATTTCAGTCCATTATTCTTGTTTATACTGATCCATTGGACTTGTACTTACCTTATTTTATCTTTTGTTTTCTGTTTAAAGCTTTTTCAAGCTTATTGTGAGCTTATGAGTCCACTGTGAGCCCATAAGCTCAACTGAATGAGTCATAAGCTTATGATCAGCTTATTTCTTAGTTTGCACAGTTCCATTTTCTTCACACATGTATAATATTAATAGTAAATAAGTCCAGAAAACAGAAAAGCTAAAAAGAGTCACTTTTCAAGCTAAAGTAATAGCTTCTATTTGGAGCTTTTGCCCATTAGCTTATTTTTGCACATAAGCTACCATTTTTATATTTTTTTTAGATTCCTAGATTTATTTTAGAATTTTGTAAAAAGTTTCAGATTTTTCTTTAATCATTTATTATTTTTAATAAATCAATAATAGTTTTTAGTAATTAATAATAGTAAATAATTAATAATAAATAAATAAAAAGCATAAAAAATATATTTTCAGTTTTAAAATTAGTTTTATAATATTTTAGATTTTTCTAAGTTATAATTTCATTTTTCTAGGTTAAATTTGTATTTTCTTATATTTTAGTGCATTTTAAATACTTAATAAATAGTTTTTAATTAATAATAATTAATTAAATAGTTGTAAAAATAATTTTCTTTTTCTAATAATTTTCTTTTATTATTAGGATTGTAAAAATGTCATTTTCATATTTGTAGGCCTTTTATTTCTTTAAAACTCACGTTTTATTTTGTACGTTTACGTAATTTTATTTAAACGTACGTTTTAGGTTATAAACGTTCATCATTTTAAAAATAGTGATAGCGTTTATTTAATATATTTTATCTTTTATTTCCTTTAAATTTGCATTTAAGTCGCTAAGACATGCAAATCCCTACTATAGTTATAATCGTTTTGTTTTTATACGTTTACGTTTTAGTTAAACGTACGTTTGTATATCTTTTAGATTTTTAGGTTTCTGATTGTACGTTTTTATTGACGTAGCTGTGACAGAGCTATTACTATTCACATTCCTAGTGTTAGTCAATCAGATTCCTGTTTTTCCTATACTAATATTATTTTCAACAATTCACAAGTCATTGTATTTAGGATATCACGCCTCGCCAGGACATAAACGATCCAAGGATATTTTAATCCTTGGTAAACTTGCATTCTCTCCCGGGCTGTCGCCCTTTTATCATCTGTTACGGTTGACCGTTCACAAGCGGTTGATAAGTGTGACGGAGAAATAAAATAAGGTAGTTCGGGAGGAAACAAATTTTGGGCCGTGCCGGGGAGGCTGTGCTACGTTTTATGACTTGTATTTTGTATTTTGTTGAAATACCTATCCTTGTTTGTATATTATACTTTATCATTCAACTACCAGGCAAATGTCAGGACATATTTATTACAGTTAATCATTCACAAGTGATTAGCTAGCGTGGTAAACCTGACACAAGCCTGGGAGGTAGTGATTACTTATACTGTATCATATTTCATTTCATATAAACAATATAAAATACAAAAATATTTTTGGTTGAAATCTATCTGTGCTTTGATTTGCACTTTACTGTCAATTTTCCTAATCTTGATATTCCTATGTCTAAATTTTGGCTAAACACCATGTTTACACTAAAAAGGATTTACTGTGCTTAGTATAATTCCTGGAATGTGATAGATTAGGTTTAAATCAGTTTCATGTATTGATAATCTCATTTAGGTTCCCTTTAGCCAATTTTTTTTATCAAAAAAAAAAAAAACCCAAAATAATTTTTCCTTTCTTTTTATAAGTCAAAAATCAAAAAGATTCTCCCTACCTTATCATTCATAATTCTGTGAGTGGCAATCCCACTCCAATTTCTCACCAAATCCCTGAGTGGCAATCCCACTCAACTTCCCCATGAACAAATTAATTCGGGGTCGAGTCAAGCTAGTGACTCGGGAATCAAAAACATTAGCATGCACAACATGGGTTTTCACCCGTGTGTACCACCTAGTGTGGGGGAGATGCCCCACATGTTGTATATAGATCTAAAAACTTTGAAAATTGTATATATTAAAAAGAGAATAATTGTTGTGTTTCTACACTTGGCTAGTAATGTTATCTTTTACGTTCTAAGTTTCGGCATAACAGCCGGTACTTTGAATATTGAGGACAATATTCATTTCTAAGTGTGGGGGGGAAATTCTGGCGAATTTTGATCATAAATGTACCCTTTTAGTCCCTTTTTCCCCAAAATGGCCAAATTTTAAATTTTTTTTTTTAGTGGAAGTACTATGTACTAAACACAACAAATGGTAATCAGTCCACCATGTCTAACCCACATAAGGATTGGCTAATCCAGGAGCAAACGGCTCTTGGTAAAGATATCTCAAATCCGTTGACGGCTTGCAATTTGCCCAAAATTGTATGGTATTCAACTCACCATATCCTAAAAAGTGAAGAGTTGGCTAGCCGCAAGGTTATGGCTTGTGGTAAAGGCAGTGGAAAAACCATAATTGGTAATCGACTCACCAAAGATAATATTGATAATTTATCTAAGAGTTGGCTAGTCCAGAAGGGTACGGCTTCTGGTAAAGACACATCAAATCCGTTATACAGCTGGTGGTTTGCTCAAAATCATTTGGTTATCGGTGTACCAAGGTTCTTACTTGAACTGAAACATTTGGCTACTCCAGAAGTAATGGCTTTTGGTAAAGAGATGAAATCCATTAAATTTTTCTCAAAACATTGCTAGGGACTAGCAATATCTTAGTGTGGGGATTGATGAGTGTCTAAATACTCATCATTTTTGTACAAATTAGACTGCAAAAACATCTGAAAACACTCAGAAATGCATCAAAATGATAAAAATATCACAAATAAGTGTTTTATGTGTTTTAAATGCAAAAATATCAAAATCTGGTGAAAAACGTATCAAGTTTGCATAATTGGCAGTTTTAGTCCCCAAGTTTCAAAAGTTGTCAAAAACAGTCCCTGGTAAATCCAAATAAAAAAAAATATCATTTTAAGTCCCTAGGGATTCCTAAGTTGTCAAAATTGGTCCTTGAGACTTAAAATTACAAAATTACAACTTTAGTCCCTGAACTTTGAAATTTGGCAAGTTTAGTCCTTTGAAAAATTGAAATTGTCAAATCTAGTCCTTGTACTATAAAGGTTGTCAGGTTAGTCCTTATGGTAACTTTGAGTATTGGCGGTCCTTCAAGATTTCAGATTTGCAAGATTAGTCCTCATTCACTAAAACCAAAGCCTTGTCAAATTAAATTTGACCCCTGCCTTTATACCAATTGTGACCCCTGTCTTTAGCTATTTTGAACCCTTAGTCAAAAAGTCAAAAGCGAAGTTAACCCGCCTTTCACTGTGCAAGTAATCCTCCACCTCTGCTTCTTCTCCACCATCCCCTGCAACACTCCACCTCCTTCCATCCCATCACCTTTTCCACCACCCCCTCATCATCACTGACCCCCACAATTAATGCCACCCCCTCCTACTGGCTATATCACAGGCTACAAGTCAAACATAGGTTTCTCGCCAAAATTGATAAAACAGCAATGCACTCAAAATCTACCATTGGCTACAAAAAGATGTGGGATTCAATCAGAGGACACGTGGAACATTATTAGAGTATAAAAGAAGGAAGAGAGGCATGAGAAGAAGCACCTTGGACTAGCCTTGGTCACGTAGTATAGTTTTTAAGAAAGCTTTCTTTAAATTTCAATGTCTTTTAATGTTTTAATGATGTAATCTTCTTTAAATTAGTGTAATGAAACTCTACTTTCAGTTTAATTTCAAGTTTTATTTCAGTCTCAAGTTATGCTTATTTTTCTTTAATTTTCAAGTCTTTTCAATTTCATGTTTTGTAGTTGTTTGATGGACTCTATAAGCCATATAAGCTCCTGACAAAGCTCATTTAGCTTTTAGATACATTAAAACAAGTGTAGTCTTTTAAATTTAAAATTATAAAAAAATAAAGAAAATCATTGAAAAATCAAAAATCTTGGGAAAATGAAGAAGATGGTGAAGCAGGGTTGAATTTGGAATGCTATGGGTATTAGGAGCTTATTGGTAAGCTAATAGGTGTAACCTTGTCCATTTGTTCTACGTCTCAGTCCTATTCTCATTTGTAAGCATTTTTTCTTAATTTTTGCAATTTACTGTTTCACTACTTTTCATGCTTAGATTCTTAAGTTTCCATGTTCTTCTGTTGTTGTTTAGTGATATCATAGTTTAATACTAGTAGTTTGTTTATTAAGATTCACTTGTGCCTAGAATTGAAAATAACTCAGTTGAAATGCATATTTGACAACTCTGTGTTTCTTGCCTGTGTTCTTGAAGTTTTATGCTCAAATGGTCCTCTTATGTGATAATTAAATGTTTGGAATCTATTTTATATTCCGATTCATTAAAAACTTTGAAATTCATGTGACAAGTGGAAATCAAAGGGTTATTTGGATTTGCTGATAAGTATGGATTCCAGTGTATGTTTGTTATTGTTTGTGGTTGTTTACTGTCACATTAGTATCTAGTAGCTCATTCAAAGCATAAATTCTAGTCCTTGTTCAGTTTAAAGTCAAAATCACCTTAATCTCATCTTATTTAGTAAACTGTTAGGATTTAGAGTACAAATTTCATCATAGTTGCTCATAAGTATGTTATTTAGCTTAATTCAGTTTCAAGTATAACATAATATAACATATTAAGTCAGTAGATTAAGTTTTAAATTCACTTTAGTCAACTTTTAGTTTTTCTTAAAAGTCAAAATTTCCATTTTGGTCGTTTTTGATTAAAATAGATAATTTTGTGTAGCTTTTAATACTTAGTTTCATAACATGTGTTTATAGTATGTTTTAGTTTAGTTGCTAATATAAATCAGAAAAATATTAGTTTACCATTTCTCAGCTTATTAAGTACTTATTTCCTAGCTTATTTTTAGTCCTTTGTCTGTTAGCATGCCCTGCACCACAGCTTAGGTGTCAAGTTAATGAGCTTGCATAAGCTTCATTACTTGATCCTAGCTGGTGTATTTGGTTTCTTTGTATTGCCCTTGTGGCCTAGTTTTTATGTGCATGATTATTTTTCAGTCTTTAGCTTATTTGCATAGCTTAATCAAGCCAATCTTTTTGTCCCATATTACTCCTTCCACTGAAGCAAACAGTGGAAGTGAGTGGTTTCCATAGCTCATGAAAAGCTCCTTCATGAGCTTGAGCTTGTGACTCTTGGCTTTTCAAAAAGCCAAGCAGTCCATCTCAATGCCTCAATATAAGTTGAGCTATCATGAGCTTATTTGATAGGTCTATTAGGAGCTTGTATGTTTGCTCATTCACAACAATGGAATACTTATGCAGTCCATTTACACCATTTCCTTCAAGCTCCTATAAGCTCATTAGTGGTCATAAGCTTGAGTGCTTTAGTTTTTTATAAAGCTCATCCACCCAAATCTATGACCCAGTACTTAAATTCCATATTGCAGCTTATTAATAAGGGCCGCAATAAACTTTTTGTGTGTCCCATAACTGAGTATATAAGCAAACTCAGTGCATTAATAGCATTTTCATAAGCTTCTATTAAGCTAATCTGTGAACCTCACATGTTGATTTTTAGCTTTTTGGAAACCCAACCAACCCATCTTGCTATCTCAATTCTCATTTTTGCATTTCAAGCTTATTCTATCGCTTAAATGGCCATTACAAATAGTAGCAGGGGTGTTTGGTTCTGTGTATCTGTTAGAGCTTATGAGCTTATAACAAGCTTTTAGGTGATTGCCAGTGCACATGTTTGTTCATATTTGTTCATATAACTTGTATACATATTTCTTTCCTTTTATTTCCTGTGTGGAGCTTGTTACAGGTTCTTTGAAGCCTCCATTCCATCCAAGTCAAGCCAAAAGCTTGATTGTCTAAACCATAAGCTCACACCATTTCAGTCCATTATTCTTGTTTATATTGATCCATTGGACTTGTACTTACCTTATTTTATCTTTTGTTTTCTGTTTAAAGCTTTTTCAAGCTTATTGTGAGCTTATGAGTCCACTGTGAGCCCATAAGCTCAACTGAATGAGTCATAAGCTTATGATCAGCTTATTTCTTAGTTTGCACAGTTCCATTTTCTTCACACATGTATAATATTAATAGTAAATAAGTCCAGAAAACGAAAAGCTAAAAGAGTCACTTTTCAAGCTAAAGTAATAGCTTCTATTTGGAGCTTTTGCCCATTAGCTTATTTTTGCACATAAGCTACCATTTTTATATTTTTTTAGATTCCTAGATTTATTTTAGAATTTTGTAAAAAGTTTCAGATTTTTCTTTAATCATTTATTATTTTTAATAAATCAATAATAGTTTTTAGTAATTAATAATAGTAAATAATTAATAATAAATAAATAAAAAGCATAAAATATATTTTCAGTTTTAAAATTAGTTTTATAATATTTTAGATTTTTCTAAGTTATAATTTCATTTTTCTAGGTTAAATTTGTATTTTCTTATATTTTAGTGCATTTTAAATACTTAATAAATAGTTTTAATTAATAATAATTAATTAAATAGTTGTAAAAATAATTTTCTTTTTCTAATAATTTTATTTTATTATTAGGATTGTAAAAATGTCATTTTCATATTTGTAGGCCTTTTATTTCTTTAAAACTCACGTTTTATTTTGTACGTTTACGTAATTTTATTTAAACGTACGTTTTAGGTTATAAACGTTCATCATTTAAAAATAGTGATAGCGTTTATTTAATATTTTTTATCTTTTATTTCCTTTAAATTTGCATTTAAGTCGCTAAGACATGCAAATCCCTACTATAGTTATAATCGTTTTGTTTTTATACATTTACGTTTTAGTTAAACGTACGTTTGTATATCTTTTAGATTTTTAGGTTTCGATTGTATGCGTTTTTATTGACGTAGCTGTGGAGCTATTACTATTCACATTCCTAGTGTTAGTCAATCAGATTCCTGTTTTTCCTATACTAATATTATTTTCAACAATTCACAAGTCATTGTATTTAGGATATCACGCCTCGCCAGGACATAAACGATCCAAGGATATTTTAATCCTTGGTAAACTTTCCATTCTCTCCCGGGCTGTCGCCCTTTTATCATCTGTTACGGTTGACCGTTCACAAGCGGTTGATCAGTGTGACGGAGAAATAAAAGAAGGTAGTTCGGGAGGAATCAGTGCTCTTAGTAATTAAGTCGAATCGCGAGATTCTTGTGGGTGGTTTTTGAGGGTGGAATACCGTTGGGAGTAACTCTTCTTAGTGAGCACCGACCTTTGTACATATTAGTATAGTGACATTGTAACAGTCTATAATCCACCATAAGGATTATACGTAGTAATAGTATCGGTGTCATGGATTTGCAACTGGAAGTACATATGGTATATCGTGGTGTCTCTTTAATCGCTTTATATATTGTGGTTCTGATTGCTATTATTGTATAACTACTAGTTGATCTTTGAGACTTGAAGTTGTTAAACTTTAAAGACATCAAAAAGACCGTATTCACCCCCTTTACGGTTCTACATTCTCAATGCATTTAACCTTGTGGATAGATCATAATTACTCAATGAGATTAGGCTGAGGTGTCCCTCTATTTCTTTGTGGGTGGATGATGCAGGTTTTACTGATCAGGTTTTAATATTTATATAGTCTCGTTATACCTATGGTCTACCCTAATGCACAAACGGGTAAGGTACCCGGTCGTGTGTAGTGTAGTATTCGGTAAAACCGAGGTCATCCCAAGAGCTATGTGTGTTGGATTATTACTAAGTCTAGGTGTCACAGATTTTAATAATGATTTCGATAAGGAATTAATTAATTAACTACTAAAGCAGATAAAAGGTAAAGGTTTAATCAATAAAGGAGAGTGGTGCTAACCTAGTTATTCCTCCTAGCTAGTAATGTCTACGTCTACTTACTTCCAATTACTTCAGGTGGGGTCAAATTTGAGAGGACAGCATTCGGTCAATTCGCCCTAACCTATCAGCAAAGATGCCACTACTGGAGAAATCAGGTGTCCCTTCATAAGTCCAGTTGTTCCTGGTCCCCCAAGCCAAGTCATTAAGTACCGCTACATGCTAGATTTATAATAGTGAGTGCCCGGTCGTTAGCAACTTAAACACGCACCCCCTAATTCTTAAGTTCATCCAAACGGTAGGTGATCAGTTGGTCAAATCGCACAAGTAGAAAGGGTCATCAGTTGGTCATATCTTACCCTTCCCGTCTCAGTCTACTCACTTAGGGTCAGTTGGTCATATCTCCTAAGCAACTAGCCTCTACCGCCATTCAAAACTACCAAAACAAGGGTAGCTACCAATAAACTATGCATGCATACACTTAGAAATAAGTATACGGAAGTAATGTAAATGCAAACAAAACAATTAAGGAATCATAACTAGGCCAGCACCAAGAGGTGCTTAGCCGCTCATGTTAACCATACAAATCAATTCAATATTCTAAGTTACGAAATACATGAATAGAAAGTAAAGAAAAGATAAAATGCTAATGCTTATCGTAGGGGAGTGATTTCTCCCTTGGAGATAGCTTCGTATGCTCCTCTAGACCTGCCTTTGGCTTCTTCCCATGTTCTTTGGTTGTGGTATGTGGAATTGGATGCCTTGAAATGCTGGAAATCGTGGGGTATTTATAGGCCAGATCTGGGTTACGGCGTAACTAATATAATGGTTACGCCGTAATCTTTAATTTCTTGGTAATTTGCACTAGATCTGCCGGTTACGGCGTAATCTTATATGTGGTTACGACGTATCTTCAAAATTACTTGGTTACGCCGTAGTTGATGAAATAGTTTACGGTAGTTATCGCGGCGTTGAACCTCATTTGACCTAATAAGTTACGTCGTAGTCATTAGGGGAGTTACGTCGGTAATCTTCTAATGAGTTGGCTTTCTGAGTCACGCTTTTAGTTACGGCGTAATGTGAGAGATGAGTTACACCGTAACTTCTTCAAAGTCAGCATACTATGATTAATCTATGATATTTCTCCAATTCCGCGTCTCTTTAGCTCCAATGCTCGTTAATTTACCGAAAGTGGAAAACAAGCGTAAATCCATATAAATGATATAAATTGCAAGCATTATCGGGGGAAATTGACACTTAATATTCAAGACTATTTGATGTTATCAAATATCCCCCCACTTGAACTCTACTTGCCCTCAAGTAGAACTTATTAGAAAGATTCCTAAAAAGATATCTCCCATAACCTGGAAAATATAAGTTTACAAATCCCTTATGCTAGAGTAAAACAAAGCCGAACACCTCACGAAATGGGAACGAAACACTCAAATCTCTCAACTATTCTAAGTGTCAATTTCGGGTGATCACTCAATCGCACAGTCATAGCATGTATTCTATCATAAGCTTGGCGGTTACACAAATCTCCACCACTAGAGTTAAGGGCAACAATTCTTGAAGGCAATATGGGTAGACACGACAAAGGTTAAGGGGTGACTCGTCATTACTAACATGTTACCGTGAAGTGGACAAAATCAATGATACATGACCAAATCCATGGCCAAGACACCAAAGATTGCTCGCTGCATCACCTAGACACGCTTCATGACTAAAGGGTAGGATAAGACATAGGATATATAAATGGTGTAAAATAAAAATCAAGCAGGTAGTCTAAATCTATAACCAAGTCATCACCACTTACCGTCCGCCCAAAGTTCAAGATTTGAAGTCAAGAAACCGGATCATGAAATACTAGGTAGATGTGTCATTAGAGGACGTCATGATGGGCATACTACATTTTCTCCAACTGTTGGCATAATTACCAACTCCAATCTTCGAATGTGACCGAGGTGGCCTCCTTGATACTAAATCTATAAAACTCATAACATAGTGCTTATAACTAGGGGTGTCAGTGACCCGAACCCGAACCCGATAAGGCTAATCGGGTCGGGTCTAATCGGGTTAAAAAATCTTGTCGGGTTGTTTTGACCCGAACCCGATAACCCGATAGTGTTATCGGGTCGGGTTAGGGTTAAATAAATAATAGTATCGGGTTATCGGGTCAACCCGATAAGACCCGACAATCAGTTATCGGTCCAAGTCTGAAATTGCAATGGTCCACAAGTATATATCATATCTTTGTTCCATAACATATAAACACGACTCATAAAATAAACAAACCATATGTTGAAATATCAGCTCTTAAAAGAGCAATAATATCAGTACAAATTTTACACTCTCGATCGCTATCATATTTTATCCAATTGTACATAATTGAACCCTTATTTCTTTGGTAGTGGTAGCACACACAGTCGAATATGAGCACAATTCAAAGGCCTCACATTAAGTTAAGGGTTTTTGAAGTAATTTCAATTTAATACACGCAATATGATTTGTAAAACATGTATATGATAAGCATATATATATATATAGAGTATGGTTATTGTAAAAAGTCATTAGTTCTAAAAAGTATAAGAAGGATTTATGGCCATAGGATGTATCAATGCAAAATAGATTAATGGATGAGATTTAATTGGGTTATTAATGACAATCAATTAATTTTAATGGGTCATTATTTAACATTGTGAAACATGGACATTATGGTCTTTTAATTGAAAAATGCAACGTTCATATTTAATGGCAAATAATGGCCACATTCAAATTTAATGCCATTACACATTTAATTCAAATTGTAAAATGCTTATTTTGGTTTCTCACGTACGTTCACTTGAAGTGAGTAGTGACACACCAATTTAAAATGTAAAATGTTATTTATAAAACATTGAATGTCTTGATACATACGTATTGACACACCAATTTATTTTGACACATTTGTAATGGCACACTAAATTTATTGATGCTTATATAATGACACATTAAAGTTTTGTCACATATGTAGTGACATACTAAATTTTGTGATACATTCGTAATGACACACTAATTTTTATGACACATTTTTTTGTAACAAACAAAGTATTTTGACACATTTAGGTGTCAAAATACATTTCTAGTGACACACTTTATTTCGTGTTACATTTGTAATGACACATTACTTTTTTGCCACATTTTTAATGAAACACCAATTTTTGTGACATACAAACTAAGTGAAGTGAAAAAAATGATTACACCAACATAATCATACGTGTGTTATATATGTTTCAAGGTAGCATCAATTATCTTAGGATGTGTAGATTGACACACATGAAACACACTGTGTACACAATTTTTTTCTTTTTTTTTTGTTGTTGTTGAAATTGACACACATGATTGACATGCTTACAAATATTGGCACATCATTTTAATAAAGTGATATATCACTTAACATATTTACACATCTTTTTAATAGAATAACACATCGTTATACGCATCCTTTTATAGAGTGACACATTATTATATATATTGACACACTTGAAATATATTTATTAATATTTACACACTTGATACACACATTCTCAGTTGACACATTGTTTTATAGAGTGACTCATCATTATAAATATTGACACACTTAACACACATTTAATTTATTAATTTTGAAACACTTGGTTCACATGTTTAATTATATCGGCAAATCATTTTAGTAGATTGATACCTTTTAATCCAAACTAACACGCTTGATATAGTTTTATCAATATTTGAAACATTTAATATTAAAAATAAAAGTATTTTGACACACTCACACATGTATTGACATTAGCATACTACTATAAAAGTTATGGACAAGCTGTAAAATAGTCTAAGTTTAATGACAATGATATACAATTAAAGCTACTTTGTATAATAAACTATTTTTTTTTTTGAAAGGTAACTATTATAAACACACTCACATCAAATCGATGGAGCACCAGGAACCAAAAAACCTCTTACAAAATATTGAAGTAAAACCAATCTTTCCACTCTATCTCGCGGTAACAATACATATTCCTAAACCACAAAAAACTAAGAGATTTGACATCCTGCACAATATTACGGGGGTCAACTCTCAAATTACTAAAACACTTATCATTTCTAGCCTTCCAAATGCACCAGCTGGTAATGAACATAATTCTCTTCACAATCTCTTTTTTCTTCCTGTCCAAGCTTGACGACTTGTGGATCGAAAAAATGTCAAGCCGATCAAATAAAAATAAAGGGGGCAATTTGCACCATTTACCCACTATGTTCCACACTTCCATAGACACCTCGCACGAGAAAAAAAGGTGATCCACAGACTCATCTCCAGACCTGCATAAGACACACTCCGCCGATTCGAAACCACAATTCCTCACCCGAAGCGCATCCATAGTGGCAAGCCGGTCCAGACCAATCCTCCACATAAAAATGTTACACTTATTTGGTAACCATTTAACCCGTTTGAAGACAAAGTTGTTGCTGTAGTCCCTTCCGCCTTTAAGATACTCCTTAACTGCTCGAACGCTGAAACCCACCTGATTGTTACCAAGCCATTTCCACCTATCGTTCCGCTCATTCAAAGCAAACCCATTCATCATTCTCTCTAACCGTATGACCTCATCTTCCTCGGACAACGACCAGCCTCCCCCATTAGCCAACCTACCTCGATCGAAGTAACCAGAAGCAACGTTGAACTTTTCGTGAATCAAACATTTTTTATCTTTTTCCTTCTTAAAAAGAAGAGGGAACTCCTCCTTAAGAGATCTATCAATCGCCCACGAATCTATCCAAAACCTTATACTTTTGCCATCTCCCACTTCCCCTTTGAACATCTGGTCAAGCTGAACATTAGCAACTTTAGTCTTGGATATATTCCTAACGATAGTCGACCACACCCCCGTCATAGAACTACTAACCGGGAGAGATAACCAACATCGCTTAGTACCATGGAAAGCATCAATCACCCTCTTCCAAAGACTCTCCGGTTCAGACTTATATCGCCAAATCCATTTAGCCAAGAGAGCAATATTGGAATCCGATAATTTACTTAGACCCAAGCCCCCCATTTGGACAGGAGAAGCCACTCGATCCCAAGCAACCCAATGGACTTTCCTTGTTTCGCCGTCCCCTCCCCAAAGGAAGCTTCTAATCATACTCTCAAGGCCATCTAGCACCTTAACCAGAGCTTTAAATAAAGACAAATAATAAGTGGGAAGGCTCTCAAGCACCGCTTTAATAAGCGTAACCCTCCCCCTATCGACAAGCATGAAGCCTTCCATTTAGAGAGTCTTGATTTGAAGATATCGAACAAAAAATCCCAGTTTGAAACCCTATTCATGTTGCTCCCTATTCGAATTCCAAGGTAGTCAAATGGCATCGACCCCGATCTGCATGCCACACTACCAGCCAACCTGTTAACTTCAGAATCTTCAACCCCGACACCAAAAATTTGAGATTTTCCCATATTGATTTGAAGGCCTGAACACACTCGAAAACATCTCAGGATTCGGACAACAGTTTTGATATTTTGCAATGACCAATCTCCCAAGAACGTACAATCATCCGCATACAATAGGTGCGACACCAACGGGCCCTGATTAGGAAGTTGAAGGCCCTCGAAAACACCACTACTACAGGCTTTCTTCATCATACTTGAAAGAGCCTCCATTACGATCAAAAATAAAAACAGAGATATGGGATCCCCCTGTCTCATCCCCTTCTGACACTGAAATTCAAAAGTATGGGACCCATTAACAAGCACCGCGGATCTAGCAGAAGCAAGGATAGCATAAATCCAATTACACCAAATAGACGGGAACCCCATTTGAGACATAATCGACATAAGGAACTCCCAGCTGACATTATTGTATGCCTTATTGAAATCGACCTTAAAGATGAAAATACCTTTTTTTTTGTTTTTTGCCCACGAGATAATTTCGTTTAGAATCAGAGGGCCATCAAGAATCAATCTATCCCCCAAGAAGGCCGACTGGTTAACCGAAATCAGAGAGTTCAGGACCAGTTTAAGTCTATTGGCTAGGATCTTGGACACCACTTTGCATATCACACCAACAAGGGTAATCGGCCTATAATCATTTAGATGTCCCGGATCCTTAACCTTCGGGATAAGAGTAATGAAAGCAGAGTTACATCCATTACTAAAACCACTGCCTTCAAAGAACACCTCAAGGATATCACCAAAATCGCCTTCAAAATAAGACCAAAATCTCCGAATATATTTAAACGAAAAGCCATCTGGACTAGGGGCTCGATCCTCCCCACAGCCAAACACTGCCGTTTTAATTTCCTCCTTGGAAAATCGACCAATTAAAGAATTGGCCGCATCCACTGAAAGCTTGTTCTCGATATCACACTCAAGGGTCGGCCTACCCTTCCATTCTTCTTTAAATTTACTTCTAAAGAATTCAAATGTATGTTTCTTTATTAACTTAGGTTTAGACACCCAATCTTCACCAATCCGCAGGCCCTGGATCGAATTATTCATTTTCCTATTATTGATAAGACCATGTAAGAATCTATTGTTGCCATCCCCCTCCGCGGCCCATCTGTTCCTAGATCTCTGTTTCAAATCCTTGGTCTTTCGGGCTTCAATTTCTTCCATTCTCTTCCTACACTCGTTTCTAATCCACAAATCTTCCTCTGTCAAAACCGAAGAGTCCAACACATCATCTAACTCTTCGAGCTCCTTATTACACATATCCAAATCCTCACTTTCTTTTAGGATAAAAGCATCCCTCCATTCTTTTAGGCGCTTTCTCAACCATCTAAACTTTAACATTAATTTAGTATCAGGTGCCCCTCCAAACTCAAACTCCTCAAGAGCCTTAGTGACGACCGAAACACATTCAGGGTACTCAAGCCACGAGTTAAAAGCCCGGAACGGTTTAGGCCCAAAGTTATTATCAATTAAGGACAATAGAATTGGGCAATGATCCGAAAACCCACTAGGGAGAGCCTTGAACTCCGCCATTGGCCATCTGTCAAAAAAGTTCCTACTAACTAAGCATCGATCGATTTTACTCCACTTCCTTCCCCTCTCATCCTCCTTGAGATACGTATATTTATTACCTTTCATCACATATTCATGTAAATCGGCGGAAGCTATGAAATCGTTAAAATCTTTGGCACAACAACTCTTAAACTTGGAACCTTTTCTTTCATCTCTGTTTCTAACCGTATTGAAATCCCCAATCAAAACCCACCATCCAACGTTATGATCAATCAAGCTCATCATATCATCCCAAATCAGCTTCTTAGCCTTCCTAGACTGAGGAGCATACACGTTAACCACACACACCATCTTATCAGAACCTTTGATGAAACCTTTAACAATTAAGAAATTATCCCTTTTTATACATTCGACTTTTTTGAAAACTCCGGGGTCCCACATACTAATCAATCCTCCTGACCTACCACTCGGCTCGACCAACTCGAACTCAAATGTCGACCTTCCCCCGAAACTACCAATAACCCTCTCCTGAATCCCGCCACATTGAGATTCTTGGATGGCCAAAAAAGATACCTTTTCCTTATTTTTTAACTTACTAATCCAAGGAGGTTTACTATCCCCCCCAATTCCTCTAATATTGATGGAAAGGAAACTCATTGTAAAACGGGATTAATACCTTCTTTGACAATAGCTCCTCTAATCACCTCACGGACCTTGGACAGGTCCATACCGATTAATCTGCCAATTTCAATAGTGTCATCTGTCTCCATATTAACCTCCTTTTCGCCTTCCCACTCAACCGGTTGCTTCTCCCCCACTTCATTTTCGGCAACCTGCTCCTTCGTACCATCAACTGGAGGAGAAGGTGCGTTGTTGAGATCTAATTGTCTCTCAGGTTCAAATACCACTGTGTTGCAATTGGTACCCATTCTATTGCTCTCCACTTCAATATCCTTATCTTTGTTCCCACCATTTAGGCCCAACAGGTCATCCAAAGAGAATGGGTCAGACTCCCTTGGTCTCTTCCTGGGCCTTTGGAGAAGCCCAATGTTAAAATTATGCCAACATGTTGATGACTTAGCATTATTAATTCCCACCCCTTCATCACGTGCCTCTGAAATAAATGAAAATTCTCCTTCTGGTCCCACCTCGTTAACCTTAGACCGATTTCCAATATCCTTATCCAGGACCTCCTTTTCCCCATGCAAAACCTCTTCATTTCCCACTCCATCCCTATGCAGCACCTCTTTATTTTCCGCCCTAATCTCCCCATCTTCCCAATCATCTTGACCAGCCGAGGAATTCAAAGAACCAAGAGGAACAACCCCTAGGGAAGACGAACCTTCACACCCTGGACTGATACAATTGGGAACCCAATCTATCGTTTTCTCAGAGATCCAACCTTTATACTTTTTGTCCCTCCATGATAGGGTAACTTGGCCTTTGATATCCGAACCTATTCCGACCAAAATGCCAATGCCTTCAACAGACAAATTTGTGCATCCTTCGTTGGCCTTCGATGGAAAAACCACCTTCCCCCACCGTTCTCCAATCAAATTAAACGTTGAAGCATTATCCAGATGAAGAGGGACGCCATATATTCCAACCCAGGCAATTCTCTCGAACGGAATGGATTGACCACGCCATTTCTCTAAATTGTCGAGCCAACGACCCCACACCTCCTTCTTATTAAGAAAATCGATGGCTACCGAACAATCAGGGAAAACCATCAAGACATTAAGACCACCCAAGTACTTTAGACACAGCTTGGGGGCTCCCATTTTACCCAGAATCTCATTAAGATTCGACAAGGTGGAAAAGCAAATACATCTTGCGACCAAAGCCATCCCATGGAAAGCCTCCAATTCGTTAACCAATTCATTAATACAGATTTCTGCCTCATTAGAGGTCGTCCCCCTTGAGCCTTTCGTCACATTACAATATGTTTTCCCCTCCTGGACTCCACCTTGACCTCCCGTGAACCTTTGGAAAATGGGTCTTTGTTGCGTCTGATTCTTCGTCTCCCCATTAATGCCAGCCTGCTCATTCTCCACCGCGTATCTAGCTAGATTCACCTCAAGCTTATACTTGCCCAACTTGACTGTTTGAGCCTTCCTTTCCAGCTCCTTCCAATCTTTTACTCCCTTGAAGCTAACAAAACCGAAACGAACACCTTTAGAGTTCCTTCTTCGCACTATATAGACGCCTGCAATTGAACCAAGGGCCTCAAAAGAGGAAGAAAGATCCCATGGTCGGCACCCTTCCGGAATATTAGCAACAAAGAGCTTGACAATCCCTTTCCTTTGCTTCCCATCTTGATTCCTTCTTCTATCTTCTTTTTCTCTTCTTTTTCCTATTACCTCTTGCCAACTTGCAAGTTGCAACTATCATAAACAAATCAATCATAGCTACTTTGAATAAGCAAATTACATATTTATTTCAGTAGTAAATTGATACCTCATTGATCAGTTGATGATACGCATATATGCAAAAGATGATGCGCATGTATGCAAAAAGGTGATACATAAAATTCTATTAAATGAGATATTAAAACTTAAATGCATGTTAAAGAGATTTAAATGAGCACTTAAAAGATGAATGGTTAAATGTCTAGAATGCCCATATTAATCAAATAAATAAATTTTACACTTTTTACCTCTTTTTACCCTAAGGTACTTTTCATTTGATCCAAACTCTACTAAGCAAACCAAACCAACCTATATACATGATACTGTTATTTATCATGTATTCATATGTATAACATCTTTTAAAAAGAATCATAGCTACGTAGTGGACCAACACTTGTGTCGATTATAATCCAACCTAATCTATGTATAATGCCATTTTACAACTGTTAATTAATCGGGTCACCCGATAACCCGAATTACCCGACCTGACATAACCCGACCCGAATCCCACCCGAACCCGATAACCCGATTCTTAATCGGGTCGGGTTGCGGGTCACTTTGAAAAAATTCAAAACCCGACTCAACCCGACCCGACTAACCCGATAACCCCGATAACCCGACCCGATAACACCCCTACTTATAACAATGCACTTTTACAATAACTAAATAACATAACAACTTTTTTTTCTTTCAACATAACAATAAAAACTAAACATAATATCCCCCACTTGAGATGAACAACGGGAATTCGGGGGGTCTTCAATGATCTTCAAGAATATGTCATTTGACGAAAGCGTGATTTCTGAACCTTTCCACTTGAACCTTGAACTTAGGCAAATGATAACTTCCCAATCACAAATAAAGACTACGGGGTAGGCTAAGGTGTAAAGGTGTATCGAAACAATATATTGGGTTAACAAAATGAAAGGAATGGCTCAGATGGGTGTATCTAGGGATATCTTGCACTAAAGTTGAGTGCGACAAAAGGGTTTCACATGGGGGTCGATAAGTCGAGGTGACTAATCGATAGACACACAGTGCTAGGCTATTTGGGTGATAATCCTATAATATTGCCTTCTTAAACGGAAAAGTCCAAATACATCGAGCTAACTCAACATACCTTGTATATGGTCTCGAAATGATGCAAAGGCCAACTTCTAAAGTTTACAAGCTACCGGCACACTCTTAATTTGGTGAATTTGGGGTAAAATATAGGAAACGGATAAGGCTAAACTCACCATATAATATCAAGGGTTGTATGTGCTCGGCTAAGGTCTAATCTAGTTAGGTTAAGAAAAAAATGTCAAAATTTTTAAAAATGGCATAATTTTTCAAAATAAACTAGAAAAACGAGGGCAAAAATAAAGTTCAAGAGATAATTCTACTCCCGTCCCCCCACTTGAATTGTACAAAGTCCCTTTTGTACTAAGCGTTAAATAAAGGTGAAGAGAAAAGTAGAATTAGAGAAAGAACTTCCCTGAAATTTGCTCCAAAAAGGGAGAAAGCCCACGAAAAAGAGACGTGCCTTCGTATAAGCATCATGAACAAACTTCAATTCCTGAAATTACACTACCGACAACCATAATTCTAAAAAGAAAAAATGAAAAATAAAAACAAACCTAACTCACTTTCGTAGGAATCACGGTTGCATTTAGCATATGCAACAAGCCTTTTAAACCACCTGGTGTCCCAAGTGGACGAGTGAAGTCTCGTGAGGGTTTACAGGGAACACACCCACAAAGTTCATTTAAAATACTAATACAAGGTTATTATGTTTTAAAATGAAAGAAGTAAAGCAGAGGAAAGTTACGTCGTAACTCTTTGAGGGAGTTACGCCGTAACTGGCAAAACCTGACATATGCTGCAAAGCGAGTGGCTACGGCGTAACCACAGAGATGGTATTATGCCGTAATTGGTAATGCGTCTAAAATACTGCTGCAAAGGGTTATGTGGAAAACTAGAAGGGGGGGTTGAATAGTTTTGCCAATTAAAACTTTCTTTTAAACTATTTAGATCGACTTATGTCAATCTATTTGGATGTGTGTTGGATGTTGGTAAATAAACATATAGAAGTATAAATATGTAATGATAAGATAAGAGTAAGAAGCACAAAACCACAACGCAAGTATTTATAGTGGTTCGGCTACAAGGACACCTTCCTTGCCCTACTCCACTCCCCGAGTCACCTACTCGAGAGTTCGTAATCACTACACAACACCAACTCCTTATGGCGGAGAAGCCTTCACAACGTCGCCTACACTTTTTCCGGTACTAGGCTAACCACCGGGTTCATTCACACTAAGGTGAACCACACCTACCATAACATCGCCTACCCTTTATCTGGTACTAGGCTAAGTACCGAGTTCCATTACAATGGAGGAACTACTACCCAACACTACACTAACGACTAATCCCAAAGGAGACCAACCCCTTATTACAACATCATCAAGGATATCAATATCCTTGGATCCAATACTAATCTATCTTGTACATCGAAACACACCATATCGAATGTACATCTAAGGCACCTTTCACTAATGCCTTTAACTAGATCTTCAAGACACCCTTCACTAATGTCTTGTGACTTGACTTCTAGGCACCCTTCACTAATGCCTACAATACGGATGATCGACACCTTTCACTAATGTCTTCGTCTTGACACTTGAGACATCTTTCACTAATGTCTTCAACACTACACTTCTTAGAAGAAAGAAAAGAACCATCAACAAGAGGACTTCAGTAGTCTTGATGATGAGGAAGCATGGCAACTCATGAACTTGAGCTTGCTTGACTTCAAAGGTGGTGATCCCGCCTTTAAGAGGAACCTAGAGGATCACACAAAAACAAAACTACAAACATAGATCACTTGGATCTGGGGTTAGAGAGTTTTTAACTCAAGGAGAAAGTATGTGAGAAAGGGGTGAGAAATAATGAAGAAATGGCTCACTTTTTATAGAGAGAAAATGCCTACTATTCCCCGGATCTCACGGATCCCTCCCACAAGGGATCCGTCTAGCATAAAGCTAGGGATCTGTGGGACGCTCCTCTTTACCAATGGGTATTTTGATTATGGGTCATGGGTCATGGGTTATGGGTTGATCCATGGGTCTTCTTATTAGATACAATGTATCTTATGAGTGCAATGCACCTAGTAAAATGGGTATGGGTCAATACCATGGGTTATGGATATTATCCATATATGATATAAGCATGATGTCATGCAATGGGTTATGGGTCAAGCTCCATGGGTCATGGGCTTTGGGTTGTACCCAACTACATTCAATGTATTTGGTTAATGGGTTATTATACTTAAGTTTCTACCCATTTATATTACCCAATATACTACATACTAGTTATGTGTATATTTTACCCAAATATGTAAACACTAGTTGTTGTACATATGTAATACTAAATCATAAAATCACTTATACTTGTTTTAGTATTTTATGTGAAAGCGTGAGTGTGTTAGAAAACTATTGGCTCAAACCATTTACGTATTTTATTTGTTTCGTTAACATGATTTTACGTTTGTTATCGACAAAACATTAGAAGATCGTAAAATATAAATAAACGTTTTTACGGCTTATTTGTATTAACAATCTCCCCCTTTTTGTTGATGACAAAACATAAAATTATTTTATGGAAAAGCTAAAATTTGTAAAAGTTTGAATTTGTAGTTTTTACTTTCTTCTCCCCCTTTTTGTCGAAACAAAAAGAGCTTCGAAAGGAAACTAACACATTATTTTAAGAAAAACATGTGAAAATTTAAAAAAGAAAGAAAAAATAGAGAGCAAGTGATAAGGTTTTGAAATGTACCTTTTTGAGGGGTCGTTTAAGCCCTTATTTGATCACTTTTGTATCCGTTATTACTTAATATCGTTCCTTTTCACTTTTTAGGTCTCTTGAAGGCAAATTGCTGGAATGACACTTATTCGGATGAAAAGGCGCGAATATACGAAGAAAATGGCCAAAGTCAAGAATCGAGACACTCAAGCTGCTGAATTGAAGGGGGCGGTGTCAGGTTATACTTGTGACGCCATCGGAACAAGTCTTGTGATGATACAGTAGCCAAATTGCTTATTTTCAAGTGACGGCATCAGGTTTTAAAAGAGTAGGGCGTCGCAACTCAGACGGCCTAGATTTGATCCAGACGGCGTCAGAGACTCAAGGCGGCGAAGTCCACGAACATAAGGTGGCCGTCACAATGATAACGTGGCCAAGACGAAACCCTAATACGGCGACCGACGGCGTCACAAAGTAAAGGGTGACGCCGTCGCAGTTGTAACCTTATATATAGAATCCGAATTTTTTAATTTTCAGTGTGTAGTTTTGTGGAGTAAAAACCTAAACCGAACCAAGGCTATCTTGTACAGTATATTAGGGTTCCATACCCTATCTTACATCAAGATAAGTGTTTTACTTCATTAATTTAATTATTTCTTCAATTGATTGTGTGTATGCTTGCATGTTCCCCATGTCCGGCTAATTTACTTGTGTGTTTGCTTAGGTAATATGAAACTTAGTTATTGAATATTGATTGGTTGTGTCTTATCTTAATTGTGATTGACCTAGTATTGCGATAGGTCATTCGTTGTGTTGTTAATGCTTGATTAATCTTTGTTGAATCTTAGTTGATAATCACCTAGAGTAATTGTAGGCTATACATCCAAAGAATACCTTAGAGTTAAAGTTTATAAATCCTAGAGATTTTGTAGTCATTAACCTTTGGTAGCTTCAAAGAGTTAGGGATAAACGCATACCCTACGACCTTAGAGACACAACGCGATTAAGAATAAGGACGTGACAATTCAACCATCAATAGGAGATAACTAGGGAGTAATAAAGCCTAAGCAAATAAATTTTTAATCATCATACGAGCACACAACAATAGACATAGACTCACCTTAGTTAATTAGATAATTAGATAATAGTAGAAGTAATTGGTAGAAATACCAACCCCCAAATCAAAACCCCGAGATTCGTACCTTTCCATTTCCTAAAAAACATAAAAAGATAAAAATAATCTTCCTCAACCCCAACCTTAGCGTAGTAACTTCTCACTAGCATTCCTATTCCCTAGAGAATGATATCAATTCACGTGGCTTACCCTAATACTACACTACAATGATTAGGTTCACTGCCTAGGGTGTTGAAAAACTTGCTCGACGAAAAGGAAATTCCTTTGACCCTGAACGCGCCGTGTAAGCGTATCAAGTTTTTGGCACCGTTGCCGGGGAATAGAATAGCTAGTTAGGAGTCCACCTCGTTTAGGTTTCCTTGCTTGATTCCTATCAAGTGAATTTTTTTTCCCATTTTTAGCTTCCTCGTAGTCTATCCCCCTTCTTCGTGACCTTTGTTAGTAATCCCATCACTTTTCATCATGGAAGGTGATAACCAACCACCACTCATCAACCCACCACCAAATGACCCGCCAAGAGGCCGTACTCTTGGTGAATACTAGAGACCAAGCCACCTAGGCTATAGGAACACCATTGAGCTTCCTGACCAAGCCTAAACTATGGCCCTGCGATCCGACACCATCCGGTTGGTGCAAAACGGATGTGCATTCAATGGACTTCTTTCCGAAGATCCTAATCAGCATCTTAAGGATTTCCTTAAAATTGTCGATTCCATCGACCTTGATGCTACTATTCGGGAGACCATGCGTCTGCGTCTCTTCCAATTCTCTTTACGGGACCAAGCTAGTAATTGGGTTGAGCGACTTCCCGCCAACTCCATCTCAAGTTGGGATGATCTCACCTCTCGTTTCCTTGCTCAATTTTTCCCACTGGGAGAACTACTAAGCTTAGGAATGATATCTTGATGTTCCAACATTGATCTTTGGCTTTAAGTCCAAATCTCTCTACGAAGCATGGACTCGATTCAAGGACTTACTCCTTAGAGTCCCTCATCACGACATTGATCTTTGGCTTTAAGTCCAAATCTTCTACGATCATGTCAATTTCCCCACTATGCGATCCATTGACCAAGCGACCGGTGGAAAACTTAGTGATCTCACCGCGGAAGAATCATGGGGTATAATAGAGGACCTTGCTCTCTATGACAAAGAAAGTTGGAATGACCCCCGTGAGTTGCCCAAAACCGTAAAGGCAATCTCCTTGCTTTCCCTTGACTCACAACCTTCCGACCGTAGGATGCTCGAGCTTGAAGATCAAGTTAAATTCCTAATGAGCTCCTACGAAAATCCTAAGTCTACACGCCAAGTGAACAAGGTTTCTTCCTTGTGTGAGAAATGTAGTGGCCCTCATAACACTCGCGCTTGCACAAGACTCCCCGAACAAGCTTCCGTTGACTACGCATCCTCGCGTACCAATGGAACGGGAGGAAGATTTCCTACAACACCCGGACCTAGGACTTTTAATGACGCCCGAGAAGCATGGAAGGGCAAGCCCGACTTTTATTGGGGACAAACCAAATAATTCACATCTAATTATTTCTCGTGGCCCCCATCTCACGGACCTAGCCAACAAAACATAGAAGGGATGTTGCAACACCTAGTTGCATCCCAAGAAGCTCAAATAGCTAAGCTCTCGGACCGTTTTAACCAACAACAAGCCGAGATGGATAGGAAGATAGATAACCTCTTGAAAGCCATGACCAATAGTGATAGGAAGGTTAATGCTATCTCAACTCCCGAAGCTTCCGGTGTAGATATTAAGGACCCAAGTAAGTTAGCCAAGCCCGTTCAATTCGTCAATACCATCACCTTAGTGAACCCTAATAGAATAAATGACGAAGCGAACCATGAAACGATACTTGAGGTTAGTGAGACACCTAGGAATGAAACAACCGAGGAAGTAGATGAAGTAGACAATGACTATTTCAATAAGTTTCCTACGGAAGTAGAACTATCTCGCCACCCACACTTAGTACGTGACCTCCGTCACATGTATGTTAGGAGAAGCCCTAGGATCAAGTTTAGGAACCCTTGGAATCTTAACATACCATGTTGCATAGGACACCTTTTCGTGGCAAAGGCCTACATTGACCGTAAGTCCCCAATAAATATAATGACTAGCACCTACTATAATTGGGAAATGAAAAAGCCTATCCCAACTAGGCAAGATCCCGATAATCCTAGGGTTAGTTGCAATTTTCTTGGTAGAGTTAAGGGATTTCCCGTTTATGTAGGTAGTTTCACATTTCCTACGGATTTCATAATAGTGGATGATATTAGTACGGCCATAAATCCTAGCTTGTCCCACGTTATTCTAGGAAAACCTTTCGTAGAAAACACGGGGATGACTTATGATCCGTCGTTGGGAATAGTTAGATTCAAGGATGAGACCGATGATGTAGCCTACCAAATGCCCTTTAAGATTGAAAAATTTTCATCACTATCCAATGATGAAAAAGAACTTAAGCTATCGGTCTACTATAGGAATGATGAAGATAAGGAGAAGGGAGTTGATTATGTGATGAATAAGATTTTCGGGTTCTATAAGGATTACTTGAACTTAGGACCAGAATATAGAACCGAGTGGGGAGAGGACGACCTCTTAGAAAGGTGCATCATAGGGCACTTTTACAACATGGAATCCCCCAATAGAGACCGTCATGAGGAAGAAGGTGACGGTAATGAAGTCACTTAGGGGTACGACTTCGAGTCTAGCTACAAGACTCATAAATAAAGAAAAGCGCTTCGTGGGAAGCAACCCATGCTTAATTGTTTGATTGTTTGTGTGTGGTGTATCTTTTATTTATTGTTTATTCTCATGTTTAAATTTGTAAAAATGCTTTATTTTGTCTTTAACCTCGTCTTAATTACATATAAAGGTATTTTACATAAGGGATAAGTGTAGGGAGGATTACACACGTTTTCAAAACAAACGTGAACATGAGAATTACAATTAATTAAAAGATATACATGTGTGTTTGTACGAGTCAAATGCTTGTATCGAGTCATAATGGATATTTTGCAGGAAGTTTTTCCAGATTCTAAAGATGTAAATTTTCCAGAATTTTTTCCAGAAAATCGCAGACCAGTTTTTGTCAGGATAACCTGACGGCGTCAGGATCCCAACCTGACGGCGTCATGAGGAGCAAAGCGACTTATGACTTTTCTCGTTTTACAGCTACTTATAAATTTTGGAATTTTCAGGTCTTAATTTTCCAGAAAATCTGTAAACATCCATTCCACAAGCATTATATCTTAGTTTAGTGGAGTCTTGTATATATTGTTATAGCCGATTTTAGCGAAGGTTTTCGTTTGTCAAGTGTGCGGGTTTAATTTACCAAGAAGATACATAAGATGAAGGAGCTTTAAAACGTTCTTCTTGAAGAAAGATGTAACCACCACTTCACGGATCCTACCAGCTAATCAGGAGTATTAGTTTCTTCGTCTTTTAATTACCTTCCATTATCATAACTTTGATACTTTCGGGGAACATTGGGACAATGTTCAGTTTAAGTGTAGGGAGGGAAAATAAAACGGGAACTTTGAAACTATGCTTATCCATGACTATTTGCTTTGTCCAATTTCATTTGTGTAATAAACAATGAGAAATATCGGTTAGGGTAATTTTGGCACCAAATTTAAAAATTTTCATGACATATAGGATGGGCCATTAGTCTTAATAAAGCGTCTCATGGATAGGAAGTTATATGACTAGCACAAAAACCCTTACCACTTAAATTCCACCCAAAATTGAGGACCCCTTAGATTAGTAGGAATTAAAGCATTCATCTTTAATGCTTAAAGTGTGAACCGGTAGTATAATAGATTCTAGAACTTGTTTTGTGATGCATTCCGAGATCGCTAGTAAGACTACACTTGTGTAGTTAGGAATAATGTCACACCCCCAAATTACGTGTTTTGCAGTGGAATGGAATACCTTGGGGAGGACTGTCATAGCATCAAAGTTAAGTATATCGAGCGACCTAAAGTGTCGTTTTGAAAATATCGTTTGATTAAGTAAAATAATCAGAGTTTACAAAATGTAGGTCCCAAATGAAAATCAATGTATGAGGTAATAGGTTTGATACAAGCCAAACGATGTTTTAAAGTGTATAAATCCCATGTGAGACGCGTCGTCACCACGACTCTATGATGTCCATATGCATGCCATGAAGTGAATGCCTTAGATACCCGAGATAAAACATGCTAAAAAGTGTCAACACAAAGGTTGGTGAGTTCATAGAGTTTGGTTAACAAGTAAAGCCTTAAAAGAGCGTTCATGTAACAAAGGAAAAGTTTTTGGTCATTTTATAATAGTTAAGCAAAGCAAAGGCATTAAATCCACTCATCCAAGTCCCGTCCATACAAAACCAACCTGTGTGTTTACAACCAACGCTGAAATAGTATGTCAATCATGTTTGCATGTATCATAGTAGTTAAAAGTATAAATGTAGGGAACAACTCGTGTTGGGATGTTCCTCAAACGCTCATTGGGCGTATCCATAAAATGGCCTTCCAACATATAAATCTTGGGATGTTTGTAAATTAATAGCCTTCCAACAACTTAATTTGGAGCCATTAATTCTTGTATGTTTGTAAATTAATAGCCTTCCAACAACTTAATTTGGAGCCACTAATTCTTGTATGTTTGTAAATTAATAGCCTTTCAACAACTTAATTTGGAGCCACTAATTCTTGTATGTTTGTAAATTAATAGCCTTCCAACAACTTAATTTGGAGCCACTAATTCTTGTATGTTTGTAAATTAATAGCCTTCTAACAACTTAATTTGGAGCCACTAATTCTTGTATGTTTGTTCAAAATATGTATATGAAATCAAGTATAACCCAATCAAGTATATAAGCATAATCAAGTCTAAAGTATAGGTAATGTTGTTTGGCAAAAGAGTTTAAATGTTTGGATAAATAAGTATATATCTCGCCCGAAATAGTTTGTAAGAATTTAAATGATAAAGCAGTATGAACTCACATTAATATGTAAGAGTTTAAAGTACTTGTGAAAGTAAATGAAAATAGTTTGAGCATGTATCTCCCCAAAAATAATTCAAAATGTATAAAAGTAGGGGCTATGAAACTCACCATAGCGTTTAGATAAGAAATTAAATGAAAATAGTTTGAGCATGTATCTCCCCCAAAAGTAGTATAAAAACAATTGAAAGTGGGGCTATAGAACTCACCTGGTATGATTGATATGCTAACAAAATGATGTGCACTAAAATGAGGCTCGGAAACTATCCGCGACTAGTGATATGATGAGGTGCAAAGAACAAAGGTTTAACCTAAACACCCTAGGTTTTTATTTCAAAACCTAAACAAGAGTGTGATCTAGATTGTAAATACTTGAACTTGGAAAATTTTGTGATTTCTTGAATACACCTTAGCTTGGCCGGTTTGTATAAGGAGAACAAAGAGAGAAAAATTTTCTTGGCTACTTGTATTATTGCAAATGAATGAGTGAAGTAACTTTACATTGAGTATTAATCTAGTTATGTAGAAAAATCTACCCAATTTGATTGCCCCTCCCCCTTGGCCGGATTTTAGGGGATATGGTTTTCCAAGTATATATATATATTTTTTTTTTAATTTGTGTACAATTGTAAGAAAAAGTGTAAGAAAATGTATAAGTAATAATACTTGTAAGATTTAATACACATTAGTGTATTTAAGGTAATTTTAGGTAAAAGTAATTTTTAA
This sequence comes from Chrysanthemum makinoi, assembly GCA_910596185.1. Classification (NCBI taxonomy): domain Eukaryota; kingdom Viridiplantae; phylum Streptophyta; class Magnoliopsida; order Asterales; family Asteraceae; genus Chrysanthemum; species Chrysanthemum makinoi. Next base: position 172,512,616 of record OU343224.1, read on the forward strand.
TAGATCAAAGTAGAGTATAATGAGACCATAAAAATTGTAAAAATACATTCCTTGGATGTAGTTTTTAAACGTCGTAATAATATAAATTTAACGATTTATATCTGAAATAAATTTAAAACACTAGGTAAACTCAAAATATAATTTTTATAACTAAATGTAAGTATAAAAATATATAGGGATCATTTTAGAAGGAACGGTTAAATGATCAAAATAATAACTAGCGATAACGTTTATTTAATATGAAATTTCGTTTAAGGTGAAATAAAATCATGAATGAACTAACATGATGAAAATGATGCTAATGAAATGTAGACTAAACTTAGTCCATATGAAATGTTCGTGATGAGATGATCATGAATTCGCTAAACCATAGTTCTGCGAATTTGGAAAAGCTAGTTTACGATAAATGATGAAATTGTGAAACGTTGTGTTTTGAGAAATGACCAAAAATTGAGAATTGTGACAAATAACTAAATGATAAGAGGCATTAGGATAACCCTTGTTTGATACCCGTAATATAATTACTTCTTCCACATCGGTTGAGTAATTCCCCTACACCCTTGCGTTGTACTCATCTTTAGTACACGATACCCCTAGTTAACCCCTCAGAGCCTATCCTTTTCGCGGTTCTCGTGATATTTCGGTTTTCCGGAATATCAATGAAGAGCATTGTTTACAATCCACCCCCAAATGTACACCCAAATCGCCTTAGCCTACCTTGTATGCTCTCACTTTTAGTGCATTATTGTTATCACATTAAACCCTTAGTTCAATTATCTTATTGCTTGCATACGTTGCTAAGTCGAGTCATATCCTTTGTACACAGTTTTGGGACGATTGGGACTCATGGGAAAAGTTAAATTTTATGAAATGACGGGAAGGGAACGTTAAATTCAAATTCCCTTTATTTGCGTAATAATGTACTCCAAGTATTTTGATCTTTTCAATTCGGGTCAAATTAGTGTTAGAGTAATAAAAACTCAAGTGTAGGGATGTGCCTATAAATCCCTATCATTTTGATGTTATCGTAAAGGATGGTAGAGTAAAAGTGTATGAAAAAAACATACGGGCTACCATCCTACATCTATATTTAAATTTATGTTTGTTTATTTCAGTTATCTAGAGTTTAGAGTGTCGAATCTTTGCTTAGCAATGCCATTCTTCGCATGCTTGTAACATAAAAATTTTTGACTTGCCACCACTAAATAGCCTATCCCACCAAACCCTTTGTTTCCCTACCGTAAGCCTAATATTACAACCCTTTAAAAGACCTCTTGGATAGTATTTCCTAGGTGCTTACGCCAAAGTGATGGAGGTTTGATCTAGTCTCAAGCCTATGGTAATCTATGTACTAGGACCGGTTAATGAGTGTTTATCTTCCATTTCCAACTGTTATATTTCATATACACCCGAGAGATGTGAGTATCCAAACACCCCATATGAGGTGCTAGTATGTAATTTCCGTGCTTGTTATGAATTTTGCGGGGCTTATATGTGTTGTGGATCGTTCTAAACTAATGCTTCATGACCCTTAACTTATAAATTAATTGGCTAAAAGCACATTTGCTTGAGGACAAGCAAATACCAAGTGTAGGGATATTTGATAAGGTTTTAAAATGTACCTTTTTGAGGGTCGTTTAAGCCCTTATTTGATCACTTTTGTATCCGTTATTACTTAATATCGTTCCTTTTCACTTTTTAGGTCTCTTGAAGGCAAATTGCTTGAATGACACTTATTCGGACGAAAAGGCGAATATAATAAGAAAATGGCCAAAGGTCAAAAATCGAGACACTCAACTGCTGAATTGAAGGGGGAGGCGTCGGGTTATACTTGTGACGCCGTCGGAACAAGTCTTGTGGATCGCATAGCCAAATTGCTTATTTTCAAGTAGACGGCATCGGTTTTAAAAGAGTAGGGCGTCGCAACTCGACGGCCTAGATTTGATCCGACGGCGTCAGAGACTCAAAGGCGGCGGCGTCCGCGGACATAAGGTGACACCGTCACAATGATAACGTGGCCAAGACAAAACCCTAATATGGCGACCCGCCGCGTCACAAATTAAAGGGTGACGCCGTCGCAGTTGTAACCTTATATATAGAATCCGAATTTTTTAGTTTTCAGTGTGTAGTTTTATGGAGTAAAAATCTAAACCGAACCAAGGCTATCTTGTACATTATTTTAGGGTTCCATACCCTATCTTACATCAAGATAAGTGTTTTACTTTATTAATTTAATTATGTCTTCAATTGATTGTGTGTATGCTTGCATGTTCCCCATGTCCGGCTAATTTACTTGTGTGTTTGCTTAGGTAATATGAAACTTAGTTATTGAATATTGATTGGTTGTCTCTTATCTTAATTGTGATTGACCTAGTATTGCAATAGGTCATTCGTTGTGTTGTTAATGCTTGATTAATCTTTGTTGAACCTTAGTTTATAATCACCTAGAGTAATTTTAGGCTATACATCCAAAGAATACCTTAGAGTTAAAGTTTATAAATCCTAGAGATTTTGTAGTCATTAACCTTTGGTAGCTTTAAAGAGTTAGGGATAAACGCATACCCTACGACCTTAGAGACACAACGCGATTAAGAATAAGGACGTGACAATTCAACCATCAATAGGAGATAACTAGGGAGTAATAAAGCCTAAGCAAATACATTTTTAATCATCATACGAGCACACAACAATAGACATAGACTCACCTTAGTTAATTAGATAGTTAGATAATAGTAGAAGTAATCGGTAGAAATACCAACCCCCAAATCAAAACCCCGAGATTCGTACCTTTCCATTTACTAAAAAACATAAAAAGATAAAAAAATAATCTTCCTCAACCCCAACCTTAGCGTAGTAACTTCTCACTAGCATTCATATTCCCCTAGAGAACGATATCAATTCCCGTGGCTTACCCTAATACTACACTACAAAGATTAGGTTCACTGCCTAGGGTGTTGAAAAACTTGCTCGACGAAAAGGAAGTTCCTTTTACCCCGAACGAGCTGTGTAAGCGTATCAGCAAGAAACGGGAAAGGATCTCATCTTAACTCCCCCTCGACGAGTCCATCCCTATGTGAGGGTGTCAATAAAAAATAATACTAAGCTAAGTTTGCAAAAGATTTCGTCTATGTGACGAATATGCTCCCCCTTGATGATTGCAACTTTGCAAAGGGATGTCAAGGAATATAATCCTAATATTGCAAGTGATTTTGCAATGTATTGCTTTGACAAAAAGCTCCCCCTAGCTTTAGGGTGTCAAAGTCTTCATGTGTAAATTGAATAACTACAAAACAAAGGTTAGAAACAAGTATAAGGCATAATTTCCTGCAAATATGACTCAAGTAAAAAAATAGTTTTCTGTCTCACGGATCCCACGGTTCCCTCCTTGTAGGGATCCGTCTAGGTAAATTAAAGGGATCCGTCTGGCTGATGATTGATTCCAGCAATGGTGATATAACAAATAATGTTAACATCAAAGTGAGATATGATTTATACAACATAATCATATACTCAGAAATATATAGCAAGTAGCATGTATTTTCATTTAATAAAACTAGAGATATGATATACATCACTCTAAAAACTAAGAAAATGATCGATACATGACTTGGAATTACTAGACTTATCTAAGTAACGCTTGATACTAGGACACCACTAAAATCCTCTAGCTCAAGTTTGTTTAGGTTTAATCTCGTCGAAACGTTCGAGGAGGTGATAGAACATGAAACGCTGATCTTCTCGTAGTTCATGTATCAAACTTTCAACATGTTGACAATGATAACAATCTTTGTCATGGCTAGGTAGTGGTGGTGGAAGAAATGAAATTGTTTGATGCGACGAATCAAGTGAAGCGGATTGTGGAGCCTCAAACGACGGAGGGATTGGTGGAGGCGCATTTGAAGATGGCTCAACCAAGAATGATGGTGGTGGTAGAGAAGTGTTAACTTCCATATGGTCGGGTGGTTGACTTTGATAATTTCTCATAATCCAAATGGGATTATATGATGGTGATGGCGAAAAGGAAGTCGAAGCTAATGTTGACTCAACGCCTTGATTTTGTACCATTATTCCTCCTAATGAGGAGAATGTTGCCGGTGGAGGAGGATGAGACGGCCTAGGAGGGAAATCCTCTAAGTTGTAGAGGTGTGGTGATGATAGTGGAGTTGTGAATGAGATACCTCTAGGAACCAATGGTGATGGTTTAGTGGAGATGGGATTATTTGGCCTAGGAGGTATGGTGGTGTTTGGCATAGGTAGTTTTGTGGGTACTACCCTTTTAGGGATTGGTTTGATTGGTGGAGGAGAAATCCTTGCATTTATTGACTTGACCGGAGATGATTCGGTTGAAGAGATTTCGTGTACAACACGAGCAATTTTCTTGGGTGGTTATTTGGTAGATAAGTTGCTACTTGGATTTTTCCTCATGATGAGATCATTTCAAGAGGTTTGTAAGGGTTTCTTAAGTGCTGAAAGTGAGGATGAAGATGATGACTTTAGAAGTCCTATCAATGTGGTTTTTAAACCAAGGGATTTGGCAAGTGCATTCAAGACTTAAGCTACTAAAATTCATTGTAATGTGATGATTAACATGCACAAGAGTCAACTTCAGAGTTGTACTGATCTAGGAACTCATTTAAGATGAGTTGGAGTGTTTAAGTTAGTAAGATGAGCTTGAAATGATTGTTTTAGCTAGAGTTGGCATGAGTCTGTCATACGGATCCCACGGTTCCCTCCAACGAGGGATCCGCCTAGGCTAATCCTAGGGATCCGTCTATCAGCAGCTAATAAGAGATAGCAATGATGTTTGTAAGGTCTAATGCCTATTTCATCTTGAGTGTTTCAGTTTATCTAAGTGTCTTAAATGAAGAGGTGCTTAAGTACTTGAGGGTAATGAGTGAAGTAGCTAATGATTGCCTTTTATGTAAGAAATTGGAACTTTCATGAGTACCAATGAGTGAACAAAGATGACACTAAAGATTTTGAAAGTGTCAAATGGAGCTAAATGATCCTAGAGATCAGATAGTGACTTAGGATAATGTTTTGGAGAATATCCTAAAGGCTTAAGATGGAAAAACTAGAATTTGATCAATTTTGAGGTAAGGATGATTATGATCAATTTTGCCATAATTGAAAGATTTTCAAGGCTAGATGTGAGGGATTATGTGAGAAATGATGAGTGAGCTTGAGAGCGGAAGAGTAATGGGTTTAAGTGAAATGATAGATCTACAAGCGTCTTGAGTGTGATCTAGGTGAATTATGTGTGAGTAGAAAATATCTACTTAACTTGATAAGGACTTAATTTGCCTTAGGGCACTATGTCTAGCTTAGTGTGAGGTATTCTAAGGACATGTTTGAAGCACAATCTTTGGGATCCGTCTATCTACTAAGCATAACCTTTACTAAAGGTATGCAATGATTTTGACAATGCAGTATATTTCAAGGTTAGTTAAAGAGGTTCTAACACTAAGATATCAAATGTAAAATGTTTTATTTCATGAAAGAAATTGGATTACATTGATAAAGCATGAATACAAAGGATTGATCCTATTTGAAAGGTTTCTAAGTTCCTTGAGCATTTTCGCTAGAAGGATCATCAAATGGTTGATGAGTGTTTGTTGATTCAGGAATGAAGAAAGTCTTCATGAGAGATATGTTTAGAGGTTCCATCATCTTGTTCACAAGTACGTACAACGGACTTTGAAATTAAGGGTGGAAATACATGATGTTATGATAAAGGCGCGTCAAGAACATTCCATAAGGGATGAGTTTGTTCTTAGACCCTTGAAGATTTACAATTTTCCTTGCGAAGAAGTAAGCGAGATTGTATGATTGTTGTGTTAGCAAACAATACATTATGTGAGCACAACAAGCGGGAAGGATTTCTCGATTTCCCCTAAGACTCCAAACATTTTCTCGTAGGATGAGTGCTAGAGCCTTGTACTCTTCTTGGATATCCTTTGTACAGATAATGTTTGGATCGGAGTAATAGGGTCGAGGTTTGCATATTGTGCGAATCAAGTCTTGCGGGGAAGGTATGTGTGAACAATATGGACTATTTTTTTCATGAAAGTTGAAGAGAGAATCAAGAGACCAATCTTCGGTGAAGGCACATTGTCCATGATTTGGAATTCGGAGAATTTGAGCAAATTGCCCAAGGGTTAAAACAAACTTTTGGTTTTTGATCCAAAACCAAAGAGATAGAGAACGATCCTCGTTACGAACGAGTTCGACTTGACAGAAGAATTCCAATACAAACCTTGGACATATTTTCTCGTTAATTTCGAGAAGACATTTCAATCCTATGGTTCGGAAGGAGGTATTGATACCTTCATCGAATTGTAGAGAGGTGTCTACAATACGTCCTTCGTGGAAGTGACGGTTTTGAGATTATTGAACCCACGGACATGATTGCCAGGTGTGTTGGGCTCAAGGGAGATGTTCGGAGTGTAGACGCTAGTGAGTGAAAAATCAAACTCATATTCATGCGACATAGTGGAACCTATAGAAAAGATGAGTTAATAGAAAGTGATGTTTTGTGGTCAACCAATGATTATCTAACGTTTTTACCAGATTTTTGTTAACAATGGTTTTTTAACAACAATGATACTTAACTCATTTAAGGTTTGACATACTAGTGGAATATTACTTTTAGAAAGAAAGCGGTTTTTATTTTGCATGAAAAACTGTTATCCAGAAGTACGGTTCCCACGGTTCCCTTTCATAAGGGATCCGGCTAGTCTAACTTTCGGGGATCCGTGGATCTGTAGTAACAAGAACAAATTTCTTGATAAAAACATAGGTTTTTAGATCTTATAGTTTTATACCAAGATATGCGTTTTAGCCTACATTTTCTTTTAGCATGTATACATGGCTTTCTAATGTATCACGATAGAATGAAATAAATCAAAAAGAAATGATAAACACATTATGATAATAATAACCTAGATAACTAGACTATTAGTAATATTTCATTTTAATGCTAAGAATGATACAAAGGATTGGGTATATAAACCCAATGTAGATTAACAACACAAAGTATATGTCTCCGTATGTGAACTTCATCATAGGGAACAAAAGTGTGATGAGTGTTAAGAATATGAGCACGAGAGCGATGTAAACCATGTTGATGACGAACCTTCTTGGTTTTGGTTTGAGATGAGATGAGATGAGAGGAAGATGAAGTTTTGAATGAGAGGTAATTTTTTGAAAATGAAAGATTCGAAAAAGTGGGGATTTGATAAAGTGGGCGACGGATGGTTTATTTATGGTAAAGAAGAAATTTTTGAAATTTGTGTTTTGTTTTATTATTAGAGAGATATGATTTTTGGATTAAATGAAATAAAACACACGTTTTATATACCACGACTTTAGACGAAAGAATAACACGTATGTGAGAAAAGGCTTCCTAATGAAGCTTCATGTAATACACGTATATGCACAAAAGATAATCATATAAATACCTATGTAGGCATACTTAATTATCAAGCTAATGTCATTTTAGAGATAATTAGAAAATCATACCTCTAATGCACTTAGGAATGTCTTTACAAATGACACAACAAATGTCAGTAGATAATTCCAGCTCCTTTGTGTTTAAGATACCTTCTTAGGAAAGGTTTTCTTGTTACCAAGCGATTCCTATGGCTTGGTAGGTATGGGCTTTGACTAATCAACATGACAAAGAGGATTAGTGCATTTAAACAAAAAATAAATAATAAGAAAAATGTTATCATCTAATCAACATCCAAACAAAGAGTTTTAAAAGACATGGTGTTTGTTTTTATGAAAAACCTTCTTTTTCAATTAACCATGGATCGTATCAAGTTTTTAAAGTACAATATACTTCAAGAAACTTGGTAACGAAGCTCTGATGCCAATTGTGGAAAACTAGAATGGGGGGGTGTTGAATAGTTTTGCCAATTAAAACTTTTTTTAAACTATTTAGATCGACTTATGTCAATCTATTGGATGTGTGTTGGATGTTGATAAACAAACATATAGAAGTATAAATATGTAATGAAAAGATAAGAGCAAGAAGCACAAAACCACAACGCAAGTATTTATAGTGGTTCGGCTACAAGGACACCTTCTTTGCCCTACTCCACTCCCCGAGTCACCTACTCGAGAGTTCATAATCACTACACGACACCAACTCCTTATGGAGGATAAGCCTTCACAACGTCGCCTACTCTTTTTCCGATACTAGGCTAACCACCGGCTTCTTTCACACCAAGGTGAACCACACCTACCACAACGTCGCCTACCCTTTATCCGGTACTATGCTAAGTACCGAGTTCTATTACAATGGAGGAACTACTACCCAACACTACACCAACGACTAATCCCAAAGGAGACCAACTCCTTATTACAACATCATTAAGGATATCAATATCCTTGGATCCAATACTAACCTATCTTGTACATCGAAACACACCATATCGAATGTACATCTAAGGCACCTTTCACTAATGCCTTTAACTAGATCTTCAAGACACCCTTCACTAATGTCTTGTGACTTGACTTCTAGGCACCCTTCACTAATGCCTACAATACGGATGATCGACACCTTTCACTAATGTCTTCGTCTTGACACTTGAGACATCTTTCACTAATGTCTTCAACACTACACTTCTTAGAAGAAAGAAAAGAACCATCAACAAGAGGACTTCAGTAGTCTTGATGATGAGGAAGCATGGCAACTCATGGACTTGAGCTTGCTTGACTTCAAAGGTGGTGATCCCGCCTTTAAGAGGAACCTAGAGGATCACACAAAAACAAAACTACAAACATAGATCACTTGGATATGGGGTTAGAGAGTTTTTAACTCAAGGAGAAAGTATGTGAGTAAGGGGTGAGAAATAATAAAGAAATGGCTCACTATTTATAGAGAGAAAATGCCTACTGTTCCCCGGATCCCACGGATCCCTCCCATAAGGGATCCGTCTAGCGTAAAGCTAGGGATCCGTGGGACGCTCCTTTTTACCAATGGGTATTTTGATTTTGGGTCATGGGTCATGGGTTATGGGTTGATCCATGGGTCTTATTATTAGATACAATGTATCTTATGAGTGCAATGCACCTAGTAAAATGGGTATGGGTCAATACCATGGGTTATGGATATTATCCATATATGACCTAAGCATGATGTCATGCAATCAGTTATGGGTCAAGCTCCATGGACTTTGGGTTGTACCCAACTACATTCAATGTATTTGGTCAATGGGTTATGATACTTAAGTTTCTACCCATTTATATTACCCAATATACTACATACTAGTTATGTGTATATTTTACCCAAATATGTAAACACTAGTTGTTGTACATATGTAATACTAAATCATAAAATCACTTATACTTGTTTTAGTGTTTTATGTGAAAGCGTGAGTGTGTTAGAAAACTATTGGCTCAAACCATTTACGTATTTTATTTGTTTCGTTAACATGATTTTACGTTTGTTATCGACAAAACATTAGAAGATCGTAAAATATAAATAGACTTTTTTACGGCTTATTTGTATTAACATGTTGGTTACGGCGTAATCACTGAGATGAGTTACGCCGTAACTATGGTCAGATCAGCAAACTGCAGCAGCAATAATTTCCTCATTTCCTGCAAAAATGGTTAAAAACACAAAACCCTACAGAAATGGAAACAAAATAAAAGAAAGGGGTAATTCGGGTTGTCTCCCGAAAGAGCACTTTTCTTTATTTACGAGTCTTTAAGTTAGACTCAGAGCCGCGGGGCTCCTTTGGACTTGACCAACCTCCTCTATGTCTTTCATCAAGTTATGCCTAACCCAAGCGACATTCGTGGCAGTGCGGAGGCATTCTTTAGTCTCGATCTTTCGAATTTTGCAAAAAATTTCCTCTGGCCCCAAATGGTAGTGAGTGCTCATACTTTTTGACAATAATTGGTGGCGGCCTCTTGTAGCGAATCCCAAGGAGTTTGCACCTCCTTTGCTCATATGCTTCATCGTCGGGGTTAGTAAATTCCTCATTCCCTTGCAACTCAAGGTAATCTAAAATCCCCTCAATATCATCGTCGTCAGAATCGGTACCTTTAAACCATTCTTTATCGAGCAGATTCTCCACTGGTACACGCTTGCATTATTCCTTTTCATTTCTTACCAACTCCTTGTCATCCTCAATTGTTATTTCACTCGATTTGTTAGGACCCTCGTTGTTTGAATTTTCTTTACTCATGTATTCTTTCCAATTCTTCTCTTGTGTTAACGTATCTACATGTCCATACTTGATCTTCACCCAACTGTCAAATCCCAAGTTGTCCAACCAAGGCAAACTTGTCCTTTCCTTATCGTTGATTGAGGTCCAAAAGAATTCGTCTTCTCCCATTCTCTTTAAGCTGCTTCCTCCGTTACATTTATCGTCATAAGGGTTGCATGATACCCAAAAAACTTCCCCAGGAGATTTTATCCTTTCACACCAGTGACTTCGGATTTCATTGTTGTCAGTTTCGCTTAAATGATCTTCCATGCAGTAGATGTCATTATCAGCCACTTCCTCTTTCTGATTATGATCCTCGTAGTCAATCTTGAGCTTTTTAAGAAGATTCGGGTTAATCTTAGCATTCCCGAATTGTATTGCGTACCAATCATCAAATGTCAAATCCCCGAACTTGATATTATGTCTTTCAAGCTCATGAGGGCACGTCCATTCTTCTTCTTTAACATTATCCCCACCGTTGCAATACTCGTGAAAGGGGTCGCACATAGGCCATGATAGTGTTGATTCATCGTCGATTATGATTATCGGAGTACACCAGTGAGTGATAGGTGGCTCCTCTTCATCCTCGAAGGAGAGTTTTTCCAGTCTTTCATCATCAGTAGATGCAGGCCATATGAATTTGTTATCCTTGACCCTATCCTTATCGTTACCTCCATCACAAATTTCATTTCTCGGGTTACACGAGACCCATAGATCATACCAATCCCCCTTAGCTACCGGTATCTTTTTGCACCAGTGATATTTCCTCTTAGATGGGGACAGAGAGCATAAGTTAATATCATGGGACCATTCATTAATCTCTGGTGTTCCTGATTTGTCCACTTCGAGGAATTCGTCTGCCCACGTATCCCAGTTACGCCGTAACTCAGATTTTTGGTTACGACGTAACTCGCTAGAATCGTCCTTATTAACATTCTTCATAACCCCTTTATCGCTGTCAAAAACATAGTTACGACGTAACTCATCAGGACAGTTACGGCGTAACTTCGGATCTGTCGGCGGGATTTTACCGAATCCGTATCTTTGGCCTGTATCTTTGAGTCATTATCAGCAAAAATCACTTTACATTCCATTGTGGGTTTTGATCCTTCAGGTTTATTGTTATTCATTCTCACTTTCTCACTAAGCTTTTCCACCATAGATTCAAGGTTTTTTAGGGTTGTGTCGTGATTGGAAAGGCTTCTGTCAGTGTTTTTCTGGAATTCTTTTAACCACTCATCTTGTTCCTTTTGTCTTTGGGCTGAACTTTCCAGGAATTTGTTAATTGTTTCTTCAAGATTGGGCTTTCTTTCTCCATAAGGCCCACGGTTGTAATTTCCACGGTACCCGTTACTATTTCGTTTATCTCCGTGAAACGGTCGATTTTCTCCATATTTCGCTTCTTCAATTATATTTTCTTCGTCAACGTGAGGACAATTCTTCATGAGATGTCCTCCCCCACAGCTTTCACAACCCACTTGGATGGCATGAACGGTTTCTCTGACTTTCAGCATATCCCGACTTAGAATTTCAATTTTACTAGCGATTGCTGCAATTCCATCAAATCTTCCGCTTTGATTTCTTTTGCTTCCTCCGTCGTGCCATTTTTGAGAATGATCATCCATTTTTTGAATGGCTTCAATTGCAAGATTAGGAGTCATGTTCAGGATAGGTCCTTGATAGTCCAGCATATGTCTTGTAGTTACGCTGATTCCTTTGTAGAAGATGTTGACCTTTTGCTGGTTGTTCAGATCATGTGTAGGACATTTGTAAAGGAGATCGTTGTATCTATCACAGGCCTGATACAACATTTCATCGTCTTCTTGTTTGAAATTATGGATCTCCAAAAGCTGTTTAGAAATTTTCGACGGAGGACAATACCTTTGAATGAAATGCTTCTTAAGTAGAGCCCAAGTATTAATTGCCCTGACGGGCAATCTTTCAATCCATCTTCTGGCAGCCCTAGTAAGAGTCATGGGGAATACCCTTAGCATAACAGCATCATGAGACATACCCGGAATGTTGAAAAGGCTTGCGATGTATAGGACATTTTCAATGTGCTCATATGCATCTTCGTCCCTGTTTCCAGAAAAAGGGTTAGCACAAAGCTCCCTCATAAATTGGTCTTTAATTTCGAAACAGACATCCGCTCCAATCGCCCGTCTTACGAGACCCGGCCCTTGTTCTGCTCTTGTCAATGCCAAATATTCCTCAAGAGTGAGGTCATCAATGTTAACAACTTCCATGGTACCTAAAAACTTGAATAATGATCGTAAGAAATTTAAAACAAAACGAAAATGAAAGACTTAATAGCAATCCTAATATAACTCTCCGGCAGCGACGCCAAAAACTTGATGCAGGTTTTACAAACTAGGTTTTAATATTTATATAGTCTCGTTATACCTATGGTCTACCCTAATGCACTACAAGGCAGTGAACCCATTCGTGTGTAGTGTAGTATTCGGTAAAACCGAGGTCGTCCTAAGAGCTATGTGTGTTGGATTATTACTAAGTCTAGGTGTCACAAATTTTAATAATCATTTCGACAAGGAATTAATTAATTAACTACTAAAGCAGATAAAAGCATATAAAAGTCAAAGGTTTAATCAATAGAGGAGAGTGGTGCTAACCTAGTTATTCCTCCTAGCTAGTAATGTCTACGTCTACTTACTTTCAATTACTTCAGGTGGGGTCAAATTCGAGAGGACAGCATTTGGTCAATTCGCCCTAACCTATCAGCAAAGATGCCACCACTGGAGAAGTCAGGTGTCCCTTCATAAGTCCAGTTGTTCCTGGTCCCCTAAGACAAGTCATTAAGTACCGCTACGTGATAGATTTATAATAGTGAGTGCCCGGGCGTTAGCAACTTAAACACTCACCCCCTAATTCTTAAGTTCATCCAAACGGTAGGTGATCAGTTGGTCAAATTTCACAAGAAGAAAGGGTCGTCAGTTGGTCATATCTTACCCTTCCCGTCTCAGTCTACTCACTTAGGGTCAGTTGGTCAAATCTCCTAAGCAACTATCCTCTACCGCCATTCAAAACTACCGAAACAAGGGTAGCTACCAATAAACTATGCATGCATACACTTAGAAATAATTATACGGAAGTAATGTAAACGCAAACAAAACAATTAAGAAATCATAACTAGGCCAGCACCAAGAGGTGCTTAGCCGCTCATGTTAACCATACAAATCAATTCAATATTCAAAGTTACGAAATACATGAATCGAAAGTAAAGAAAAGATAAAATGCTAATGCTTATCGTAGGGGAGTGATTTCTCCCTTGGAGACAGCTCCGTATGCTCCTCTAGACCTGCCTTTGGCTTCTTCCCACATTCTTTGGTTGTGGTGTGTGGAATGGGATGCCTTGAAATGCTGGAAATCGTGGGGTATTTATAGGCCAGATCTAGGTTACGGCGTAACTAATATAATAGTTACGCCGTAATCTTCAATTTCTTCGTAATTTGTACTAGATCTGCTGGTTACGGCGTAACCTTATAAGTGGTTACGCCGTATCTTTAATATTACTTGGTTACGCCATAGTTGATGAAATAGTTACGGCGTAGTTATCAGCGGCGTGGAACCTCATTTGACCTAATAAGTTACGTCGTAGTCATTAGGGGGAGTTACTCCGTAATCTTCTAATGAGTTGGCTTTCTGAGTCACGCTTTTAGTTACGGCATAATGTGAGAGATGAGTTACGCCATAACTTCTTCAAAGTCAGCATACTATGATAAATCTATGATATTTCTCCAATTCTGCGTCTCTTAGCTCCAATGCTCGTAATTTATCTGAAAGTGAAAAACAATGGAAAACAAGCGTAAATCCATATAAATGATATAAATTACAATCATTATTGGGGGAAATTGACACTTAATATTTAGGACTATTTGATGTTATCAGTGGATTTCTTATATGGTTAAGCAACGAGATTGTATATATGAGATACACATATATGGTCTTCCACTGGGGTACAGCAAGGCGACCCATTGGGACCTTTTTTTTTTTTTTTTTTTTTTTTTGCTCTTGTATTACACCCGCTAGTACATAAGATCAGAGAAAATTGTAAGCTTCTCCTTCATGCTTGATATCTTAATGGTGGGACCGTTATTGGAGACTTGGAATAGGTGGTTAGGGTGTTAGATATTATAAGGGTGAGCGGTCCAAGTTTGAGTCTTAAACTTAATATCAAGAAAATAAAGATATTTTGGCCCTGTGTTACGGAATGAAGCTTCGTGAGGGTTTATTTCCTGCCGATATTTGGAGGCCTTCATTTGGTGTGAAATTTCTTGGGGGAGCTGTTAGCAGAGGCGCATATTTTATTAGTAGGTTGGTTATAAGGAGAGTCACAAATGTTGTTGATTTGATGAGTTTTCTTCCACAGTTACATATAGTGAGATCCTTTTTTCTTAGATCATGTATGGGTATTGCCAAACTCTTTTTTTGTTTAAGGACTTGTCAACCTATACACATGGAGGATGTAGCCTTGTTCTTTTACAAAATATTGTGTGAGTCGATCGAGAACATAGTGGTTTGTGGAGGACCTTTATTCTTTGGAGACTTATAGTGGTGACTGTGAAAACGTGGGGGGAGGGGGTGAATACGTTTCCGTTTTAAACTTAAAACTTTTGTATCAAATATAGTATAAACCATTCCATTTGCTAATCTCGACGCGAGGATGCATTTAATGCATTACGGCATGTAACCCCTTAATATCACATAAGATTCCGCAAGATTAATGGTTCATTAAAAATCAAGTTTCACAATTATTAGTCCGGTTGCTTTTTCTTGATCAAGCGTGTCATAATATGTAAAGTGTTAAATATAGTTTATGACTATATGAAAGACCAGGTATGCATCACAAACATAGACATCAACCATATAGAAAATAAACAATGTAATGCAAGAATAAAAGTAAAGCGATAAGTAAAAGGATATACAAACCAACACGAGGATTTATAGTGGTTCGGCTATAAGGACACCTTCCTTGCCCTACTCCACTCCCCGATTCACCTTCTCGAGAGTTGCTTCACTAGATCAACAAACTCCATTCTCGGCGGAGAAAACATTACACAACGTCGCTTACACTTTTTCCGGTACTAAGCTAAACACCGAGTTCTTCCACGAGGTAGAACCAAACCTATCACAACGTCGCCTATACTTTATCCGGTACAAGGCTAGATACCGGGTTCCATTACAAAGGAGGAACCACTACCCGACCAACACGACACATCTATGACAACCGTTATGTTTTGTGGCCCAACATAACAAACCTTGTGTTTTATGGCACAAACACATAAACCATCTAGTCTAGTCATAGATACATGACACATCTATGACACCCGTTATGTTTTGTGGCCCAACATAACAAACCTTGTGTTTTATGGCACAAACACATAAACCAACTAGTCATCATAGATACAAGAATATGATACTAGACAATATCCAAGACAATGTGTCTAATGGATATGAAATCCTAAACTAAAAATCAAGTACATAAACTCATAAAGCATGATGTAGTTAGTCTTCTATGAATGAAGATGACAAGTTTCCCAAGCTTGTTGTAGAAGATCTTCATGTGCTTGTATGCTTATGATGGGTGATCACTTCAGTAGGTAAGGATGCAAGATCTCTAAGCTTGCTTTGGAGGATCACTTTGGGAGTATACTTACAACAAATGAAAGTTAGAAGCATTATGATCATATGAGATGAGGATGGTTTACATGTTTCCTAATGATCTAAATATCCTAGAAATGGTGGAGAGAAACTATGTAAAACCCTAAAAATCTCAAACGCGTTAAATGACACTTTTGCCTTCAAACTTAATAATTATGTAAACTCAGAAAACACGTCACCACTCGTTAAGTACGTTAAATGTTATCTTAAAATTTATATTGTAAGATTAAGATAAAACTTACACTTATAATAAAATGATTATAACACATTTAAAAGTTACTTGTACCATATACTACATGAAATAAATAAGATGTACAAACTATTTTTGGAAGATGAATGAATGTTGATTTGGCCTTAAAACATTTCTCCCCTCCTCACGCCTAAATCCCTGATTTGTGGTCAGTTACAGCTCCTTTTCTCATCTTTAAAAGTTACCATATCTCTTCTATTGTACATTCAAAATAAAGAAAACAAAAACCCTAGTACCTCAAACAAAGTGACGGCAAAACACAAGGCTCCATCTTTATTTTCCTTCTTCCTTCTGTCGACCTCAACTCAGCCAAAGGTAGGGATTCGAAGGCCCTCTTCTAGGTTAATTCCACGTGTATTTGGTTCATGTTTTGATTTGGTTATTTGTGGGTTAGAGTCGAAATCTTGGTCGGAGGACTTAAGGCTCTTAGGGAGGATTGGTTAACTTCGTTTTGTTCCTTTTCATTTTTTTTACTTGACCACGCTCCAAGGTACCACTCATCTCGCCCTTTTGTGCTTCATTCTGGTCATGTACTTGTACCATATATACATAAGTTTTTCTTCGTAACACGTTACATGAAAGATTAAAACGAGCTATCATGTGTGTGTGTCGACCTATGCCATAATTCTGGTTTCGAAATCATATTCTGGTCGTGGGTCTTTGAAATATAAAACATGTCTCGTTATCATCGAAACAAGGCCATGAGATGAACTTTTATAATTGTCGATCTATGCAATCCATAAACCTGGTTTATGTTTACTTTACTGTGCGTTAGTGGGTTTTCTACCCTATCACTCGCATAATTTTGGTGTCATCTAAAGGGTTAAAAGAGGACTAAGGAAGGCCTTATATGTGTCGTTAATCAAACCACAGAAAACTGGATTTATGTGTCTAAGGCACACCTTGTAAATGGTTATGTTTCTTTCCGATCATGAGTTTAAATTGCATGCGCATGCCTTTGCTACTAAATGTTCACATAAAATATTAAGCACAAATTGTGCATCTGATGGTGTGTATAACGTGGGGTAGGACATGATTTTTTAACCACCTAGACATGCATGTGGCTTAGGTTGTTATCAAGTTATATAAATAGATTAAAACATGTTTCTTAAAAGGTTAAAGGAGGTTAAAAACTAATCTATCATGTAAGCTTCATGAAATTATGAATTTACACTATGTAAATATATAGGTCGATATAAGGTATAATCTGTTCATGTATATGTATATCTCTGCGCATGTTTTCTTATCCATCTAGCATGTTACTTGAGTTGTTAAAACGAGGCTAAGACGTATCAAATGTTTTGCTACATAAAATCATGAAACCAACCCATATGCGTCGACTAATATACATTAAAATTAATAATGAATATTTTCACTTAAAGATTTGGTTTGGTAATATAATAACTATATGGGGTTAAATGAGTAAAATTAGTAAATGTAATATATTTACAATGAAGACCCTATACCTTATAAAATTTACACTTTGAACCCCAAACTTGAATAATTTGGCTTAAATGATCCTTAAAGTATATAAATACTCACTTAACCTAATATGTCTTCCAAATGCATCCTAAATGGCTAAACTTGCTAATTATAGAAACTTACTAAATATAGAAACATACTATTTATGGAAGTTACTAATTGGAAACACTTAAAATAGAAAGTTACTTAAAATGGAAAGATTACTATAAGTGGGAACCTGTTAAAAATGGAAAGCCGTCTTAAACGAGTAATCTGATTCTTATGGAACGTTATCTAATTCATATAGGTTCCGGGCGACGCGATTGATCTTCTTTTCTTGACTTTACTTTCATTGTGATTTGCTCAGAATAAGGTACAGATATTCTATCCCTTTTCTGTAGGGGTTTCTCATGATTCGTATTTCATCTTCGATATTCGTTTGAACTGTTATGCTTTACTCTAAGCCTCCTTATTAGGGCTTCCCTATGACTTTGCTATGCTCCCTCTGATATGAACTCTGATATGAACTCTGATATGAACTCTGATATGAACTCTGATATGAACTCTGATATGAACTTTGATATGAACTTTGATATGAACTTTGATATGAACCCTTATGATATGATATGATTATGCTTTGGACCGTCAGATTGATACCAGGCCAAATATGTGTTCCTAGTGGGAAGGTAACTGGCCGACCGTCATTGATGCACCAATGGCATGACTCCGGTGTACAATGCAGTGATGTTACACACCGTCTCCATTATGATATGATATGATTATGAGCTCACTATATGTATATGATTTGCTTTGGGGCGTATGGATGCATCCTAGATATGATATGTTTCGAGGATTTGATCTGCTTGGAGATATATATGGTGAATGATGTGGGTGCAATCCAGCGTCTTCACATTCCGGAGCTAGCTACTCCATTTGTTATTAGCGAGGTCTCCCCTCCTATGATATATGGTATTCCGAGGTCACCCCTCCGAATACAATGGTTACTTATGATATGATATGATATGATATGTTTCCAGGCTCGTGGTAGATTCGACAACCTTACACCTTTGATATGCTATATTGTACCTTTTGTATTCCCCAACGCACTATATGCTACGTTAATTGTTCATTACTCAGTAACTTTATATGACTCACTCTACTACCAAGATTTATATATTCCATTGCTTTGATCTGTCACACTCTCATTCCGTTACTTCAGACTATTGTTCCATTCACGTACAGGGTTATTATATGCTTATTGAATTTGATTATGCTATTCATGTTTTATGTGACTCGATTATCCGCTATGATGTGATTACTATGCGGTTATCCGAGTTACCTATCTTCATATGATGATATGTGATCTCACTGTTATGTGACTCTGGTGTCTGGTGACCATACTAAGGTGTAATCGATAGTTTTGTCAGTTTATTATGTGTGCCTTGTTCGGTATCTCGTGGACTATGATTATTCCGTTGTATTCTCATCTGTTTATTGTTGACCTGTCATGTTTACATGTACGCCTATGCTACGGTTTGATTGGGTAAATGGGTCATCTTGTGACATCCGCTTGTTAATTTGTTTAGTTGCCACCTAGGTCTTTAATTCAATTAATTATATCGTTTATATTGTATTCCTACTTATTACGTGTGGTGCCATGTTATTTGACCGTTAGTACTTCCGCTGTTATGATCTTGGTTAGGTTTTCAACTAAGGGTTTTGACCTGTGTGAATTGCTATGCTCACTTATTAATTAATTGCTTCGGCTCCTGTAGATATCTGTTTGGCTTGTATGCCTTCTCGATTTCCTAAATTGATTGTATGATATATATATTTGTGTGGATACTCCTGCTATATGCTTGCTTATGTTTCAGTTCTTGTATGTCCGGTTTGTATGTGCTTGTTTATATGTCATCGATGCTTTGCTTTGTTTCGTTCTCCTTGTTGTCTGTTCGTATTGGATATATGTATAATTGTGTTCTGCGGGATCCTCATTGACTCATTGTTCTCATTTCGTTGCGACCTTGTTATCAGTTTCATTATTTCATTTGTATCTCTGATTTCGTTTAGCTTTCGTTACTGTTATATCTGTTCCTGGGCTTTTTAAGCTCAGCCGCATTTCTTTCCTGCGGCAGGTTTTAGATTTGAAGATGGGCTTTGATGGGCTGAGAATTGGATTATCCGGTAGGCCAACCCTAGTTACCTTTCTAGTTGGACTCATTTTGGCGGGCTATTGTTTTGGAATTTTGGTCTATTTTAGACATTTGGATTTTGTAATTTCCTTGTAAATCTTTTGTTTAAATGACTTGGTACGTTATTCTTTAAGACTTCCGCTTGAAGAATTTTATTTGTATGTTCTGATATGACACCAGAATGTGACACTTCTACCCTTGTCGGGTTGGGGTGTTACAAACTATGTGTGAAGGTGTTGAGAAATGGTAAGAAGTGGCTTGCTATTTATAGGCAAAAAGACCAAACCATGTTTCTGTCCCAAGGACTCCTCCGGCCCTTGTAATTCCAAGGGATCCGTGGGACATTTGATGGATCCGTGGGACGCTCCTCTTTAACCATGGGTTATGGGTCATGGATCATGGGTTATGGGTCATGGACTTGAGTGCCCACCAAGGTACAATGTATCTAGACATGGGTTATGGGTCTTGGGTCTTGGGTCTTGGGTCATGGGTCGTGGGTTTTACCCAACACATTTACTTATGTTTATGTATTTTATAAAATGTAAGTAACCAAAATTACTTAAGTGTTTTATAAACTATTTAACTAAACATGTTTAATGGTTTGTTAAGGGTTTGATCATAACGCAACATAACAAACATGTACGAACCTGTGTTGTAGCATACAAGGACTTGAGTCGTCGAGAGGTGTTGAGAGTATGTTGAGACAAAATCTAATTACAAGTAACTTATACATTTTACGTTATGTATTACAAGTTACATGTTTGTCATCAACAAAACAAACGAGACTATATAGATAAAATATCGTAATATTTGCACTAACAATCTCCCCTTTTTTGATGATGACAAAATATATGTAAACGTAATAGATAGGTAAAATGTCATAGTTACTTGTGTCCGTACTTCCTATACATTACCTTCTCCGTTTACACTCTTCTCCCCCTTTTGTCGAAACAAAAGGGTGTGTCCTTGGAGTTTAAACTTAATTTCTCCCAAGAATGGTGAGTTTGCATCATCCCTAGTGAAGTTAAATTAAAAAACACCTTATTGCTCCAATTGGCACACCACGCCAATACCTTCAACACGAAACACTAATGACAAAGCTTAGCAACTCATGACCTTGAGCTTGCACGTCTTCAAGAGGTGGTGATCTCGCCTTTAAGAGGAACCTAGAGAATCACACAAAGAAAAAAAATAGAAAGATCCTTTGAATTATAACCATTATTGCCAACGGCTCAATGGATCAAATTTTTTAGGCTTAACCTACATCAAGGTTAGTGTTAAGGAAAAAGAAAAATATATGATGAGAAAGAAATCTCCCTTTTGTTGAAACATAAAGGAATTTTGAAGAATGAATGGGTGCATGCTCCCCCTTGACGGTTGCTCCCCTTATTAAGGGCGTCAAGTATTTTAGGAAACTAAGACGAAATTATTGCAAAATTTGTAATGTTTTTGCTTTGATGAAAGCTCCCCTTTATTGAGGATGTCAAGTGCTCCTAGTGTGTTTTGAAAATCAACAAAACAACAAAAAATTAGTGAAAAAATATATATTCGTCGTTGGACGAGTTATATGATGCACTTTGTAAATGCTTGACGGAAGCTCTCCCTAGCTCGAGGGCGTCAAGAAGAACCTACAAAAAAATAAGTAAACCTCGTCCAAGACAAGTGTGTTGACATATCAGACCCATGTATATGAGTGAACCTACACAAAAAAATTAGTGTAAAATTTCGTCCATAAATAGACAATAATCCCATACACATCAAAGTGTATATATATGAACCTACAAAGAAAGGATTAGTGTCAAAAAGAGAATAATCCTACTACTTGCATCATCATGGTTGGTTTAGAGGTTGTAAGGTTTGTTCAAGGTAAGAAAAAAATGTTCTTCGGGATGAGACGCATTTCATTACGAAATTCACTTGGCTTTTGAGTACATAGAGGTTTGTGGAGGATGGTTGAGCGACCATGAATTGTAGTGGTAGTGAGACACTTGTAGGATGTGGTTGACATAAGTAGCTTGTGGTTTGAGGTTGTGGTTGACACAAGCAGGATGTGGTAGAACATGAGACATACTTCATCACGTAGTTCATGAACTAGACCTTGGACACGGTGATAATGATAGAAATCATCATTATGACTTAGAGGTATAGAAGTTGTGGTAGAGGTGATGAGAGGTCAAGTTTTACAAGGTAATAAAGAGACTCAAGATTAGCAAGTGATGGTGATGAAAGGTATAAAGGTGAATCTTTGACTTGGTTGATGACTCAATACAGGTGGTAGACATGATGACTTTGTGAGTAGTGATAAAAGTGGAGTAATATGGTTAGGATGATGCAAGATTAGGAATATAAAAAAAATGTGCGAATGAGCACAACTTGACTTGATGATGAAATCGACCATTTTCATCCTACAAGAATCCAAAAGAGTTAGTACAAAAGGAAAACATTTATACAAATGGATAAATTGTTCACATAAAATCATGAAACGAAAAGAAAGAACTTGTAAATAATCATATAAATGCAACTCATTTATAAACATATAAGAAACTGATAATCCTAAGTGTTGAACAAGTGCTTGTGTAGAAAAAGGAAATTTGAAATGATTATCTAAAGAGATAATGTACCTACTGTTCCACGGTTCCTACGGTTCCCTCACTAGAGGGATCCAGCTAGCTTAAGTCTAGGGATCCGGCTAACATATGAGGTGAAAAAGAGGTGATTGGATTCTAGCAAGGTCTAGCACCTACATATCCTAAGTTACTCAGTCTATTAAGTGTCTTACATGAAGATGGACTTAAATGATCAAGAGAAAATGATTGATGGTAGCTAATGATTGCCTTTTATGGAAAGAAATGGGGCTTTATGAGCACCAGTGGATGATCAAAGATGACACTAAGAAATTTGAGAGTGTCAAGTGGTGATAAATGATCCTAGAGATCAAATGATGACTTAAGAGAGATTTGGAAAATTCCTTAAAAATCATAAGAAATTAAAAACTAGTTTTTGGCCTATTTTGAGGTAAAGATGACTAAAATCAATTTGCTAAAATTGGGAGAAATATCAAACTAGGTGTTTTGAGATGAGAGGAACAATGTGTAAACATTGGAGCAGAAAGATGGTGAGTTTTGAAGTAATGATAAATCAAAAATACTTTGAATGTGATCCTAAGTCATCCATGAGTGAATGAGAGATCAACTGAGCCTAAGGAAAGTTTAAGTGATCCTAATGTAGCATGTTTAACTAATCCAATAAGGTCTAGAATGTTGGATTGATTCAAGGAGGCTAAAAGGGAACTTATGTCCACCCGGATCCCACAGATCCTTCACTTGAGGGATCCGTCTAGTTACATCTAAGGGATCCGGCGTCTGAGACAGATTTTCTTAACAGAATAGTTGCAAAATTTTGCTCTATGTTTTGAATTATGAAACTAATGATTTTTACAGCAAGCATACATGTATACACGTTAAGCAAAGCAAGGAGAGCATGTAGAGATCACATATAGGCAATCAAATGAGATCGAGCTCACAAATAACACAAAGGTTTAGCAAACTTAACAAGCACTATTCAAGAAGCCCAAAGCAGATTTATGGTCTAGATTAGTAAATCATTTACACTAACAATGACATGCAAGGTATGTGTCTAGAAAGAAAAGAGCACATGATGGTGTTCAAGACAAAAGAGTTGTGAGGTGCTAGTTTAGGACAATCTAGTCATTACAGATGGTGATTAGCATACAATAAGCTTCGTCCATGAATTCATGTAGCTCTTCTCGATCAAAGCAAGATAATCACTTGATGAGGCAAGTGGTTGTGATTAACTAAAAGAAAAATTAATTTTACAACTTGTTTTATTAGTAATCCTAAGACAATGCAAAGTATTTTCATTGTAAACTTACTTTAGGAAAACATAGGAGTATAAATTTCTCAAGTGAGAGGATGAATATGAGACTATTACCAGTGATTGCTCAATTACTGACTAAACACGACCATTTTCTGAGATTCCACATACCCAACTTCTATCAAGGAAGCAATTCAACCGTTAGGTCAAATTGAGTTTCTAGTGCAATAAGTTCTCCAGTATTCATTCTCAAGTTAGGAAAATTTATATTTCTATAATGGCCTATGGAAGAGTAACAATGATGATACTTTGCTTCGTTTTTATTAATATTATACTTGAAACAACTAAGGTGACGAAGGTGTCATGTTAAAAAAAATTGTCCATATGGTGAACAAAGAAATGGTTGGATGAGCTAGTTCAACATATGTTGTTGGAAAGCTCGAGTTTGGACTTTCGGATATAAACAATTATATTTGCGTTGCAAAATAATTTACTTGAGTATATCAGATGAAATAATCAAGTTTTCAATCCTACTCTGAAGCTTGGAAAGCGATCATGAAAAGGAAAACGGGAGAGTACGTCATCAACACAAGTGTAGGTTATGATCCCATGTACATTCTTGTTGTTTTTAGAAAACGATACAAGAAAATATGAAATCAATAAATCATATAAGCACATAAAACATTTATGTTGCACACATGACAAACTCAATCAAAAAGCCATTTAGTGTGTTATATGTTTTAAACATTTTTCAACTTATAAAACTAACATTTTCGACACAACTAGATGTTATCCCAAACACTCCTTCAAGTAGCACATTTATTAGTAGAATACTACTAAATCGACAAGCAAGAGAAGGAATAGCAAGGTAAGGAAACCACATATGTTATTCAATCAATCAAGCACAAAAGCTATTTGAGATAAGCAAATAATCAAGTAATGCAAGGAAGACAATTTATCATTTAGCATAGCATACGAAAGTTTTTTTCATCGCTTTATGTTAAATATAAACATGTATACCAAGCTTGATTAGTTTCTTTTATAAATATGATCAAAACCTTAATTTCAAAAGAGGACACATTGTAACAACCCGCATTTTCGGGTTACTTTTCATATTTTTGAAAAGTTACTATTCACTTTTTGTAAAACCTGAAAATTTAAAATCCGAATAAAGACTAAAATACCCTTGGAACTAAAAATTATAAAATACGTAAAATATATTTCTAACACTTAAAGAAATTAAAAGATTAACTTGCGAATATTTAAAAACCCTAACTAAAATATATTACGTAATTAATTTTGGTACGACGAAGAATTAATGTTTAAGTAAATGATTTGGGTCGCGTGCGTTGTTTGTGTTCGTGAGCCAGGGCCAAGCCCATTGGTGGCGTGAGATGGTGTGACCGGTTGGACCCAAACCCAAACCCAATTACTTTCCTAGTTTAACTCAAATACTACAACTATATATACCATACATAATCATAAGTTTGGAACCCTAGTTTTATTTGCTCTCTTTTTCTTTTTCTCCTATTACGCCGAGACTCATCAAACACCCTTTGGTGTCGATTTTGCTCAAACAAGTTAAGGTATAATGTTTATTCGGTCTTCCTTTAGCATTACCTTGCATGTATATGTCAAGTTATATTTTTGTTTAAATCGCGTTTTTGTTTTGTTTCTTTTGTGGCCGAGAGGTGTGAACCGAAAACAAGACAAACCCTAACTAATTTAATCTTGTAACTAATAAGAGACATGTAAAGTAAGATGTGATATTGAATCGAGTCATGGTTGTGTTGATTTAATGAGAGCCGAAACATATGAATTAGGACCGAACCATGTTTAACTTTCGAATAAGGTTTATAACTTAATAATACGAATATGTGAAGTGTTTAGATGAGCTAAGACTAGTGTAAAACCCTAATAACCGAAACCCTAGATTGAACCGAATCATGTGTATAAGATTTGAAGATGCATTACTTAAGTAAAGGTTATGTGAACATAAACCCTAGTTTAATATGTAAAGCGTATAAAGTATACTAAATCCTAAATAACTTATATGTCACATAAAATCATAAACATTATGCGGTGAAACATAAAAAGGAAAGATTATTTTGTGACGTGTTAGGTTAAGTAACTAGTCATTAAAAGACGTAACATGTAAGTTAATATACATTAATGAGACATTTAAGAATGAGAAAACCCTAACTTTAATAAAAGACGTATGAAACCCTAATTTACGATATTAATATTAGAACATTTAAATCTCATTTAATATGGAAACCCTAAAATATTAAAGGATCATTGTGACGATTTCAGAATCATTAATAATATATACGACATTAATGTATATAGGTTCTGTGAAGAAGGAGTAATTCTTTGCTTCCCTGTTTCGACTTTTGATCTTTTGCTTTCAAATAAGGTACGGATATTGACCTTTTTTCAGTAAAGGTTTCGTATAAGTTTTCTTTCGTTTTCATATTAGGATTTCCTAAACCTTTGCTATGAACCCTAATGTGTATATTTGAGTCATGTTGCTTATGAACTTTGATTTTTGAATCATAAAACATTTGATTTTGAAACTATACGATATGAAGACTTTGATTTTGAAAACATGATTAAACATTTGATAAAATATGATCTATGTCAGTTATAACATTCTTATTTGATTCGATAGTTTGACACCCGAGCCAATTATAACTAGTCATGGGGTTCCATGTCCGTGTCGACAAATGCACCGACATGACTCTAGAGGCAGATAGAGTGATGTTACGCCCGTCCCTTATCTGTTATCTGTATGAGCTCAATTTGAATTATATTATGAATATTTGTCTGTGGGGCATATGGATGCATCCTAGATCTGTTATATGCCATATATTATCTGTTATATGCTATATGTTATCGATGATTGATCTTTGCGTGCATGCACGTCCTTCATAACTCTGGTAGGTCTCCCTACAAATGTTGCCTTATGTGATTATGATATGTTTATGATATGGCATATGTGTCTGCGGCTTCGAGGTAGTTAACTATAAAACTTATTCGTATACGAATTATCTTTTGAAATGAATATGACTTCAATGTTTTCTTTCACTTTATTTACGATTACGCTCGTTTCTTATTCGTTTGCTTGTATATCATTCCTGGGCTTTTGAAGCTCAGCCGACTTTTCTTTTCTTCCGGCAGGTATCTAAGCATTGAGGCTAGGTATTGCTTTGGGATGAGTGCTGAGTGGACTTACCTTAGAGATTTAGCTTTGATATTATGATGCCATTTAGACTTTATACTTTAGACATTTCATTTGGAGTTTATTTTTCCGCTGGGACCTATGTATTGAAGTCTTTTGACTTGGATTATTTCAATATTTGTGTTGAGATTTCTTTTGGTTTATATGTTTGCTTTGATATGACACCATTACTTGTGATTCCTTTACCCTTGTGGGGTCGGGGCGTTACAATTTATGGCATGAGCCCGAGGTTTACGACTTGTAGTCGGGACCACTGACATATGGAGCCTAGGTTTTGAGACTTTAGGGTTTAGGGTTTGACTGTGAGGATTTGGGTAGACTTTAGGATTCCTTCGTACTTCCATTTCGTATCTCACCTTTGTTCATTTTGCTAATCGTTTGGATATCGTTAAGATGGTTCAAACTCGTTAAATGCAACGGCAACTCGGGAGGGGACGATGATGTCTGACATGGATGCTGCGATTGCGAATGCTCTCAACTCTCTTTTCCCCTGGTTTGACTACACTGAGATGATGGAGCGGGTGATCAACAACATTAAATGTCGAGAATGGTGCTTCGGGTAGTGGTGGAGGAAATCAACCCGTCGGTATTCATACTTGGCTCGGCGTTTGGTAAAATGAAGCCTCTTCGTTTAACCTTCTGCTACTCCTCGAGGGCCGAACTGGATCACTCATATTGAGAAGCTGTTTGAAGTATTGGGTTGTGGAGACGAGTTTAAGACTCGTTTGGCTTCATTCAAATTGGAAGGTGATGCTTTGAGTTGGTGGAAAGCATTGAAACAAGCAAGAGGAGGTGGCTTTTGCTTTGTGACTTGTACTTGGTGAGTTTGGACTATCTTCTATAACCGTTACTTCCACGATCTTTGGCGGCAAAGGTATGAGAGGATTATCGAGGCGATCTACGGTTTGATCATGAGACCTCTAATGAGTACATGAGTAGGTTTATGAGGTTGGTGAGTTTTGTTAGAGAGGAGTGATTTGGAGATGGTAGGCGTCAAGCTAAGCACTTCAAGTGGGGACTGAAGAAGTGGGTGTTGGACCGATTGCTTAATATTGAGTATGAGAATGTGTGGGCCTGCAACGACCGCTCGTAACATTGAGATCTTTCATGAGGTTTCGGGTTCTAACAAGCGTAATCGCGATGGTGAGCGGATTCAAGGTAGGACTCAAGGCAATGACTATAAGGGAAACTCTGGTAGGAGTTATGATTCGAGAGGTCATGTGGATAGGAGTTATGATCAGCGGGGTTAGTCGGGAAGGAATGTTGACCTTTGGCGTTAGTCGAGGGGTCAAGATAATAGAAATCTTTGGTAGGAATGGAAGTGATCGTCGGAACCAAGGTAACAATAACCAGCGTTACAACGAGGGATCAGCCGACTAGAGGAACAAATCAGGGTCGAATTGCTTCAGGATCTTCTAGTCGTGAGGAGGACGGTGAGGTTTTGCCACCCCACCTATTTGTACTACTTGTGGAAAGGCTCATCCAGGCGAGTGTTTCAAGGCTACTGGTGGATGTTTTGGTTGTGGTTCCACTACTCACAAGATTAAGGATTGCCCTAAGAAGAATCCCAGTTCGGAAACTACATCAAGCCAACTACTCTGGGCGTGTTTATGCTACTACTCGTAACAGCGGAGGCGAACTTCAGTACCATTACGGGCACTCTTTTCATTGATGATTTCTTTGTCTTCGTTTTATTTGATACTGGCGCCACACACTCCATTATATCTATCACATCTGCTAAGAAACTTAATATGAAGCCCAAACCGTTAACAAATCACTTATCGATTTCTACGCCTATGAAAAATCATGTGATCATTGATCATAAATATGTTAAGTGTCCTCTTCGTTTTGATGATCGTATTCGCTTTGCAAATCTGTATCCTCTCAATATGGTCGACTTTGATATCATTCTAGGCATGGATTGGTTGGTTTACCATAGAGCTTCAATATTGCCATGCTAAACGGTGATCTTTGGAGACGTAAAACATCCTGAATTCGTTTATCATGGTTCTCAACCCCTTAAATCTGTTAAGCTCATTTTCGCTATGAAGGCACGGATCATGATTGCTCATGGGTGCCAAGGTTTTCTAGCATCTGTTAAGGACACATCTTTGGAGAGTCCTAACATTGGAAATCTTTCGGTTGTTTTGAATTTCTTTGGCGTTTTTCGGATGAACTCCGGACTTCCCCATTTCGAGAAGTTGAGTTTAGCATTGAATTAATTCCACGGTGCTTTGAACCGATTTCGAAGGCTCCGTATCGTATGGCACCTTGTAGAATGAAGGAGTTGAAGGAACAGCTGCAAGAGATGATAGAAAGTGGATTTATTAAGCCCTAGTGTGTCTCCATGGGGTGCACTGCTTTTTTGTTTGTGAAGAAGAAGGATGGAAGCATGCGCCTATGTATCGACTACCGTGAACTCAATCGTATTACTATTCGTAACCGTTATCCTTTGCCGCGTATAGACGATTTGTTTGATCAACTGCAAGGAGCTAAGTTCTTTTCGAAGATTGACACAGTGCTGCTACCATCGATTCACGTGTGAAGGAGCAAGATGTTCCTAAGACCGCGTTTCGTACGGATATGGTCATTACGAATTTCTCGTTATGCCTTTTGGTTTGACCAATGCGCCTGCTGTGTTTATGGACCCGATGAATCGTGTTTTCCATGAGTTTCTCGACAAGTTCGTTATTGTTTTCATCGATGACATCTTGGTTTACTCTAAGTCTGAAGAAGAGCATGAAGAACATCTCCGTATAGTTTTGGAGATTTTGAGGAAGAAGAAGTTGTACGCCAAATTTTTGAAGTGCGAATTTTGGTTGAGACAAGTTGCTTTCCTTGGTCATATCGTATCAATGATGGTATTACCATGGATCCGTCTAAAGTTGAGGCTATCACTAAATGGCCAAGACCTACTGACAGTATGAGGTCAGGAGTTTTCTTGGACTTAGTGGTTACTATAGGCGTTTTGTTGAAGGTTTCTCTCGTCTAGCTTTGCCTTTAACCCAATTGATGAGGAAAGGTGAAAAGTTTGTATGGGCGGATGAGCGAGGAAGAGGTTTGAAGAATTGAAGCGGAGATTGGTGTCGGCTCCCATTTTGACTCTTCCAAGCTGGTTCAGAGGATTTCAAATCTGATGCATCTAAGAAAGGATTAGGCGTGTCTTGATGCAACATGGGAAGGTAATAGCTTATGCTTCGTGGCCTAAAACCTTATGAGGAGAATTACCCAACCCACGATCTTGAGTTAGCTGCGGTGGTTTTGCGTTGAAGATTTGGAGACATTACTTGTATGGAGAGGCGTGTGATATATTCACCGATCATAAGAGTCTCAAGTATATTTTCACTCAGAAGGAACTTAACATGAGACAAAGAAGATGGTTAGAACTTCTTAAGTATTATGACACCAACATTCGGATTACCATCGAGGTAAGGCTAATGTAGTTCTGGCACTTAGCGGAATCAGGCATTCTTACGAGTATCAAGATTGAGCCTAGGATTTTGCGTGACTTAGAGAGTTTGGATGTTGAGTTGTGTGTACGAGGTTTTGGTGGATACTGGGCTAGTATGAAGGTGGAGTCAAACCTTATACTGCAAATTAAAGAAGCTCAGAAAGATGTGCAATTTTGTGGGCGTGGTGCAAAATGTTGAAGAAGGTAAGCGGCGGAGTTTAAGGTTGATAATGGCAATTATTGTATGGTATGGAGATAGGCTTTGTGTTCCCAATGATCGGTACTTCATTGAGAAAGTTATGGTGACTGAAAGCTCATAGTTCTCCTTTCACTATTCATCACAGGTTCTACCAAGATGTATAGGGATTTGAAGCAGTACTTTTGGTGGAACGGCATGAAGCAAGATGTGGCGACGTTTGTGTCAAAGTGTATGACTTGTCAGCAGGTTAAGATTGAACATCAGAGGGCTAGTGGATTGTTACTGACCATTGGAGATTCCAACATGGAAGTGGGATAAGATATCTATGGATTTTGTGACTGGATTACCTCTTACTAGGAAGAAGCATGATGCGATTTGGGTGGTTGTTGATCGACTAACCAAATCTGCTCATTTCTTACCAATTAGAAAGGATTATGGTATTGGTAAATTGGCGGATTTTCAGACAAGAGATCGTTAGACTTCATGGTACTCGACGTCTATTGTGTCCGATAGAGATCCGTTTTACTTCGTTTCTGGAAGGTTTGCGAAAGCTTGGGGTACTCGACTTAACTTTGGTACGGCATTTCATCCTCAAGCGGATGGTGGGTCAGGAGGACTATCTGGACCTTAGAGGATATGCTAAGGGCTTGTGCTTTAGAATGGGTACTAGGTTGGGATGAATATTTATGTTTAGTAGAGTTTGCTTATAACAACAGTTGGCATGCTAGCATTAAGGCAGCACCGTTTGAACTTCTTTATGGAAGGAAATGTAGAGCACCTATTTGTTGGGATGAAGTAGGTGAGCGTCTAATCGAAGGTCCGGAAATGATTGAGATCACTAATGAGAAAGTAGCATTTGCTAGAGAAAAGTTGAAGGAGGCTAGGTCTCGTCGAGAAAAGTTATCTTGATAAGCATCGTCGTGATTTAGAGTTTGAGTTGGTGATCGTGTGTTTTTGAAAGTTTAGCGTTTAGAGGTGTGAACGTTTTGGAATCAAGGGCAAGCTTAGTCCTCGATTTATTGGACCGTTTGAGATTCTTGAGCGTATAGGAGAGTTTGTATCGTTTAGCACTTCCTCCTCGGTTATAGCATGTTCATGGCGTTTTCATGTATCACTCTAAGGGGATACAACTATCATCCGTTACATGTTGCTTCTTATCCGTTTGATCAAATTCAGTCCGATATGTCTTTATCGAGAAGAACCGGCGATTGGAAAGACAAGAAAGAGTTATGAGGAATAAAGTTATTCCATTCGTTAATATTCTTTGGAAAAATCATCACGAGCGTGAGGCTACTTGGGAAATCGAGGAGTCGATGCGTGCTAGTTACCCTCATTTCTTTGAATAGTTTGGTATGTTCCCATTTCGTTTTCATTTTAGTTTTCATTTAGTTTCATTCAATTTTTGAGGGCGAATTTTTCTTTAGGGAAGAATTGTAAAACACGAAAATTTAAAATCGAATAAAGACTAAAATACCCTTGGAACTAAAATTATAAAATCACGTAAAATATATTTCTAACACTTAAAAGAAATTAAAAGATTAACTTGAATATTTAAAACCCTAACTAAAATATATTACGTAATTAATTTTGGTACGACGAAGAATTAATGTTTAAGTAAATGATTTGGGTCGCGTTTGTTTGTGTTAGTGAGCCAAGGGCGAAGCCCATTGGTGGCGTGAGATGGTGTGACCGGTTGGACCCAAACCCAAACCCAATTACTTTCCTAGTTTAACTCAAATACTACAACTATATATACCATACATAATCATAAGTTTGGAACCCTAGTTTTATTTGCTCTCTTTTTCTTTTTCTCCTATTAGGCGAGACTCATCAAACACCCTTTGGTGTCGATTTTGCTCAAACAAGTTAAGGTATAATGTTTATTTGTCTTCCTTTAGCATTACCTTGCATGTATATGTGTCAAGTTATATTTTGTTTCGTCGCGTTTTGTTTTGTTTCTTTTGTGGCGAGAGGTGTGAAAAAACAAGACAAACCCTAACTAATTTAATCTTGTAACTAATAAGAGACATGTAAAGTAAGATGTGATACTGAATCGAGTCATGTTGTGTTTGATTTAATGAGAGCGAAACATATGAATTAGGACCGAACCATGTTTAACTTTCGAATAAGGTTTATAACTTAATAATACGAATATGTGAAGTGTTTAGATGAGCTAAGACTAGTGTAAAACCCTAATAACCGAAACCCTAGATTGAACCGAATCATGTGTATAAGATTTGAAGATGCATTACTTAAGTAAAGGTTATGTGAACATAAACCCTAGTTTAAAATGTAAAGCGTATAAAGTATACTAAATCCTAAATAACTTATATGTCACATAAAATCATAAGCGTGTACGGTGAAACATAAAAAGGAAAGATTATTTTGTGACGTGTTAGGTTAAGTAACTAGTCATTAAAAGACGTAACATGTAAGTTAATATACATTAATGAGACATTTAAGAATGAGAAAACCCTAACTTTAATAAAGGACGTATGAAACCCTAATTTCTGATATTAATATTAGAACATTTAAATCTCATTTAATATGGAAACCCTAAAATATTAAAGGATCATTGTGGCGATTTGGAATCATTAATAATATATACGACATTAATGTATATAGGTTCTGTGAAGAAGGAGTAATTCTTTGCTTCCTGTTTGACTTTTGATCTTTTGCTTTCGAATAAGATACGGATATTCGACCTTTTAAGGTAAAGGTTTCATTATAAGTTTTCTTTTCGTTTTCATATTAGGATTTCCTAAACCTTTGCTATGAACCCTCATGTGTATATTTGAGCATTGCTTATCCGAACTTTGATTTTTGAATCATAAAACATTTGATTTTGAAACTATACGATATGAAGACTTTGATTTTGAAAACATGATTAAACATTTGATAAAATATGATCTATGTCAGTTATGACATTCTTATTTGATTTCGATAGTTTGACACCGAGCCAATTATAACTAGTCATGGGGGTTCCATGTCCGTGTCAGACAAATGCACTTGACGACATGACTCTAGGGCGATAGAAGTGATGTTCGCCACGTCCTTATCTGTTATCTGTATGAGCTCAATTTGAATTATATTATGAATATTTGTCTGCGGGGGTATGGATGCATCCTAGATCTGTTATATGCCATATATTATCATTATATGCTATATGTTATTCTCGATGATTGATGCTGCGTGCATGCCCGTCCTTCATAACTCTGGTAGGTCTCCCCTACAAATATGTTGCCTTATGTGATTATGATATGTTTATGATATGGCATATGTGTGCAGGCTTGAGGTAGTTAACTATAAAACTTATTCATTATATTCGATTATCTTTTGAAATGAATATGACTTCACATTTTCTTTCACTTTATTTAGTATTCGTTCTCGTTTATTATTCGTTTTGCTTGTTGTATATCTGTTCACTTTGGGCTTTTGAAGCTCGGCCGCACTTTTCTTTTCTTCATGGCGGTATCTAAGCATTGGGCTGGGTATTGCTTTGGGATGAGTCTTTGAGTGGACTTACCTTAGAGATTTAGCTTTGATATTATGATGCCATTTAGACTTTATACTTTAGACATTTCATTTGGAGTTTATTTTTCCGCTGGGACCTATGTATTGAAGTCTTTTGACTTGGATTATTTCAATATTTGTGTTGAGATTTCTTTTGGTTTATATGTTTGCTTTGATATGACACCATTACTTGTGATTCCTTTACCCTTGTGGGGTCGGGGCGTTACACTTTTACTATTCATCCCGTAAAAAATTTTATTTTTATTTTACCATAATGACAAGATAAATGAAACTCGATAATTCGTCCTGACGACGTACGTTGAATCCATTCAGGACCAATTTCACAAAACCGTGTCCGAGAATTACTTTAGGGTTTAAACATCGGGCATCCCGATATATCCATAAAACACTATAAACATTAGAAATATGTATTTCTACCATTTTACGATAATTCCACAAGTTTTGGATTTTACGTTTTTCCGACTTCTCGCGTTTTACGCGAAATACGGGTTTTGCGTTTCACGACTTTAAACAGCGTTTAAGCAACCCGATGGAACTTAACACTCATTTTATATTTTATTATGGAGTATAATGATAAGTTTAATCATTTCTACAAGTTTCATATTTTTAGGATACCCAGTTTTAAGTTTCATGACATAACGACTTACAGTTAGCGATTTTTGGGACAAAACTGACTCCGTAAATAAGATAATACCAAATTTTAACCATATAGTCATCCAAGATAAGATATGAACTAAATTTATGACTAGTTAAAAGCCTTGTTGGCTTGAGATAAAGCCTTGATGAGATTTGATCATTACATATGTTATACTTAGCTAGTAAGTCTTCCAAAGTCATATACAAATTTGATACTTCTTACACATTCATTATAATCAAGTAGAAAAGTCAAAAAAACACTCTCATCTCTTCCTAAGGAAGTCACAAAAGCACATGGCATGTCTTAGTTAAATCTAGCACAAGATCACTACACATTGCAAACTTAATGTCTAAGTTTTGTCTAATCTTGCAACACATATTTTACTTAGTAAGTAAGAAAGATGATTCATGTGACTAGTAACCTCCTCAAAAGGATATAAAAAGCCTCTTGATCTTCTCATTTAAACGCCACACACAACACACACAAACATACTCTTCAATTTTCTCTCAACTTCTAGTATTGCTTCAAGTATTCAAGCTTCTAGTTTGCTACATCAAATCCTTAGGAAGTTAAGTGATTTCTCTTGAGTTTTAATCCACTCAAGTCACTTAGAAACTTCATCATCAAGCATTCAAGAGTACAAGAGGGTATAAGGTTTTGCTAAAAGGGTGGAAGAATTTTGGAAGCTAGGGTTCTAGTTATAGTCCTAAATTCTTGGTTCAATTCCTTTCTTAATAGAAAGCCTAAAGTTGTAAGAATACTAACCACCACTCTTGATTAACATCATTTATATGTTTCTTATTCTTATTCCATGCTATATATGCTCATATATTGGATCATGATGTACAAAACCTTTAAAAACAAGTAGGAAAGCTTATATGCTAATTTAGGATAACTAGTGTAAAAATAATGACCTTTTGTATAATTTTTCTACAAAACCAACTACATATAGACTTGGTAATTTACATATTGTTGTAGACACAATTAAAATGAACACATAGCAATTTGGATCACCTAAAACGAGTACACGAGTCAAAAGATACGGCCAAATGAATTTACCAAAACTTCAACAAGAAAGCTGTCAACAAACTTTCTGGGTCAGAAACATTAAACACGCAAAACGAGGCACTTCTGGTTCGATTCATCAAACATTTTAAACACGAAAGTTGTCCAGAACGACGTTTTCTTCAAAAACTCGGGTGCACGGGTCATAAAAACGCACGACCTGGGCTGTGAAGATGGACCTGTTTAAACCCGAGCCTTTTGAAACTTTCCAAAACTTTTTCCTAAATACCTTAGTTCCCGGCCTCGCTAAACCACGAAACTTTGTAGCTTTCTTATTATACTTTTGAATATTAGATCCATCAGATAAAATGCAACGAAAAAGTATTTTCTCAAGTGACGGGAAAAATGGCCATTTTACCCTTTTCCGCCGATTTAATCAAACTTCATTTTTGACCATATTCATAAGTTATGAACACTAATAATCAACGAGAACTTGTAAAAACTAGTTACTTACTAAAAACATGATGATATAACAATCTTTATTCAAAACTAGGCTTTATTAAGTACATTCCAACTTTCGGGATTGTGTTTATCACATGTGAAAACCCGATTTTCACATATGAAACCATACTCCAAACCAATAAGACTTCACATATG
This sequence comes from Chrysanthemum makinoi, assembly GCA_910596185.1. Lineage (NCBI taxonomy): Eukaryota > Viridiplantae > Streptophyta > Magnoliopsida > Asterales > Asteraceae > Chrysanthemum > Chrysanthemum makinoi. Next base: position 172,548,979 of record OU343224.1, read on the forward strand.
AAACCAAACTTGTAATAGCCATTATGATTTCCTAATCATAACCAAACAAACATGTAACTTATGTTTGCAAACCATATGGACATTTTCGACACTTATGATATATAAGCAAAACATATGTTTTATCTACTAAGTGCTACAATACTAGGGAGGTTCATGTGAGGGGTTTCATTTGGGTAAAACGTATCGACGAGTTGCTGGATTTACGAATTAAAGTGTCCTATCTCCTCGAACGTTTACTACATGACCTCTGAATTATGATGGCCCGAATGGTAGTACAAGATATATAAACTATAATTGTTTCATAAACCATTTCAATAAACATACACTAAACCACTAAAGTACTACATCATGATCAATATAAAGACGTATATAGGCTTGTTATTTCTTTCACATCATTATTTCAAACCTAAGTCGCAACATCCTATTCTAGGTTGCTCGTAGAAGTTCTTACGGCATATCCATCATTCTCATTATACATTTGATATCATTTATTCTTATGTGAGTTCATAGCCCCATTTTCTATCACTTAATTGTTTTACAAACCCTTGGGGAGATACATGTTGGGATATGAAAGTGCTGAAGATTGACAAAGTACTGATGAAGTCAAAGTACTGAAGAGTCAAAGTACTGCTAAGTAAAAAGTCAAAGTACTGCTGAAGTCAAAGTACTGCAAAGCCAAAGAACTGTTATATTGGTTTATGGAAAGCTTTATGTATTCTAGAATATTCTTTGTTTAGATTACTTGTCGTACAAGGATACAAATTGTAAACGGACTAGGATTATCCTTAAGCTTATAAAAGGACCCCTAGATTGGCATTAGAGTAACGAGTTTTATGTGTTTTTAGAATCCTAAAGTACGATCATTATTTAGAGTTGTTAAAGAATCTGCATAATAAGCAGTTTTATAGTTATTAATAAAGTTATATTCTTCTTAGCTTTGTTAAGTAAATTCCGCATACTTAATAGAGTTTGCTCAGTGTTTCATTGTTAATAAATTTGGATTTATCCAAGGTTATTAAACCCTTAACAAGCTATTTAAGTTAGTTTGGTTAGAGTACATCGATCCAACAACACATGCTTTATTTTAAACCGAACACATTGCTTTCAAACTATATGCTTATCTGATTGTTTTATTGTCACTAAGTTACCGCATTTGCCAAACTTAAGTCCCTAAATCATGAATCATTAATCACGAGTGAAGTGAGCGCGAATATTGTGGATAGATCTATCGGGATTGACGAATCTCGTTTGTGTTGACCGGGTAGGCAAACAAACGCACTATATTTGAGTACATTAGGTAAAACGGAAATTTTACCTATTAGGGCACGTACCAACAGTTTCACCAATTAATTTTGGAGCAAGTTAACGCACACAAACATTATGTGTTCAACTTATAACAATAAACCTATGGATTCACTCAACCTTTGTGTTAACAGTTTTAAGCATGTATTTCAGGTCCATATTGTACGAGGCTGGCACGGAGAAGCACGGATACTCAAGGTAGCTATAAATTTTATTATCATTCGAAAACCCATTTAATGTATTTTGTAAACCGTGAAACTACTGGGACCTTATTTTTGTAAACTTTGATATTTATATAAATCGAATGATAAATCTTTTAAAACGACTCCATTAGAGTTCGTTTTCTAATGTTATGACTGTTGTGCCATGAAGTAACACCCAGTTTGAATTCCGCTGCGTTACAACATTGTTATTCAAAGATGAAAACATCCGTCTCCAATTAGATCAAAAGTTTGTGCAAAAGTTATGGCAAAAAAATAACTTTCTATTATAAATCAATGATTTTGTAAATTTTTGTTTTGAATCAGTTTATTAAATCATTTTTAAATGAAAGTAGACTCAAATACCTTTAAAACGATAGGTGGCACGACTTCTAACGACTTACGGTTAATTAGGTATGAATTTTTGAAATTAGGACACTGTCTTCGTATCACGGATCCCACGGATCCTTTGCTTGAGGGATCCGTCCAGTGTAAACTGAGGGATCCGCGGATCTGACACAGAATTACAAAAATGCATGTTTTGACCTGACGAAAAGGTTTAACCTTTGTAGACTTTTTAGTGAAGTTATATTATCCATTTTTACCTTTATTCAAGTTTGATTAACAAGATATCTAACAACCAAACTTCAAAGAGAAAATATCAACAAAACACTTTTCATATTATGCTTGACTTCACCAAAAATTTGATACAAGGACCTTACTCGTTTTGAAAACCATTTGTTTTAAAAACTATAGCCAACCCGGTCTGATACCAATTGTGAAAACGTAGAGGGGAGGGGGTGAATACGTTTCCGTTTCAAACTTAAAAAATTTGTATCAAATAGAGTATAAACCATTGCATTTGCTAATCTCAACGCGATGATGCATTTAACGCATTACGGCATCTAAAGCCAACCCCTTAATATCACGTAAGATTCCGCAAGATTAATGGTTCATTATAAATCAAGTTTCATCATTTGTATAGGTTTTTCCTTGATCAAGCGTGTCATAATATGTAAAGTGTTAAATATAATTTATGACTATATGAAAGACCAAGTATGCATCACAAACATAGACATCAACCACATAGAAAATAAACAATGTAATGCAAGAATAAAAGTAAAGCGATAAGTAAAATGATATATAAACCAACACGAGGATTTATAGTGGTTCGGCTACAAGGACACCTTCCTTGCCCTACTCCACTCCCCGAGTCACCTACTCGAGAGTTGCTTCACTAAATCAACAAACTTCATTCTCGGCGTAGAAAACCTTACACAACGTCGCCTACACTTTTTCTGGTACTAAGCTAAACACCGAATTCTTCCACGAGGTAGAACCAAACCTATCACAACGTCGCCTATACTTTATCCGGTACAAGGCTAGATATCGGGTTCCATTACAAAGGAGGAACCACTACCCGACCAACACGACACATCTATGACAAGATTGTGTTTTGGCCCAACATAACAAACCTTGTGTTTTATGGTACAAACACATAGACCATCTAGTCTAGTCATAGATACATGACACATATATGACACCCGTTATGTTTTGTGGCCCAACATAACAAACCTTGTGTTTTATGGCACAAACACATAAACCATCTAGTCTAGTCATAGATACAACAATATGATACTAGACAATATCCAAGACAATGTGTCTAATGGATATGAAATCCTAAACTAAACATCAAGAACATAAAGCTTGATGTAGTTAGTCTTCTATGAATGAAGATGACAATTTCCCCAAGCTTGTTGTAGAAGATCTTCATGTGCTTGTATGCTTGTGATGGGTGATCACTTCAATAGGTAAGGATGCAAGATCTCTAAACTTGCTTTGGAGGATCACTTCGGGAGTATGCCCCAACAAATGAAAGTTAGAAGCTAATGACGCAGTTTGTTGCTTGTTTGTCTTCTACAACTATGTAAATTCAATTTTAGTATAAGTTATATGTTTTCTTTAAAAAAAATGCTCACATATTAACACACCCGTATATTTTTGCTGTATGCAGCTGCGTTCCTGAGTTTTATTTTTGAAAAGAAGAGGAAGAAAGCAAAGAAATAATTTAATTTCACCAAGTTTTTTATGAGAAGAGAAAAGAAGAGGAGAAGAAATTTGGCTAAACTTCTCTCCAAAACTTTTTTCCCAAAAGTAGGACGATTTGGAAAGAAGTTATATTTGGAAACTTTTAATAAATGTAATTACTTAAATAACCTAATATAAAACATAACTTTTGAATATAATAAAATGTATTATTGTAAAATCATCGGTTATCTCTTATTTTCTCTCTTAACTCGGAAACATAACATAAAAAATTAAATTTCATTCATATCGCTCATTTTTAACTTTTCTCTTCTTTCCATTCATCTCAAAAACTTGAGAACATAATATATATAGAATCATACGATATGAGATACAATGATATTTACATTAAATGCAAATCATTTCCCTCTCAATATAAATCTTCGCAACCACCATTAATTAAGAAAATGATAAACGACACCTAATTATTGTTAACAAGAATCTAAACAATATTAAACATGAGATAATGATTACTTACATGCAAAGCATAGTTCATGCCACGCGTACTCGTAAGGAACGAGCAGCCACGTTGTTTAAGAAGTGGAAAGCAGCTATGTGGGCCCCATTTTTGCTTTTCCTTCCCTCCCTCGTACATCCATCAAAACCGGAACAGTGGGTCCCACCTTATTCTCACATGCTACTGGCGTGACTACCGTCAGATCCTGGGCCCACCAACAACACAACGCAACATTCACCAGATTTCCTCACCCACTTTTCCTCCTTTTCAAAGATATTATTTTTGCCCCTAATTACAATGTTTAAGCAATATTAGATGGTATTTAGATGATTAGTAATATCAAATTTGAGGAAATAAAATAAGATCAATCATTTTGATTCTTTGATTTGAAAAGTTAGTTTTTGATATGTTGATAAAAAGTTAGAATATTTTGCTAGATTTGGATTTAAAAGTGCATAAGATCAAATGATTTATAACTGATATTAAATGCTTCGGTTGGTGAAAATAGTATACTAAAATAAGATCAAAAGAGACGTAAGAAACATGTGAAATAATGTAACGAATACCGATTATCGTTAAAGAATAATCGCGTAAAACGACGATTTATAGCGGCAAATAATCATAATTACGAAATTATAATTTTGGTTTGACCCTTGATGTTACATGTTTAATTTATAGTCATTGCGAGAAAAAAGTTTATGGATTTAAAAAAAATTGATAAAAGTTTAAGTATTAAACAATATTTTTAATATTTTTCTATTGATAGATGTTGTTATCATTTTTAATCAAAAGTATAATAGTCTAATAACATTACTCGATCTTTAACACATAAAAGTTAGAACTGATAACTTTAATCTCACAACATTCACACTTAGAATACTCGATGCCGACAAACATTCATCTAGCATTCGCCCCAACGGTGTCGCCATTTGTCCACTAACTGCACCGTCTCATGCGCCGTTCGTCCGTCATTGGTTCCCCAGCCATTGCACAAACATTTTTTTTTTAGTGAATTAGTTTTTTGGTGAGACCTACAAGTGTTATTGGCATTTTTGTTAGAGATGGTGTTTTAGTTATTTGTGTGTTATTAGGAGGGTGATGCTAAGAGCACACGATTGATGCTATTTCACATGTCATCCCCCCGTTTTTTTTGGTCAAAGTTGAGCCAACCATACTAGAGCATCGTGTCAAATGTGTGCCAAAGGTTTTAAGCCAATGCAATGGCTCACGCTATTTGCATTTTTGTTTTTAATGTAAGTGAGTGGGTATTTTGTAAGACCTAAAAGTGATGTTATTGTTGTGTTACAAAAGAAGAGTGTTATAGTTATTGGTGTGTTATTGGGAAGAGATGATGTGACGCTGATGTGGCACATTAATAGCTAGTTATGATACCTTGTGCTCTAAGGTGGCAAACAAATAACATATTATTTGCCATCACTATACCGAGCACTCTTAGAGAGCTAGGTGCAGTAGTGACGAATAACATGTTATTCGTGTGTCACCTCACTGATAACATACCAATAACTAAACACTATTTAAAAAAAATATATATAAAAGGAACTGATGACATTAGTTAGTAGAATGAATTGCTAGAGGGGGTGTAAAATAACATGTTATTGGTGAGCCATTGGTAACCAAGGATACCAATAGCACATTGCACCGTATTGGCTTGACATGACTTATCACGCATCCCCTTTAGTGCACCCGGCGATGCAGCGGTGTGGGTTGATGCACGTAAAAAAGAACCTTTTTCATGTCACGATACCTTGTGCTTTTTGACCGATAAATTTAACCATAAAAAGTTGAAACCATCACTATTCAATTTCATACACATCTAGTCCAAAAGTCCAAAACATTATATGTCAAATCTGTGCCAAATTAATTCCAAAGTAGTAGTATTAAATACCGACACAACTACATTAAATATCTCTCTACTAGACTCTTACCTGGATGCAACTACACAATCACAAATTTACATTCTTCCAAAATCTTCCCTCCCAAAAAGCAAAACCAAAACCAAAAAAAAAACCGCTTGTCCCTCCACTCGCCAAATAAACCGCGTACATTTCACCCCTTTACTAGGGTTCCCACTCTCCCCTCTCGCTATTTAATCCCCCATATCATTTCACAGCCTCCCTCCCATTTCTTTTCTTTTTTTCCCTCCCTCTAGTGGGCCCACCGTCAAATAAACAGCCACCCACGTCTTACGTACTATATATAATAATTATCCTTAAACCACAAGCAAACCCATTAACCATTTTGAATAACACAGTTGTTGTTTTTGTGTAGTTTGCTTTAATGGAGAAAGAAGAAATTGTTGATGGGTTGTTTTGGTTACCGACTGAGTTCTTGAATGACGATGATGATGATGACGTGGAGTTGAAGTGTGTGAAGCAACCCAAATTCGGTGTGTTTGGGTCTGGGTTGAGTTCACCGGTTGAGTCTGTGGTGGGGTCCACCGAGAATGAAAGTGATGAGGAGGATTATCTTAATGAGATGACTAGGAAACTTGCTCAGTCTACTCTTGATGATGGTAATTTGTGGAAGACAGAATTTAAGGTTCGTTTTTTTTTTTTTTTTAAATTAATTTTTTTTAAGGTTTATGTTTTTTTGTTATAAAATCTAATTTGGGGTTTTTGTGATAAAATGACAGTCAACGAGGGTTTTGTCGGGTTCGCCGCAGTCAACGTTGTGTGGATGTAAGCAGGGTTCAAGCAGGGGAAGTCATAATAACTGTCTTTCACCGGCGGCGCCGCCAAAAAGTTATAATAATGGCGCCGCCGCTTTGGATGTTTTGTATGTGGCAGCTGGTGAAGTTGCGAAAATGAAAATGAGTGAACAAGGTGGTTTTGTTTATGGTTATGGGAAGGAAAGAGTTCAGCAACTACCTCGCAAAATACCGAGTCCTAATAACCAGTTTCAGCAAAATCAGCAAATTCAATTTGCTCAAGTAAGCAAAATAAAGTTACTAGTTATTAGCTTGTTATTTGTTACTAAATGTTGAATGAAATAAAATTAGGGGTGTTTGTTTTAGCTTAGTTTGTTTCGGCTTATATAGCCTGTTTATGGCTTATTTGATTTTGGGGCTTATGTTTGATAAGCTCACTTTTTGTGGCTTATTTTAAATAATTCCGGCTTATTTCAGCCAAAAAGTTTCAAAATAAGCCACAAAAAGTAAGCTTGTCAAACATAAGCCCAAAACTAAATAAGTCATTAGCCGGCTATATAAGCCCAAAAAAACACCCCCAAATAGTAAACCAGATAAAATGAGCTCTTAATAAGCCATGTTTAAAAACAATCCCCATATAACTGGTGGAGATTATAAATAATTGGTGTTCCGCAAAACTATCATTTTGTCATCACTTATAATGAGAGTTTTAAGCTAAATTAGTTCTGATTATATTGTTATTTCTTTAAAAGAGCAACAGATGATGATGAAAAAACAGCAACAACTTCAGCTACAACAGCGGCAATATCAGCAGTTTGTGCTACAAAACAATGCAAGGAATGTTGTTGGAAACACTAAGGCGGCTCCTAGACCGATGCCTTTGTCGGCTTGGCCAACTTTGCAACAATCTCAGTAGCAGCTGCAGCCACCACGTGGATCAGGAATGAGGCCGGTTTTTCTAGGAAACCCGAACCTTAAACGAGAATGTAGTGGTACTGGTGTGTTTTTGCTTCGAGAAGTTGGGGCACCGTCAGAACCGCACAAAAAACAAGGTTTGTTTATGTTTATGCTAAATGTTACTTTTAAGATTCTTGTTGAATGTTAATTTGGAATTTAGTTTATTCTTAACTGTAATCTCACATGCTCATTGCTGTACCATTGGAATGTACCTTATACTAATTCTAGTAATTTGAATAATACCAACACACCACAGTTTCTTATAAACAAAAATACTAGTAATACATTAAAACCAACATCAATTTCACCATTGTCAAAATCTACTTTAGTATGTCTTGCTATCAGTTTTCACCAATAAGGGGTTTTGATTATGACCCTTGTTCAAATTGATGTCCTGTTTTGGCTCTTTTTGTATTTCCAACTCTTTTCACAAAAATGGTTAAATGTCTTAGTTCAATAAATTTCCTATTTTGTAGCATGATTGTGATCTCTATTGTACAAATAGTGACTAATAATTAATTTGATTTTGTTCATCAGGGTGCTCGACTGTCCTACTTCCGGATAGAGTTGTACAAGCATTGAATTTGAATCTCGAACCACAAACTCAACCCAATGGTGGACGTCTACCCCATGATTACGGTATAAATTTGAGCTAGTCTATTAACAAATTGGAAACTTATGAGGGTGTTTGGCATTGTGTTTTGGGGAGGTTATTTGAATATTTTGTTTTGCGGTCGTAATCTTGAAAAACCCTTTGAATAGGAATTGATGTTTTGATTGGTTTGGTTTTACAGATGCAAGAATGAGGTACCAGAACAATGTTATGATGAAGGAGCAAAGTCGACAACAGGCGGAGATGGATCTTCGCCTGCCTCAGGAGTGGACTTATTGAATATGGAATCATTAGTGGAATTTGGAATAGGATTTTAGAGGGTAGGAGTGGAGAATAAGTTGAATTAGAAAGATGGCAACAGCAACAAAAATGCTCTGATTTTGGTATGAGATTTTTGTTGGGGGAGGAGTTGAAACAAAGAAATAAGTGGTTCTTGCTATTATATTATTTTATAGCTTATTAATATTATATTATTATTTAATTCATGAAAATATAGGAGTTGACATTCTCTATTTGTTTGAAAAATGGTCCTTAGGCTAGTTGGTTTCTTTTCTTTCTTGAAAGCTTGTAGGAATCAATATTCCAACCCCAAATATGATGGGGATGATTATCAATAAAGGGTGGATTTATTTGCTATCTATTTTATGTTGATGCACCATGGATATCTTGTCGACAATTGGTGTAGTCAATTGTAATAGTTTTTGTTATCGAGACTTGAGAGCATATGTGATTGATACATTGATGCTTCCATAGTTCCATGGCTCTAAATAACACAACAAAACAGAAAGCATTGTTTGGTTTTTATTGTTACAACTCATAATCTCGTGTATCCAAACACATTGAAAATTCTATAATAGTAGTAACATTTACCTCTTAGACTAATGCTAATGTTGACAGCTATTCTTAGCGGTCCTCTATGCTATCTCAGTGTCAATTTAGTTTCTGTCTCCTATGCTTCTAGTAAGGAGACAATAATCACAACTAAAAACATATTTTACAAAAATAAATTTTAGAAAAAACACACTAACAAAAAATGAAATACCGGTTTGGTGCCCGACCACTAAATCAGTTTCAAATAGGGGACTCAGTCGGCTTAGTGGTCTAGCTAACAAGGGAACGTAGTCAAGATACTAGTCGGGTGGATGATAATGGTCGCCATTAACATTGGTCCTAAAGACTCATCATAATGTATTAATAACATTGATTATGGTTTATTATCTGCTTTAATATATATGTTTTTATAATAGTAACAGTTTATTTTTACTTTAACTATTTGGTGGGAGTAGAATATTAGTAATTGCTTAAAGGAGAAGATTTATGATTGCTGCGTTGTGCCAAAAAGAGTGGGGCTTTCGAATGAGCTGTTTATATGTTGTACAACACATTATATGCAATCACGCCTTTGATCTTGCTTTCTCTATAATCTTACACTTTCCCACCTCAACTATTATTTAAAGGCAACCAAATCTGGGTCCAAACTTTAGAACAGGGGTAAATATCTGCTAAAAATCAACTAGACACGATAACTGTAAACCAATGCTTTTATTTCTAGCAGAAGATATGCTCAAGACCCTGTTTAGGACGTAGCTCAAACATGGATGGATTTTAGAATAAGACATGTCATACATGTTGAATAACTAGTAATTTAGTAAAGCTGGATTGGATTGATCCTCCAACATTTTCTTTGTCTATTTTAGAACATTAACTTATCAATAGTCAACGTGTTAAGCATGATTGCAATAAGTTATATTATTACGTTTAAGATAGCAATCCTTAGGCTGCATGCAGTAGGAGTAAATCGCCAATCGATCGAGGCATAGGGCGATCAATTTCATCTCGATCCCCTTGCTGTGGAGGCAATCGATCGCCAGCAAAAAAACATGAAGTGGTCGTGTGGACGATCGATAAGAACAAAGCAAAAATTACTCCATTTGTTGCTAGCCGTTGAAGTCCAAACAAAAACAAAAAAAAATGTAACCGTTTAAAAATTAAGATTTCGACCGTTTAGTAAAAAAAAAAAAATACTACTAAAACTATCCTATAAATACACAACATATTTACACACTAAACTCACAAATCTCACAATCCTCTCTATAAAAAAACTCACAATCCTCTCTATCAAAAATGTCTAAGAAAACACCACCAACCAAAGGCCGAAAATCCCGTTTGGCACAAAACGCCCGCATTTTAACACTGGATCCGAATTTCCGGTTAACCGGTGTCTCACCAAGAATCAATTTCCAACCCCCTGCTTTCGAATATCAATCCCAACAAGCTCCACAACAACAACCTAACAATCCATTTTGTATAAATCGTCCATTTGTTCCACCGCATCAAAACATCCACCACCACCAACAACAACAAAACTACTCACGTCGAAGCAACCAATCTATGTATGGGTCACCCGAATCAGTACCGAATCAACAATGGATTCATCAACGTCTTCATATTCAAATTATCAAGAATATTCTCCGGTTAACGTATCTCAATCTTGAGGTTTTGATTTGAAGACCAATTATACAACAATCCTAATTTTTATCTTTGGAATCGGATCGGGTTATCCCTGCTCAGAGTATCACGGTTCGGTACCGGTTGGCTCATGGATCGATATCACGATTCGGTTAACCTTGATGGCGACGCAGAAGAAGAAGAATGTCGAGAAGAGACGTCACCGGTCAAACCAAAGAAACGAGCTACAAAGGCAAAGAAGAAGGTTGTCGAGAAAGAAGCCAAGAATGATTCGTCGCTTTGGTCCAAAGAAGAAGAGATCGCCTTGTGCAACGCTTGGTGTGATGTATCCGAGAATAGTGTAACCGGAAACAACCAAAATGCTAGAGGATTTTGGCAGAAAGTCATTGCATACTTTGAGAAGGAGGTTGGTGCAGAAAGAGCGCATACAACTCTATCATTATAAAGTGGAAAAATAGGATTCGTCCTAGAGTTGGTCAATTTTGTGCCAACAATGCTCTCGGGAATTACGGAAGTAGTGAGAATGACTTCACTTTGTTTATACGGCGTGTGATGAATACCAACTAGTGTCTAATCATCCGTTTGTTTTGGAGCATTGTTGGAAGATTTTGAGAGACCATTCTGCTTGGAAGGATAATGAGATGTCGGTTTTTTTAAGCTAAGATGATGGTCGCAAAAAAGCAAGGACTTCAACCGACTCGGATGTGCACTCGGATGTGCCTTCGTCTATGCATGGTAGACCAATTGGTCGTGATACCGCAAAGAAGAATAAAAAGAAATCTTCGAAGTTTTCGTAAGCTGTGATTATGGAAGGTGTTGCCGAGAAATGTGGCAAGATCAAGTCCAAGGCATTCGGGCAGAAGAAGGAGTTGGCAGACCTGCACTATGATTTGAAGAAGAAAGAGCTAGAACAACGGCAAATCGAGTTGGAGGTGGAGCAAAAAGAGAGAGAAAGGGAAGACAAAAAAATTGGCACTAGAAGAACGAAAACTTGAATTAGAGCGACAAAAGAAATATGATGCAGCATCTCATGTTACATTGCACGCCATACGATCTCGCGAATCTTTGCCCGCATGATACAACAACAAACAATGAAGAAACTCAAAGAGGCGATCAAGGCACTCCACGACCTAGATTTTTAATAAGTGTTGTAATGTTTTAATAAGTTTCGTAATGTTTTAATTTTATTTGAATTATTATGTAACGTTTTAATTATTAATGAAATTTTATTTTTTGTTAAAAATGTTTTTAAATGAGCTTGGTCGCCACTTAATGCGCCTAATCGCCCTGTCGCTGAAGGTTCATTTGGAGAAAAAAGCTGACGTGGCAGGGAAAATGAGGGGGATTGAATCCCCTACTGGGCAGCCTTAAAGCGAACTAGGAAGTATACATGCACTTTAATTGCATTTCGGCAAAGTTTTCACTTATTTGGCGAATGTGACCCCTCCCCTATTTGGATTTCAATACCTCCCTTATATTTATATATTTATTTTACTTATTTTATTTTATTTTTATATATATATTTTTTATATTATAAAACTAAGAAATATAAAGTACGAAACATTTAAATATAAATTTTTACAACTAAAACATATTAAAAGACAAAAAATACGAAACATAAGCTAATAATAAACCTGTCTTCTACTGTTAATAAGAGGGCCAAAAGATGAGTAAGGAGAGATGAAAGGTGTGCCAAAGTATGAAAGTATACATAACGCCTTTTACCTTTTCTAGAAAAACAAACTTATAATACCCCACTATTGTTTATACTCTTACACATCCATAAAAATTTTACTTTTTTCTACAAAGATAGAGTCAGGATTTAGCAATGAGATTAAAAGCAAAGCGATTGGGTTTGTTGGAAGGAGCCGAACACCCTTCCCTCCCTCTTTGTCTTCGCCCCTGTTGACGGGACTTGAACACACAAAATCTTTGTTTATGACGCCACAACTATTTCACGGATACTACTAGATCAAAAATCATTTTTTTTTATTGGTTATTGACTCTTCTAATTTTAGCTATTTTTCTTTAGGTAAACTTTGTTGATGCGTTAGTGGTGAGACACACCACACTCATAAGTAACTCAGAAGAAGTTGTCTCACTACTTAAAAGTAGACACAACCACATCATTAGTTCGGCAAAAGTGACACAAGGAATTATTATTTGGTATGGTAGATAAAAGTACAATAAGAAGAACTGAAGAAGGAATTGGTCATGGCCTCATGGGTTTTACAGTTTTGGAATCTCTTTTGGGTTGGTGGGGCGTACAAAATGAGGCATCCAAGAGTGAAAATAGTCTCTCCATGTGGCCATTAAAACAATCATATCCGACTCCAAAACTTGGTTTTTCGAGTTCATTTTTTTTTTTTTTTTTAAACGGCAAAGAGTAAATAATCTTTCTAGTTCCATTTTGGTTTGTAATTCTTTTGGAGTCATGGTACATGTAAAGAGTAAATAATCTTTCTAGTTCCATTTTGGTTCGTAGTTCTTTTGGAGTCGTGGTACATGTAAACGGATTGTACATTTACGTGATACACGTTGCTTTTAACGCTGTTTTAATTTTACATTGTAAATTTTAGAAAGAACTAATGTAGAAAGAACTACAAAGCGAATTTGGTTGTGGTGATTCTAAGACTAGACAGAGTGGAGGTGACTCACCACCGGGTGAGGCCTCCATCACGCGCCACCCCAAAACACCTCACGCGCGAGGGAGCCAAAAAAAATGAGATGAAATGTGACTCGGTCACCTTTGGTTGCATTCGAAAAAAAGTAGGCCCCTTCTTTTATTCGACCATTAAAAAAATAAAAAAATAAATAATAAAAAAATAACTTCTTAGTACCTTATTTTTTACTTATTAATACCCATTAACTTCACTATTTTTAAACACAAATTCAACAAATTTTATTTTCTCATACATTCAACAGTTTACTTCTCTTAGTTACAAAAATGTCTCAACAAAATACTCCCTGAACTATCAAACGTCAACAACGAAAAACTACCCGAAGCACTCCCGCGACACCGAAGGAACATTTACTCTTGGAAATACTCCACCATCAAACCACAAATGAACTTACAACCATCATCATACTATTATAACCAAACTTACCCAAACAGCCCATACCAACAACAAACGCTTTTAGCCAATACTTACAAACAAACGCGTTTAGCCAATTCCTCCTCATAACCAAACGCTTTCCCATTCGATAACCCCAGATACGACTTACAAACCCATATGGGTGGTTCGTCATCAAAACAAAATACGCACCAACCCATGTCTCTCATTCATCCAATTTCATTTGAAGAAATGTACGAACCTCAATTTTCGGACTCTATGCAAGACCAAGATCACGAGGACTCTCCACTCGAAGTCACGGCCCCGTCACCGGCACCGGGGAAAGCGAAGCCGTCTAGAAGATGCCAAAAGAGGATGGTTCAAAATGAGGACGCACCCCGGTGCCTTCCATGGACCACTGAGGAAGAAATTGCGTTGTGGAAAGGTTGGGTTCATTGTCTAAAAATAGAGCCAAGGGTAACACGAGGAAGGAGAGTGGATTTTGGAATGAGGTTGTAGAGTACGTGGAGAGCAAAACAAAGGCAACCAGTCGTCGAACATACAATATGGTAAAAAGGAAATGAAAGACGGTGCGTCCTAGAGTGGCTCAATTTTATGGAATGCACGCTAACATCATGTGTAGGGCTCCGATGAGTAGAGCCAAAGACGATGATTACTTTCAAAAGGCACTCCTTGAATATGAAGCTAAATACGAAGTACCGTCTACACTTCGTCATTGTTGGGAGGTTTTAAAAAAATGTCCGAAACGGATGGATATTGAAGTTCCAAACTTTGAAGCAAAGAAAAGAGAAAAGGCCAAGAGATACAAGTCATCTGGGTCTAGTTTGTTCAACCCAGGTTCTGGGGATGCTAATTTTAATCTGAATGTGGATGTTAGAGACCACGAGGACGAGGAAGATGAGGTGCAGGAAGTTGAACGACGACCAATAGGTAGGGACAAAGCGCAAGCATCGAAGAAGAAAGGGGCGGGATCATCGGGATCGACATCAACTATGAATGAGGAAGCATTGGCCAAGTTAATGGTCTCCGAGTATGCAAGTCACAACGAACGTGTCATGACAATGAAGAAAGAAGAACGCGCTGCTTTTTTGGAGACTAGAAAGAGGGAGTTGTAAGTCCGTGAACAAGAGTTGGCAATGCAGCAATGTAACATAATGTTCTATATGCAGCCATATGATCACTTGTCTGGAGTAGCACGCGAGCAGATGGAAGCTAAGGGCGGGGATCAAGGCGAAGTGGAATTTGCCATATTAGTTTACTTTTTTTATTTAGTACGTTTAAGTTTTTAATTATCTATGTATTGTTTTTAATTTTGTATGTTTACTATAATCTATGTAATATTTTGACTAAAATACACCGTTGGTCCCTAAACTTGGTCATACGCTTCGCGATGGGACAAACCCGGGCCTTTTCATCGTCCGGGGTCCCTATTTCAAGTTTGTCACTCGTAACTGGTCCTTTGACCATATTTCCGTTAGTCAAGCACGTCAGTTGCTGTTTGATTTGTCTTTAGCCCAAGAGCAAAATTGTCATTTCCTTATTTCAATTAAAAATTTCTTAATTATTGCCACATGTAATGTAACCCTCGTCCCGCCCCATAAACACATAGTCTGTATTATTTTTCGTCCAAGAACTTTCGTTACAAGAATTATCAGAATTCACAAACCCTAATTGCATGTCACAAAACCCCTGTGTATCAATCATAAAACCGAAACATGGACTTTACTCTATGGAAAATAAGAAGACATCCAGGTTATCCAGTTGATGATACCGTCCTATACGACTCTGCTAAGAAGAAATACGATACTGTTTTTTTATTATTATTGTCATTGGAATTTCTAATTGGGGTATTTATTGTTTGCCAATTAAGTTTTTAGAATGCCCTAAACATATATTGACATGTTTTCAGGTGGTAGATCTAATATGTTTAGCATGAGGGTTCATCACAATGGTGTCTTTAAATACTTGCCTGGTAGAATATACGTAGAGGTATGTAAACTTTAGTTTATTTGGTTGATGTTGATAGTGTGTCAGTTGAAGAGTTGAATGTTCTTATGTATGAATTGGGTTATGAGATTGGTTCAAAAAATTACTATTACTTTGTTAAGCCTGGTAGTAATTTAGATGATGGTTTGTATAGCTTAAGTGAGAGTGCTAATTTAGAAATATTGAAAGATCTTGTTGATGACCATAAGATGATATAGGTTTATGTTGAAAATGGTAAGACAACATTGGATGTTGATCAAATGTCACCAAAGTCAATTAGGACAGTTATCGCTGATGTGGATGTAACAAAGAAAAAGTCAGCTCTTGCTATTGTTCCATATTGCTCAAACAAATTGTTCTTAGAAAACATTGTTAATAAATCTGTGGTAGAGGATATATGTCAGGTTACACATCAACCTTTGGAAGTCAATACTTTGGTACAATCTAGTCAAGTTCCAGAAACAGAACCCTTGTTTTCATCTGTAGAGGTCTGTCATACTGAAGATGTTGTAGGTGATGTCAACCAGCATATAGATAAACATGTTGAGCATATCCAAATAGATAGTCCTGAAGAGGTATGTCAAAATGATCAAGATTTAGGTCATCATGAGGAGGAAATATGTAATCCTGTGGAGCATATCCAAAAGGTAAATCTGTACAGGTTAGTGAAATCGATGAAGCTTTAAGTGATGAAATGTGAGTGAGACAGACAGTTATATGAGTGATAATGATGATATTGAGAACAATCGTGATGGAAACACAGTTGTCGATGAGGCTAATACTTTTGAGGAGCCTGATTTTGATGTTAATCTGTTCAAAGTGACTGAGACTACAGAGTTACCATCTATAGTACCTCCAGCCAGACACCAGATGATTTTTTTAAGAAAAGTGAGTTGGATCTGTTAGATGACAATGATTTTGCAAGAGATTCTGAGAATGAGGATTAGTATGTTATTAGGAAGAAAAAAATGAGGGCATACAAGAAACAAAAGTTAAGTGAGGCAGCACAAACAGAGGACGAAATATATTTTTTCTGTGGTCAAACTTTTGTAAATGCAAAAGAAGTGAAAGATAGGATCTACATGCTTTCAATAAAGACTAGGAGGAAATTGCAACTCATTAAGAATGAAAAACAGAGAATTAGGGTTAGGTGTCTTGGAAAAATACCTGTTTGTGGAATAACCGAAGGTGTTGGGCTGGGAAAATCCCCAAAGAGGAAAACTTGTCCGATAACTAGAGGCCTTGGAAGGGATGTATATTTTTGATCACGCAAGGAGCAAGCAACAGATTGCCCATGGTTGTTGTATGTAGCAAAAAATACAGCTAAAGATGTATGGATTGTTCGAACTTTCAGGGATGAACACAAATGTTTGCAATCAAGAAAGATTAAAGCTTGTGACTACAAGTTTCTTTCGAAGCAAATAGTTGACCAAGTTCAAGTCAATCCAGATATTCCAATCAAGGCTATTCAAGATCAGCTCAGTAAACAGTTTGAAGTTCAGGTGTCTATGCAAAAGGCATTAAGGGCAAAAAAAACAAGGCAGAAATGAGATTAAGGGTGATCATAGCACAATACACCCTTTTAAGAGACTATGTTGAAGAGTTGCAGAAAACAAACCCAATACAACAGTTAGGATAAGTGTACAAACGCAACAGATGCAACAAGTCCAACCGAGTTTTCAAGAGAATGTATGTATGCTTAGGTGCTTTGAAGGAAGGATATAAAGCTTGTCAAAGAGAGTTGTTGGGGTTAGATGATGCTTTTATGAGGGGTACTTTTCCGGCCAGCTTCTTACGTGCAGTCGTTATAGACAGCAACAATGGAATATACCCTTTAGCCTTCGCGGTTGCTTGGTGAAAGCAAAGACTCATGGATTTGGTTTCTTGAATGTCTAAGAGATGATCTTGACTTGCAACCAAACTCAAACTACACTTTTATCAGCGACAGGCAAAAGGTGATGTTACCATTTAGTTGATTAGATTCACTTGTAGTTTCGATAAATGCAAGTTTTATTAGTAATGAATTGATGTTTATTTATGTAGGGTATCATTCCAGCATTAACAACTGTATTCCCTAGTGCTGAACACAAATATTGTTTGAAGCACATTTATGATAATATGAAATTGCAATGGAATGCTAAAGCATACAAGGAACATTTGTGGAGATGTGCAGCAGCAACAACCGTCCAACAATTTGAGGCAGCCATGCTGGCATTCAAGAGGTTTAGCGAACCTGCCCATGCTTGGTTAAGTAAGATACCACCAACCCATTGGTCAAGGTCGCATTTTTCAGGTACCTAACCAAATCTATGTCTACCTGTACATCTTTTGTTCTACAACATTGTTCTACACTGTTGTTTGTATAAATCAAACATGTTGTATAAATGTGTAGGGAGGGCTCATTCTGATGTGTTACTTAATAACATGTGTGAGGTGTTCATGTAGCAACCCGTAATTTTTCATAAGAAAAAATGACTATTTTACCCTTTGACTTTTTAAAGTTGACCTTTGACTTTGACTTTTGACTATTTGACTTTTACTATTCATCCCGTAAAAAAATTTATTTTTATTTTACCATAATGACAAGATAAATAAAACTCAACAATTCGTTCTGACGACGTACGTTGAATCCATTCAGAACCAATTTCACAAAGTCGAGACTGAGAATTACTTTAGGGTTTAAACATCATTCGGGCATCCCGATATTTTCATAAAACACTATAAACATTAGAAATATGTAATTCTATCATTTTACGTCAATTCCACAAATGTTGGAATTTTACGTTTTCTAGTTCTGCGTTTTACGCGATTTACGTGTTTTTAACCCATGTTTCCAGCTTTAGACAGCGTTTTAGCACCCAATGAGACTTATCACTCATTTTATATTTTTATATGGAGTATAATGACGAGTCTCATCATTCCTGCAAATTTCATATTTTTACGATAACCGATTTTACGTTTATGGCTTAACAAATTACGGTTGGCATTTAACGGAACCAAAACACATCATAACACCAAGATATTATCAAAACATATTATCTTAGCCCACTAACTCAGCCCCTCATGGGTGAGTCACCTTAGTTGTGGCATCATCTCATCCATTTTGCATGTAATCTCATACATGTGCCTTTAACTTAACCATGATTATTATCTAACCCAATACATGGTTAACCAAACCTTCCCTCCTATAAATAGCAAGTGAAAGACTTCACAAAAACCCTCATTCCTCCCCTCTTGGTCGTTCATATCACAACTCAAACACACATTCCATATTTAAGTGATCTTCTTGAGTTTAAATCCACTCAAGTCACTTAATACTTCATCACCAATCCTTCATTATTACAAGAAGTGTAGAAGGGTACCAAGGTGTGGAAAGCTTGATCAATCAAAGTCCTAATCCTTACTAGTTACTCTTTTCTTTAGAAAGCTAAAAGTTGTAAGAAACTCATCACCACCACCACTCCATTGTCTCATATTTATTATTACTAATCTTGTTAAATACATACTATATATATAGTTACTATATTGATTCATGATGTACATCACTCAAACATATGTTTTAATTCACATATTGTCATAAAATTAACAAACTAGTAAACTAGTCATATTCTACATATTTAAAACCATTTAAAACAGCTATATATGGACTTGGTAACTTACATAATACTGTGGACAAAATAAAAAGGTAAACATAGCAACTTGAATCACCCAAAACGGACAAACGAGTCAAAAGTTATGGTAAAAAGAAGTTAGAAAACCTTAGAATGACCATTTTCATTACTGCTGAATCTATTTTAAAATAGGTGGTACTTCTGGTCCGAATCATCAAAAACTTAAAATATGAAAGTTGTCCGGAACGATGTTTTACATCTATCGATAAGGAACTCGGCCTGAAAAGACCAAATGATATCATTAACTGCCTAATATTTGTAAAACAGTTTTTATCGGCAAAATTGGATTTTTACAAGTTAAAAATTTAAAAACCATGTCATTTATATAACTAGTTACATATTGAATTGTTACTAAAATTTCATTATTGACTATATTAATAAGTTATGACCACTTGTAAACTTTGAGAAATTGTAAAAACTAAATGTTTATTAAAAACATAATAAAACTTTATAATATAATAATCCCCACTCAAATTATATATTTTTTCTACTAAAGTGCTACAATACTAGGGAGCTTCATGTGACGGGTTTCATTTAGGTAAAACGTATCGACGAGTTGCTGGATTTAGGATTTAAAGTGTCCTAGCTCCTCGAACGTTTACTACATGACCTCTGAATTATGATGGCCCGAACGGTAGTACGATATCTACAAACTAAATACGTTTTCACATATTAAAAATGTTACTATAAACATCAAACTATAAATGACAATATCATGATCAACATAGAGACATATATAGGATGGTTTATGTTTTCCTAAAACATTATTCCAAACCTAAGTCGCAACATTCCATTTTAGGTTGCACGTAGAAGTTGCCCGATTTATCCATCACATCCGTTAAAGTACTTAACATCATTAACTTTAGGTGAGTTCATAGCCCCACTTTCTATTACTTAATTATTTTACAAACCTTTGGGGGAGATACATGCTTGATTTTAAACCGAACACATTGCTTTCAAAATGTATACTCATCTGATTGTTTTATTAGCACTAAGTTACCGCATTTGCTAAACTTAAGTCCCTAAATCATGAATCATTAATCACTAGTGAGAGTGGGCGTGAATATTGTGAATAGATCTATTGGGATTGACGAATCCCGTTTGTGTTAACCGGGTAGGCAAACAAACGCATTATATTTGAGTAACATTGGTAAAAACGATAATTTTTACCTGATAGGGCACGCACCGACATTAATTTTGGAATACCTTAACGCCTTGATTGCATGATGCTTAGTCTAATAATAACTGTTTCGTTTTCAAACTATTGGTGTGAGTCTATAGCTCACACTACAAACATAATGTGTTCAACCATCAAACAAACTCTATGAATTTCACTCAACCTTTGTGTTGACAGTTTTAAACATGTATTTCAGGTCCATATTGTACGAGGCTGGCACAGAGAAGCACGGATACTCAAGAAAGCTATAAATTTTATTATCATTCGAAAACCAATTTAATGTATTTTGTAAACCGTGAAACTACTGGGACCTCATCTTTGTAAACTCTGATATTTATATAAATGGAATGATAAACCTTTTAAAACGACTCCAATAGAGTTCGTTTTCTATTGTTATGATTGTTGTGCCATGAAGTAACACAAAGTTTGAATTCCGCTGCGTATCTCGAAGTTGGAGGTATTACGGATTGGTATCAGAGCCTTAATTATAGAGAAACGAGTCTAAATTGAGACTTAAACTATAACTAATTTTACAAACAAAAATATTTTACAGCCTTCCGTTCTCCGTGCCTTCCATCCTCCTGATGATTATGTGACTTTTAGGCATTTTAAGCTATACAAATATACTAGTATATTGATATATACACTCAACATAATTTCAATCATAAACGATGTACTAAACATATCTGCGTATGCCTATTCTAAGGCATTACGACACAATCATATTTGTCCAAATCATGTATTTACTCATTCATTTTAGGATACGAAACTTCCTCCAAGACATTGTAACTGATTACAATGGTCTTTCCTACTTCCCAGACATTGTAATTTATACAATGGTCTATATTACATTTTCAGACACTGTAAATCCTATAGTGGCCTCTCTTATATCCTCAGACACTGTGAGTGAAACAGTGGTCTCGTTTACTTTCTCAGACCTTGTGAGTTACACAATGGTCTCAACTATTTCTCAGACATTGCGAGTTACACAATGGTCTCAAATATTTCTCAGACATTGTGAGTTGCACAATGGTCTCAACTACTTCTCAGATTTTGTGAGTTACACAATGGTCTAATTTACTTCATAGACATTGTAAGTTATACAAAGTCTCTAGAAATTATCTTATAAACTTTATATGATATTGTTTTACATGAAACCCGTCACAATCTATCAATTTCCCTAATGGAAATACAAGAAATGGAATTTCTAAAGGACAAACTAATTCATCATCTACAAAAGCTGAAGTTCAGCAACTTTCTCTACATTCATAAAAATTCCATTTTGAAACCTTCATTGTTAAAGTTCGTACTCCTAGCCAAGTATGGACTATTTTAGAATTACTTAAGATTTCCTTTCCACATGTATCTACCCATACTATCTTCTATGCAATGGAATGTGAAAACATAGGGTACAAGTCTTTTATGGCCAGGACTTGCAACTGAATGGTTTGATATCGCCTTTTCTTAGTGGACAATTTCTCAAAAGCTATGGACATATCACAAGTATACCTAATTTAGGTATTTGGAAAATTTATCGAACCTCGGCTAAATATAGCCTAATCACCTATATTTAACATAGGGACAGTGGAACATAGTTTGATTAACTATGTTCGACTTAAAATTTTCAAACACTGAGAATAGTTATACAAGGGTTATATTCAGGTTAATTTCTTACTTAAACTCGATAAACCACTAGAATTCATTAAAAAGATCTAGAGACATGATAGTGTCTTATCACTCTACGAGATCTTAATACTTAATTATACTACCTAATTTCATTCTTGAAAGTTTTCATTTATGAAATAATCCTAACTACTATCTCGGGATAGTCATCAAATCTTCTCGTCATTTCTTAGAAGTACTAGCCTGTTTAGGTTCCAAGGATATCATTCCGCCAGAATCCTTTAAAATACACTTATGATTTTAAAGCAAACTTGACATTTCTACCGAAGAATAATGGTAAATATACACTACACTCTCCTAATAATCAACATATAATTTCATTATCTGAACCCCATTATAAATCAATATGTAAAACTTCACAGTATCACGTCTCTTTCAAACACTAATAGACATAAACACTATACGATATAGCCTTCATCTCAAAACTACCTAATACATGATCGATTTTGGAAGTGGTTTGGACAACCACTTGCCACTATCAAGACTTTCCTGCAACGACAATTATCACATCATTATAAACCATTTCACATCAACAATATCTTACACCATTGATTAACAACAATTACCGTAACAACAACAAAACAATTCCATTTAAGGCACTATATAGACGAAAGTGTCAGTAAACCATTTGCTGGACTAAGGTGTTCAGACTTCAGAGATCACACAGGAAACAACTAATGAAACCATACAAATACAAATTAGCCTGACTGCCGCACACTATCGCCTAAAACAAAAATTTCATAGATGTAAGGCGTTAATATTTACCAAAAACTCCATGTTAGAAATTAAGGTTTTGTTGAAAGCCTCAAATACAATAAGATATGATTCGTTTTGAGAATCGGGAAAATCCAAACTTTAGGTATATTGGACTCTATAAGATTTTAACAAAACCCTTTAGATTATCAACTTAAGCCACCACTAAAAACTTAGAATGGTACATAACACATTCTATAACCAGAAACTTGAGAACGCAAAGATTAGAATTCTGCGCATACACTCACATTTTCCTAGACACTTCAACATCGGATAACACACACTGAATTCCGGGATGAAATTCCCTTAAGGGGTAGAGACTGTAGGAACCCGTAATTTTTCATAAGGAAAAATGACTATTTTACCCTTTGAATTTTTAAAGTTGACACTTGACTTTTACTATTCATCCCGTAAAAAATTTTACGTGATGAATAGTAAAAGTCAAATAGTCAAAAGTCAAAGTCAAATGTCAACTTTAAAAAGTCAAAGGGTAAAATAGTCATTTTTCCTCATGAAAAATTACGGGTTGCTACAGTTCAATGGGAAACTATTGGGAGGTAGGCACCAACCCATCATTACTGTTTTGGAATACATTAGAGAATACTGTATGAAAAGAATAGTGAACGTTGTGAATGTGATTCACAAGTGTGCCGGACCATTAACACCAAAGGCAACACTCATGTTAGATGCAATCAAGAAAGAGGCTTATAAGTACACCGTTTTACGGGTTGAAGGAGAAAAGTATGAGGCCAGTGGATGGGGAGGTAAGTGTTTTGTGAATGTTGAAGCTAGGGCTTGTACATATAGAAGATGGGAGCTTACATGTATGCCATGTAAACATGCTGTTGCTACCCACCGGTGTATGAGGTTCAATGGAATGCAAGTAGGATCTGTTGAATCATGGGTTCATCCATGTTACTTGCTTAAGACTTAGGAAGAAACTTACAAACACCACATCCAGCCAATAAATGGTTATGAGCATTGGTATAAGTCACAAGTGCCTACAACCATTCTTCCACCTAAACATCATAAACCATTAGGTAGGCCATGAAAGAAAAGAACCTGGGCTTTTACTGAAAATGATAATAGTGACAAAACCAGTAACTTATCACAGTCTAGTAAGAGTGTGGTTTGTGGTATTTGTAGCAATGATGTACACAACAAGAAAACATGTCTTGGGCAAGGAGGTGTAACAGGAAGTCAAGGCAGTACACAACAGTCTCAAAAAACAGGTTCATCCCAGCCAAAAGTTACAACAAAGAAGAAGGCAAAAGTTACAGGTCACAACTTTTAAGGTAATGAAAAACCTCAGAGTCAAACTGATGGTCAATATGAAGGTGAATTTCACCCAAGTGTGGTCCAATCTCAATATTGAAGTCAAGTTGATGCTGCTTCTGGTGGGTCTCCAAAACAATTTTAGACAAAGACCAAGATTATAGCAGCAAAGCTTTCTTCACCACAAAAAAATGCTGGTTAAGCATATGAAAGCCAATGTTTTCCATTGAATATGTATTCCCCTAAACATTATTTGTTGTGTTTAAACAGTGTATGTTTCTGAACTTTGTAGACTACAAAATTTTATGCATTTGGAAATATATCCATTTGCATTATGTATGAGATCATGTCATGTTAGTCTATGGGTTAAATTGTGTTTTTATTGTATTGATTTGCCACTTTACCATGTATTTCTACGTATTGTTACTAGTTCATACGCATAGTAACTGTTGACTTTTACAAATTCAATTACTGTTCACCCATCCTTTAGACTTCATACATCTATGTTTTGAGTTGGATACTGTTATTCTATTATCACAAATAGTAATGAAGGATCAAAGATGGATGAACCACACCATATCAAGTTTATGTTGATACTCAGAAATGGTGTCGGTTCACCCATCCTTGAGACTTCATACGTCTATGAATCTTGGATCTGTTGAACTTGGATCTGTGTTTTGAGTTGGATACTGTTATTCTATTATCACAAACAAGAATGAAGGATCAAAGATGGATGAACAACACCATATCAAGTTTATGTTGATACTCAAAAGTGGTGTCTGGTCATCCATCTTTAAGACTTCATATGTCTATGATTCTTGGACCTATTTTCCTTGGATCTTTGTATTGAGTTTGGTTACTGTTATTGTATTATCACAAACAGGAATGAAGAATCAAATATGGATGAACAACACCATATCAAATTTATGTTGATACTTAAAAGTGGTGTCTGTTCATCCATCTCTGATCATTCATCCATCTTTGATACTTGTATCTGTGTTATGAGTTTGATCATTTTACTAAGGTGTGGTTTGAATTGAATAATATTTGTGTGGCAACTGATGTGGGTTTGATCATTTATAAGGGGTAGGAGCAAGTATTAAAGGCATAACACTCATAAGGACTAAAGCATAAAAGTAAAACTACTTATATTTTGTACAAGGACCAAAGTACATCAAAACATTACTTTTCACAAGTCAACCATCACCACAAGTCTACTTACAGAGACCCTACCACCGACTCAAAAGGCAAAAAACCACCGACATTGGAAACCCACTAGATAAACCATATGCAGACGACAATGATGAGTATCCAGGAGAAAAAACAGAAGTTCCTCAATCGGCATAGTTTCTCCTTCTCAAGAAGGAGTTCAGCTAGGGTATCTTGTTGAGTAGCCTCTAGCTCATTGGCCCTGGCAACTGCGTTTAAAGCCTTCATGGTCTCACCGATGAGGGATTCTTGGCATTCTTGCAATGTCGCCTCATTTCGGTGGATGTGCCTTTGCAAGTAGAAGATTACCTCCCTTGCTCTAGTCGTCTGTAGTGGATCCAACCACCCATTGATGGGACACCTATATCCCTAAAAAATCATAAATCAAACGTTTGAAAACACTTAAAAGCTAACTCCAAGATGAAACTATAAACATAACATGTTAAATTAAAAAAATACAAGCATTATCATTTAAAGACTAGCCAACCTGAACAGGACAAGCATAGTAACGCCTGCCGGGGTTTAGATTGTTCCAGCAGGTTTTTACTACCGCCCGCCTACCACAAGCACAGCGCACCATTATTACAAGTTGATCGGAAAAATTAAGGATAACATTTTTTTTTGGAGAGGAGACTTTAGGGATGAGTGGTGAATATGGGTTGCTTTATTAGGCACTAGTTACTGTAGCACCCACAAAAAAGTGTATCGAACAAGCTGTATTGAAATATGGAATTGACAATTATGCCCTTGGACTAAAGACAAATTAAACGGCAACTGACGTCCTTGATTAACGAAAATATGGTCAAAGGACCAGTTACGAGGGTGAAACTTGAAATAGGGACCCCGGACGATGAAAAGGCCAAATTTTGTCCCATCGCGAAGCGCAGTGACAAGTTTAGGGACGAACGGTGTATTTTAGTCTAATATTTTTAGTTAATGAATAAATTTTTTAATTAAAAAAATGGGTATAAAGGTGAGGTGGCATAACCACTACGGGTGAAAAGTGAGAAGAGTGAGAAGAAAAAAAGCTGAGGTTGTGCTAATGTGTAAGATGAGGGGGATGTGACCACTACCTTTAGCCTAAAGACTTTTTTTGAGTAAGCGTATTGTAAAAAAAAAACTACGTAAAGATGTTTTCCTACGTTAGCTATAACATGTGGACGCATCAATGAAATTTCACAGTGTCATTCGATATGAATGGTCATAAAGAACATAAGCTAGATGATGAAATAGGAAGACCTAAAACGTAGAAGATCATAACATGAGTGATTCGGCATAGTTTGCTTCCTATATATCCACCAATGTGGTACTTCAATATACTATATACATGTAACTATGTAAGATCCTCGTTGCGGGACTTAACCCAACAACTTACGGCACGAGCTGACGACAACCATGCACCACCTGTGTCCGTGTTCCCGAAGGCACCCCTCTCTTTCAAGAGGATTCGCGGCATGTCAAGCCCTGGTACGGTTCTTTGCTTTGTAGGCTCATGTTGGTTTGAATTGTCATTTAGAGTCACTGAAATTGTCGTTTTAAAGGGTAAAAAATCATTGTTGTAATTGTTATGGTCATGTTTTGTTGGAATCCTTGACTTCAGTATTGTAATTACTTCATAGCTTTTCTAGTTAAATTTTGGACTAAAATACACCGTTGGTCCCTAAACTTGTCACTGCGCATCGTAATGGGACAAACCTTGCATTTATCATCGCGGGGAGTCCAAAACTTGGGTTTTATACTCAAGACAAGTCCCT
Organism: Chrysanthemum makinoi; assembly: GCA_910596185.1. NCBI lineage: Eukaryota > Viridiplantae > Streptophyta > Magnoliopsida > Asterales > Asteraceae > Chrysanthemum > Chrysanthemum makinoi. Next base: position 172,576,312 of record OU343224.1, read on the forward strand.
TGACCAATTTTCTGTTAGTCAACGTCTGTTAATTTCCACATGTGCCTTGCACATGAGGGCAAAATGGTCATTTCATTGACTGGTACAACCTTAGGGACTAACGGTGTATTTAATCAATAAAAATATACCATCACCACCACCACCCTCTCTTTATCTCTTTTTTCTACTTCTCTCTCTAAATTTCCGCTTCTCTCTCTAAAATTACCACCATCACTATTCTCAAATCTCATAAACTTCTCCATAAAAAAAACATAATCTCAATCAAACACCATCACCATTCTCTCTCTAAAATTAACATCATCACCAATTATGATTGTGCCTTTAGGAATTCCGCTTTAGTTATACCGCTTAACAATGTCTAAAAATGTAAATTGATTATGCCATAATAATGTCTTACCAATGATCTAATGTTACAATATACCTTTTTGTCCAACTGTAACTACACCTACACTGATGGAATGTAAATAAGAATCATTTTTTGTTTCAACCCACATTCATTCTTGGTTGTAAAACTAAAATTTGTCAAACCATTGTCATTGCACTTGGTTCATCCACCACATACAAACAATGGATTCTCTTTGTTTTGTTCTTTTAGACTCTCAAATCTGTTATCTTTTAGTCAGTACCATCCATTCCCTTTGTCATTCTCTCAAGAGCACTTTCCAAAATAGTTTATGGTAGTTTTCATCTCCAAATCTTGTATCATTTGTACATTTTTTGAGAGTGGAAAACCAGAAGGGGATTTGAATAGTTTACCGATTAAAAAACTTTGTTTTGAAACTTATTGAAAGATCAATTGATATTGATCTTAGATATGTTAGTGAATGATAATCAATATGCAAAATATATAAAGAGTAGATAAGGAAAAAAACAATCAAACCACGACAAGTTGTTTATAGTGGTTCGGTCTACAAGGACTCTTTTCCTTGCCCTACTCCACTCCTCGAGTCTCACACTCGAGAGTTTAACTTCACTAGTCAACAAGCTCCTTTCACCGGCAGAGAAACCTTTACACTTCGCTTACACACTATTTCCGACACTAAGCTAGATGTCGAGTTCTTTTCAAAGGTAGAACCACTCCCACACACAATGTATTTTAAGGACTAAAATACTAACCACTCACACTTATAAGATTATGATGGTTTGTTACAATAATGATCTATGAATCAACATAAGATCATACAACAACTAACAAACAAGACTTCCAACAACTTGTTGAAGCTTGAATATGCCTTGATCTTCTTTGCTACATAAGAGATCACTAATATGATATGAAACTGAGTTAGAAATGTTAGAGAGAAGGAATGTATGAGAATATGATAGGAAGGGATAAAAAAACAACTTGGTTTGGCTTTGCTATTTATAGCCAAAATTCTCATCAGGCACCACGGACCACAGACCCCTTAAAAGGGTTCCGTCCGTGTTAATATTTGGTGCCGCCGGGGTCTGACAGCAAGATCACCAAAATCTTACCAAAGTCAACCATATCTATCCAAGATTGTGTAAGATATGTAGAGTCTAAATCTACACAAAGTATCTAGTGAAATCTTCTAAGGATTTCAATGATGCACTACATGATGTCATGTGTTTGTTTTTCTATTTTTAGAAATATATTAAAATACATATGTAATGTTTTGTTTTAAGAAACCAAACATTCTTGAACTAAAAATACTAACATACATTATGGTTTACAGTCATATCAAAATATGATTTATCCAAATGTAAATGCTTGAGTGATGAAGATATTATTTGAAAAGCTTGTTTTAATATCTATTAAACTTGACAAGCTTTAAGCTTTATAAAAATTAAATTTACTTTTGTCGTTAACAAAAATTAGGTAAAGATCATAAAATATAAATAAGGTTTAATGACGATATTTATATTAACAATCTCCCCCTTTTTGTTGAGGACAAAATATAAATTCTATTTTTATAAAAGATATAAAGATTGTACAACAGTTATAAAAATATTAGTTTTTAGAACTTGAAAGATAAAAATGATAAGGCAAGTATGTCCAATTTAGACATGATGCCTTTTCAGAAAGTCAAAGTATGTAATTGACTTTTGATTAGAAAGTCAAATTCTTCATTAGTTGAAGTATGATGTTGACTTTTCAGAAAGTCAAAGTATGCAGTTGACTTTTATAAAAGTCAAATATAACCAAGTTCTATATATTTCTTCCCCTTTTTGTCTCAACAAAAAGAAGATACGAGGTGGAAAATGTAATGAGCCCGAGCCATTATCTCCCCCATGACCAATGCTCCCCCTAAATTGGGTGCCAAGAGAAAGATACATGAATTGTGAAAAAGATACAAAAAAAAATTGTTAGTAATAAGCATCATCACAAGAATTTCCAAACACCATGTAACAATCAACAACAATATAAGAAACACCATTCATTTGTTAATTTTTTCATGATATAAAATCATGAAAAGGGAACACAATAAAGTGTTAGTACAAGGATAAAGTCCTAAAAAAATTATCCTAGAAAATAAAAAATACAAAGAAAAGCCTAAAAAATAAAAATGCTTAAAGAGAATAAACTAGGACCCTCCTATTGAGGTGGTGGATGAGCAAGAGCATTGATGCGCTCTAGGATGTGATTGAGGATGAACCTCATTACGTCTTGAAGCTCATGGACCATCACCCGGGTCCTTTCGGTTATTTGGGCGGTCCGCTCATAATCGGAGCAACCATGTCTAGGAGGGTAGTATGGTTCATGGTGTTGTGGTGGTGGAATGGTGGAGGTGTTGGTGTTGGTGTTTGGAGTGGTGATTATGGAGGCTAGCAAAGCACTTTGCAATTGCATAGCATCACTAAGATGGGAATCCACCATATTGGAAAATTGGTGGAGGTGATTGAGCTCGGCTTCAATCTCTTATTTGCTGGGGTGATCCTCCCACATGGATTCCTCAATGTCCTCTATAGGAGAGGCCATTGATGTTGTAGGTAGTGGTTGATCCCCATACAAAGGACCATGGATTTCCTTGTGGATGGGATGAAAAAGAAGAGGTCTTGGCCCTAACGGGGCGTTTGGGTCAAAAGATGTACGTGGAGACTCATGAGCTATTCGCTCAATAGTACCAAAAGATGGTAGTGGTGGTGGATGATTGGGCCTAGGAGGCAAGTCCTCCAAGTCTTCCAAAAATGGATTTAGAGATGTAGGTGGTGTAGAGAATAACTCTAATGGGATGAGTGTTGGAGATTTTGGAGGTGATGGTGATTTTGATGTTTGGATAGGAGCCGGTGGTGGTGAGCTAGGAGTCTTTGTTGGTGGTGGAGTAGTGATGATGATAGGTGATTGTGGAGGTGGTGTAGGAGTAGCCAAATTGAGAGTTGTGTCATCTCTTATGGGAGATGATATGGTTAATGGAGATGACTCGGAAGAGGAGCTTATGTTGATGAAACAACAAGGTCTTACGCTCATTCTAGCAGTTCTTTTGCAAGGCTTTGTTGATGGTGAAGACTTAGTCATTTTGGCTTAAGTTTTTGCTAGTAGATGATAAGAGTTGAGAAGGTATGAAGATGATCATGGTAAAAGCTCTTAATTTATAGGATTTGAAAATTATGCAGAATTGTGTTTGATTTGATGTTAAACTATAGAAGAGATGAGGTTCCTAATGATTTTGAAGTGGGTTTAATGCTAGTCATATCACCCAAGTCAATCCATACAAGAAGGATGGAGTGAAGAGACAAATATTTGCAATAAATGTGTTCTAATGATGATGGGATCTTTAGAATCAGATCACCCACGGATTGCAAGGAACCAAATTTTTTGTTCCTTCCTTTATGAAAAAGGGCTCCTTGGGTGGATTTTTGAAATTTTTGAATTTTGGTGGGAAATGAATATTCTATATGCCTAAGTGTGTTACACTAGTTCTAATGTGGGTAAGAACTAGTTAAGATTAACCTAGAAACAATGTATGGTAATTTGGAATGTTGAAATAAGCGAAATTCAGAAAATTACCTGTAGGATCCACGGCACCAAAAGTTTACACATGCGTAACCCATAAAATGGTGCCGCCTGGTCCACATGTCCAGGTACGGCGGTACCAAAATGCATAACAGACGGTACCAAAATTTTGGTTCCGTCTGATCCGTGGATACTAGAAATCAACTCAGACCCTATTTTTAGGTGTCGGGACTTTTCCAAAACCTGAAATTTTGCTTAAACCATGTGACATTAATCATTTCTAGTTAGGAAAAATTAATAACACATATACAAACATAGCGGAGCATAGAATTTGACCAAGGGCTAACGATTTTCACATATAAGTGAAAATGGGTAAAATTTGATAACACGCTTGTGCTATCCCCCTGCATGAGCCGGTTAGCATACAACATTGTTTTAAGTCATATTATCATCCTACAAATTAAAGACAACCAAATTGTATCGTACATCAAAGTTATTGTCTTGTTTCAAACACTCCTTCAAATGAACCTCACTTATCCAACTTCTTGTAGATCTTATTCATCATCCTACCAAGGCACTTGAACATCCCCTTGGTTTGCTTGAACTCCCCCGATTCATTCTCAATCTCGGGGAGAGATGCATAGTACTCATGAGGTGGAAGGCGAGAATTTAGGAGACCGTCCTCGGAGCTATTTGATGATGATGATGATGATGGAGTTGGAGGTTTTGCCCTTTTGCCTTTAGTCTTAGCCACTCGCTCGTCATTCAAGGGCATAAAAATGTGAGGGATGAGAGCATAGTCAAGCTTCAACCCTTTTGGGCTTGGTGGAATGGGTGCAAAAGCTCTATAGAGACGGGTGAGGAGCATTCCCTTAAGGAAGAGCAACCGATCATTGAGTTGGAATGTCAATCATTCTCCTAGCAATGTAGTAGGCTAAATTGAATGGTTGACGGGTGGACAAGTTGTAGAGCATGTGACAAAGGCAAGCATTGATATGGTCCCTATTTCCTATAGTGCTAATGACATTGGCTCTAAGGACTTCTTCCCATTTCTTGAATTCAGGCTTAAGCTCATTAAGCTCCATACCATATGGATCTCGGTTTACTTCCTTTCCCTTTTGAGTGACACGGGTTGGAGCGGCCCTTGCGTTAAAAAGTTGCTCACGAATGACATCCTTATCAGCTAAAGGAGTTTGGTAGGGAAGAGAGCGGTCATTGATTGCATCAAGGATAGTGAGTGATCACTTATCCGAGTAGACACATGTACCTTGGTTAGGAATTCCTAGCACTTGAGCAAATTGGCTTAAGGAGATGGAGTAGTCGTTTTGATTGATCCTAAACCTAAGACCAAATTCATCATCCTCATCAATGAAGGTCGTAACACTAGCATAGAATTATAAAACAAACCTAGGGCAAATGGGTTCATCGATGTCAAGGAGACAACCGAAGTGAATGGTGGCAAGTTCTTGACGGAGATTGGTTCTGTCGACAAAGGAGGAGTGAATGGTTCTACCCTCATGGAATATCTTTGCTCAAGACTCTTAAAGATTTCGACTTGTTCTTTGGAGAGGCCCTTGGTTTTGTGATGTTTGGGAATGTAGTTAAGAGTGTCCTTGTGATCATAGAATCTTGCGGCTACCATGGTTATTCCTATGAGCAAGAATTTACATGTTAAAAATAAGAATAAACTTAGCGTTTTGGTTCAAGTGTGTGCCTATATGAAAAAGAATTTGAGTTGCGGTTATCCCGACTCATTTTATGCACAAAATGGTTTTTAGTTGGGGTGTTTGGCAAACGGCATGAGATAACCTAAACGCTCCTAATTCAATGTGGCTTCATTTGAATATACCCGGGAATGCATATTAGTTATGCATTACCTTTAGTATTCAAGAGCATTATGCAAGTGATGAAAATTTACGTTTCCATTTGTATTAACAATGAAAAATTGTTTTCCTACAAGTGAGAAGCTTTTCAAAATTTGTGACATGGGGTGTTTGGTTATTTAGAATTAAGCCTTATAGTCATTATCTTTTGATTAGTGGGAAACATGATTTGTTTATGCAATGTGACAATGTAGTACATAATTTCAATAACTAGTTATGCAATTTGCCAATTGAATCCATGTTTTGTACAAGAATATACATAATCCTCATGTAATGATTTTATGCACAAATTGGAATCCTAGACTCAGAATTAAGAGATGAAATGTAGTTAGGATACTTACAATGATGTTATCTTCAGTGATTAGTGGGTGAAAAAGTGTCAACAATGAGTTAGGTATTATGTTGAAACGTTTTAGTAAAGTGGTTTGTGAGGAAGAAGATGTTTTGTAGGTTGTATTTTTGCTACTGTTGTCACCACGGACCAGACGGCACCAAAAAATTGGTTTCGTCTTTGTTGTCGTTTGGTGCCGTGGGAACAGTAGCAGGATTAAATTAATTTGTTTTGTTTTGTTTGTTCTAAGGTTTAGACTATGTTTTAACTACATGTTTGGTTCCATTAGCCCTAAGCCAAGTCTAAGAAGATTAAATGGTTCTCTTTTGAGAGGTTTGGTTAGAATGTCGGCAATGTTGTCTTTGGAGGATATTTTCTCAATTGAGATGTTTCCTTTTTGAACATTGTCGCGAAGAAAACGGATTTCAATATGCTTCGTACGAGCATGTTGAACGGGATTTTTGCTGAGATCAATAGCTCCTTTGTTGTCGCAAAATATAACGATATCGTTGAGATGAATTCCGTAATCCATGAGAGCTTGCTTCATCCAAAGAGCTTGTTGACATGCTTTTCCGGCTGAGACGTATTCGGCTTCAGTAGTTGAGATAGCTAGAGCCGTTTGTTTCTTAGCAAACCATGAGGTGAGACAATGTCCGACAAAAGTGCAAATACCACTTGTACTTTTTCTATCGACATAGTCACCGACATGGTCCGAGTCGGCATACACTATAGTTTCTACACCCGTTCCTTTGGGATACCATAATCCTAAACATGTCTTTCCCTTAATGTATCTAAAAATCCTTTTCAAGGCTTCTAAGTGTGATACCTTGGGATTCTCTTGAAAACGAGCGCATAGACAAACACTAAACATAATGTCGGGTCTACTAGCTGTGAGATAGATTAGGATACCAATCATTCCTGTATATTTAGTGTTATCTACCGATTCACCTTCCTCATCCTTGGTAAGTTTAGTGTCCGAAGACATGGGTGTCTTAGTTGGTTTTGAGTCTTCAAGACCAAATTTCTTAAGCATATCTTTTATGTATTTAGATTGGTTAAAGAATATGCCATCTTCTAGTTGTTTAATTTGAAGTCCTAGAAAGAAGTTTAACTCATCCATCATACTCATCTCAAACTCATCGTGCACGATTTTAGAGAAATCATCACATAGCTCTTGACAAGTTGATCCAAATATGATGTCATCAACATATATTTGAACAATGATAATATGTGATTCCTTTTTCTTGGTAAAAAGAGTATTATCTACTAATCCCATGGTGTATTTGTTTTCAACAAGAAAAGTCTTAAGTCTATCGTACCAAGCTTTTGGTGCTTGCTTAAGACCGTATAATGCTTTCTTGAGTTTGAAGACATGATGTGGTTTCTCAAAGTCGGTAAAACCGGAAGGTTGAGCAACATATACTTCTTCGTTAATAAACCCATTAAGAAATGCACTTTTAACATCCATTTGAAATAATTTAAAGTCATAAGCACATGCATATGCAAGTAAGATTCTAATAGATTCGAGCCTAGCTACCGGTGCATAAGTTTCATCATAATCAATCCCCTCTTGTTGATTATAACCTTGTGCGACAAGCCTAGCTTTGTTTCTAGACACTACACCATTTTCATCCATTTTATTTTGAAAAACCCATTTCATTCCAATTATAGTTTGATCTTTAGGTTTTGGAACTAACTTCCAAACATCATTTTTGTGGAAAACTAAAAGGGGGGTTGAATAGTTTTGCCGATTTTACGTTAGTTTCAAAAACTTTTAGATTCGTTAATATGTGAGATCTTATGGATGTAGAGAAAGTATAGATCTAATGATAAACCAAGTAAATAAATTAAAGGGAAGGGAAAGAAAATACACAACCGATGTATAGTGGTTCGGCTACAAGGACACCTTCCTTGCCCTACTCCACTCCCCGAGTCACCTACTCGAGAGTTCAAGCACTATGTCAACAAACTCCTTCACTTGGCGGAGAAGCCTTCACAACGTTGCTTACACTTTTTCCGGTACAAAGCTAAATACCGAGTCCATAGCACGGTGGACCAAACCAACACGACTATTACACAACAAATATGTGAAATATCAAATACAATATCTTCGCTACAAAAATCTTGCGGAATGACAAATCAATCAAGGACCCCTTGCTTGGATGACTTGTAGAATGCTCGTGATCTCGCCTTAGAGAAGGACCTATATGAGGATCACAAATAGAAAGAAAGAAGAACAACTCTCTAGATCAAGTGATCTATATGTTAGAAGAGAATGAGAGTGTATGAGAGATTTAGTAAGAAGATGGGTGAGTTAGAATGAAGAAATGGCTCTCTATTTATAGGCAAAAATCTTCACTGTTCCCCGGATCCCTTCCACTTGGATCTGTCTAGTGTAATCCTATGGATCCGTGGAACGCTCCTCTTTGCCCATGGGTTTTTTGGTTATGGGTCATGGGTTATGGGTTGGTCCATGGGTTTTCTTTAGATTCAATGTATCTAAGTATACATTGTATCTAGTCTACTTGGGTATGGGTTAAGATCCATGGGTTATGGTCCATGGGTTATGGTTTTTACCCATCCTAATAAACTATTACAACAAATGCTTAATTACTACATTTTGTATTTAAATGGCTATATGTAAATGCTTTACAAAAATAACATGTATCCTTATAATTATACTTAAGATAACATTATATTTGTTATCAACAAAACACAAAGAGATCGCAAAATATTAATAAACGTTTTACGGTTTATTTGTATTAACAATCTCCCCCTTTTTGTTGATGACAAAACATAATGTTATGATGAGTAAAACTTAAGAATAGATGTAAGTTTTGAAAGCTCCTAAGTTTTACTTCTTCTCCCCCTTTTTGTCGAAACAAAAAGTTAACCCTTAGAAGAAATAAACATAAAAGTGTGGAAAAATTAGTCCACGTATCGCTAACTCCCCCTTGACGGTAGCTCCCCCTTGTTTGGGGCGTCAAGTGAAGAAAAAAAATAAAGATCCTACAAAAAGAAAGGTTAGTAACATGCTTAAATAATCTTGTGATTGCCGAGAATCAAGATTGGGAGCCAAGGTATGTAAACAAGGCCTTGTAATAAAACAACAAAGTGTAGTGGTTTTTATGCCACCTACAAGCATGTAAAAATAAGAACAAGACTTGTTCTTGAAAATGACTTCAAAAGAAAAAGTACTAAAGATAGAAAATAGTAGTAATGATTCCTTCCATGCTTGCATAAGGTTATGGATGGAGGTTTTGATGAGTGATGGTATTGATGCGATCAAGGATGAGGTTGAGTATGAAACGCATTTCTTCCCTAACTTCTATTGCGATTTCCCTAGTGGATTGGCAATGTTCACAATGTAAATGATGTGGGTAATGGGTGCGGAAGTTTTCCGGGTTGTTTTGATTTGAGTTATGCGGAAGATGTGGTGGAAAAATAAGAAAATATGGATCAATATCTAAATGTAATGGTGGTGGAAAGAACCTAGATGTTCTTGTAATATGATGGGAGCTAATGGTGGTGATGTTTCAAGATCTTGAAAAATAGTATTTGGAGATGTGGGGGTGTTGAAAAGACTATTTCTTTTGTTTAGGTTGTTTAGATCTTGTTGGAGTCTTAAGGAGTTCCAAAAGAGTGACTTTAGGTGGTGATGAAGTTGGTGTACTTGTTGGTGATGAGGGAGGTGCTATAATGGAAGCATCTTGTGGTGAGTTATTTGTTGAGGATGAACCATTTGAGGTTGGTTTTGCTAAACAACAAGATCGGATACTAATCCGTGCGGATATTCTAGAGTTTGATTGTGGTATTTTGGATGGTGGTAGCACAAAGGTTTGGGTATCATGAAGATGATTGTTTGTACTAGGTGATTCATCTAAAGGGTTTTTGGATGACATGGTGTATTGTGTTTGTGAGGATGAGATGGATTATGCAAGCATTTTGGGAGTTCTATATATAGAAAAACAAAGCATTGTAATGAATGCTTGACCCAAAATGTGGATTAAAATCTAATGATTAGATATGAATTCAAGGCATGTGATCATGAGAACACAAGCATTAAAGAGCATACTCTCAAAAATGAAACAAATGTGGATTTTTCATCCAAAGTGAAAAAATAGAAGGTAAAGATAGCTTTGTTCACGGATCCCACGGATCCTTTCCTTGAGGGATCCGTCCAGCATGAAGGCTGGGATCCGTGGGTCTGGTGATCCATGCAACCCAAAATTTTCCTTTTGGAAACATTTTTGCCTAGTGTGTGCCTATATGCAAACTATTTAGAGTTGCGGTTTTCTCGACCTCTAAAAAGAAAAGGAAAATAAACTAGAGGTAAAAACAATCCTATTGAGATAACCCGAAAACACATATTTAGTACATAAGTACGTAATATTGTGTTATCAATGCTCCTAATTCATTTTTGCTTAAATGAATGTACCCGAAAACACATATTAGTTATGTGTCCCCTTTAGCATTCAAAAGACATGAGATGCAATGAAAACGGGTTTTTACTTTGTATTAATAATGAAAAAGCGATTTGTCCTAGACGTGAGAAATTGCTTTTGTGAAATTGATACGGAAGGTATCATCCTTTTAGAAAACATTTTGAAAAGAGGTTTTCTTTGAAAATGTGTATGTGTTTGAAAAATAAGAAAGCTATAAGTGGAAAACTTATCTTGGGTTTTGAAAATTCCCGTATTGTTTGTGAGTTGTATGTGAAATAGAGATCCTAGACTCAGAAAGAAGAAGGCTAGTGTTTACATACCTTGTAGAGTCAAATAAGTTACGACGTTTGTTCCATTAGACCAAGACCAAGATGAAGTAGGTTGAATTGTTCCCGCTTCAACGGTTTGGTGAGGACGTCGGCTATGTTGTCTTCGGATGCTACCTTCTCAATAGAGATGTTCCCCTTTTGAACATTGTCTCTTAAGAAGTGATGACGAATCTCTATATGCTTTGTGCGAGAATGCCATACCGGATTCTTGCTTAAGTCGATGGCACCTTTGTTGTCACATAGGATGGCTATGTCGCTAGATGAATGTCGTAGTCAACTAACGCTTGTTTCATCCATAGTGCTTGTTGGCATGCTTTGCGGCGGAGACGATTCTTGGCTTCGGTTGTTGATATTGCAAGTGCCGTTTGTTTCTTAGAAAACCAAGATGTTAAACAACATCCCATGAAAGTACATACCCCACTTGTACTTTTTCTATCAACGTAATCACCTGCATGGTCAGAATCCGCATATACAATTGTTTCTACTCCCGTGCCCTTAGGATACCATAATCCTAATTGTGTTGTCCCCTTAATATATCTAAATATCCTTTTACGGCTTCTAGGTGTGATGTTTTAGGGTCTTCTTGAAACCTAGCACATAAGCAAACACTAAACATGATATCCGGCCTACTTGCAGTGAGGTAGAGAAGACTACCTATCATGCCACGATATTTAGTATTATCTACGGATTCGGCGTCTTCATCTTTTGTGAGTTTGGTGTCGGATGACATTGGAGTCCTAATTGGTTTTGACTCTTCTAGACCAAATTTCTTTAACATCTCCTTGATGTATTTAGATTGATTGAAGAAGATACCATCTTCTACTTGTTTTATTTGTAGACCAAGAAAGAAACTAAGTTCTCCCATCATACTCATCTCGAACTCGTCATGCATGATTTTAGAGAAATCATCACACATGTCTTGACAAGTGGATCCGAATATAATATCATCTACATATATTTGTACTATGATTATATGTGACTCTCTTTTCTTAGTAAAAGTGTGTTGTCAACTAACCCCATGGTATAGTTGTGTTTAATTAGAAATGACTTGAGTCTATCATACCAAGCTTTTGGAGCTTGTTTAAGACCGTAAAGGGCTTTCTTTAATTTATACACATGTTTGGGTTTTTCAAAATCGATGAAGCCGGAGGTTGAGCTACATATACTTCTTCATTAATGAAACCATTTAGAAAAGCGCTTTTGACATCCATTTGATAAAGCTTTAGATCATTAGCACAAGCATACGCAAGAAGTATTCTTATAGACTCTAATCTAGTCTCAGGGGCGTAGGTCTCATCAAAGTCTATTCCCTCTTGTTGGTTATACCCTTGAGCAACGAGTCTAGCCTTGTTCCTAGACACTACTCCATTTGCATCTAATTTGTTTTTATAAACCCATTTGGTTCCTATTATGGTTTGATTACTAGGTGGAGGGACAAGTGTCCAAACATCATTAGAAACAAATTTATTTAGTTCTTCTTGCATAGCCATTACCCAACTCTCATCTTTTATGGCTTCTTGTGTATTCTTAGGTTCTAAGGTTGAAACGAAACAAAACAAGCTACTTTGGTTTTGAACTTGAGACCTTAATGTTCCTTCGTTTAGCTTTCCTATGACTTTATCTACGGGGTGATCTTTGGACTCTTTAATGTTTATTATTTCATCACTTAGAGGTTCTTCTTCACTTATCTTTTTCTTTATTACTATGGCTTCACTTTCTATAATCACAAGAGGTGGGAGGGTTTGGGTGGACTTTCATCAAATTTTATATTTAATGACTCTTCTACCTTCATTGTTTCTTTGTTTAATATGTCGTAAGCTTTGCTATTTGGCGAGTAACCTAAAAAGATACCTTCGGTTGATTTAGGATCAAATTTTGTAAGGTAATCTTTAGTGTTAAGAATAAAACATTTACTACCAAAAACTCTAAAGTGATTTTAAGGCTTTTGCCTCAAGTAACTCATATGGAGTTTTTCCTAAGATTGGTCTAATTAAGACTCGATTGAGTATGTACGCTATCAACCATTGCACCAAAACTTTTGAGGTGTGGATTGCTCATTAAGCATGGTTCGACACATTTCTTGTAGGGTTCTATTCTTTCTTTCTACTACCCCATTCGATTGTGGTGTGCGTGGAGCCGAGAAGTTGTGAGTAATACCATTAGCGTCACAAAAGCTCCGAATTGCACTTCATTATCGAATTCCCTACCATGATCCGTCCTAATAGACACTATGGGACTTCCTAGTTGTCTTTGAATCTTTTTGCTTAATATTTCAAAATAATTAAAGGTTTTCGTTTTGTTCTTTAAGAATTTTGTCCATGTATACCTAGAGTAGTCATCCACTATGACCAAAGTATAGTAGTTGCCTCCATAACTTTGGATAGTGGATGGACCAAATAAATCCATATTTAGTAATTCTAGACACCTAGTTGTAGACACCATATTTTTAGCTTTATGACTAGAATGAGCTTTTTTTCCTACATTACAAGCATCACAAAAGTGATGTTCATATTTCAACTTAGGTATATCTCTTACTAGATCTTGGATGATAGCGATTGAAGAAGTCGCATGTTGGCGTGACCCAATCTTCGATGCCATAAGGTCGAAGTATCATCCATAGAGGTAAGACATAGTTTGTCTTTAGGTTCATTACCGATTTTAATGACATAGACTCCATGTTTCCTAATTCCTTTCCTATGGTTATGCCATTTTTTAATATCTTACTACCGGTTTCGGTAAAAAGTACATTGCACTTTTTATCACATATTTGCCCTATACTTAAGAGGTTAAAGTTTAGGTTTTCTACGTGACACACATCGTTAATGGTTAGAGATTTGTTAGAAATCGTACCTTTACCGATGATTCTACTTTTGCTATTTCCAAACACCACATTACCTCCATTGAAGGATTCATATGTGGAGAATAGATCTCTATTGCCGGTCATGTGCCTCGTGCACCCGCTATCCTTGACCCATTCATCGGGGTCTAGGTCGACCTTTAAGCACACCTAAAACAATAATAAACTCAAAAGTTTGGTCCCCATTTGTTCATGGGTCCATTAGTGTTAAACATTCCATTCATGTTAGACATGTATGGATAAGGTGAGTATGCATTCCATGGAGCAAAGTTTTGAAAAGGAAAACCGTTTTGCATATTTGGGTTCCATCCCATTTGATGGTTACTTCTTGGATAAATGTTATTAGGTCTCCTAGATGGAATGTGTTTTGAAAAAGATGGTGCTTTGTTTCTTGCAAAAGTAGGATTATATTTTGGAGGTGGTTGTCTAGTGGTGACATGAGTTGGTTTCTTCCTATTAACGATAACAAACTCAGTTCTAGATGAAGAAGCTACGTTATTACCACTATTTGCTACAGCAGATCCACGGATCCCTTTCTGTACACTAGCCGGTTCCCTTTTTAGGGGATCCGTGGGATCCGCCACAACAGTGGCGGGTTTTTCTAGTTCCTTAACTAATTTTGTTTCTTTACTTTCACTAGTTGATGGATCAAGTTGTTGAATACCTAGACCCTTTTGATTGTTACCAGTTTTAACACCATCGAGTATTGTATCTAAAGTGTTCGTACTCATTCTAGCAATTTTAGAATCTAAGTGATCAACTAGTTTTTGAAGTTGAACGCAGAGTTCACATTCACCACTTGTTATTTTACCCTTTTCTAAACGTTTTAGTTTTGCTTTTAATTCTATGACTTCTTTATCTAAACGTTGATTTTGACTCTTTAAAAGCTTGTTTTTGTTAATTAGTTTTAAGCTAATATTGCATAGTTTGTCATATTCATTATGCAATGAGTCGTCATCAAGTGATGAACTACTATAGTATTCGTGACATACCTCGTCATTTGCCATGAGACAAATTTCTTCGTCCTCCGCGTCGCTCATTCCCCACGTGCCGCTCACGAACGGCTTTTGATCATCCCGTTTGGGACACTTACTAATAAAGTGGTTTGGGTCCCCACATTTAAAGTAAGTACGATCATCCTTTGGCTTTTCGTCCTCTTTGCTTTTCCGAAAGCCTTTCTTATCGTCATACGGTTGTTTGACGTATCTTCCCTTTCTTCTAAAGAACTTTTTAAAGTCCTTACCGCCATAGCGTACTCCTCGTCGTCACTACTCGAAGAGGAGTTCTCCTCATCGCTCGAAGCCTTTTGGCTTTAAGGGCAAGAGATTTGTGTTTCTCTTTCACCTTTGAGGCTTCGGAGTCTTTAGCAAGGACAAGCTCGTAGACTTTTAGGTTGCCTATGAGTTCATCGAGGGTGAGGATTGTCAAATCTTTTGACTCTTCGATCGCGTCACCTTGGATCTCCACTTCGATGGAAGTGCCCTTAGATATCTCCTAACATGGTTACGGCTAGAAAAAGATTCATCAAGTGCTTGTAAAGATGTAATAATAGTATTAAAGTTAGCAAATGAATGATTTATAGTTTCCTCATCCTGATTGTTCATATTGTTGAAAATTTTTGTTCATATTGCCTGATGAGTTACAACTAAATAATTCCAAATTTCTTTAGAGGTTTTAAGCATAGAAATTTTTCAATTCCTTTTTCGGTAAAGCATTATATAAAACCATTTTTGCTTCACTATTTTTAGAAAGCTTTTTCTTCATTTCATCGTTTAGTTTATCATGAGGTATGTGAACTAAATTTCCTTTATCATCATTTGAGGTAGCCTCAAAATCACCTTCAACAATAATGTACCAAAGATCAATATCTTTAGACTTCACATATGTTTCGAATCTATTTTTCCAATATATAAATCCATTAGTTTCAAGTAGTGGTGGTTGTTGCATAGATTGCCCTTCCTTATAATTTTCAGAACCCATAGTGATCGGAAAGTTTTTAAAATACAATTTTATTTTAAAACTTTTATAAACTTAGCTCTTGATGCCAATTGTGGAAAACTAGAAGGGGGGGGTTGAATAGTTTTGCCAATTTTACGTTAGTTTCAAAAACTTTAGATTCGTAATATGTGAGATCTTATGGATGTAGAGAAAGTATAGATCTAATGATAAAGCAAGTAAATAAAGTAAAGCGAAGGGAAAGAAAAGACACAACCGATGTATAGTGGTTCGGCTACAAGGACACCTTCCTTGCCCTACTCCACTCCCCGAGTCACCTACTCGAGAGTTCAAGCACTATGTCAACAAACTCCTTCACTTGGCGGAGAAGCCTTCACAACGTTGCTTACACTTTTTTCGGTACAAAGCTATATACCGAGTCCGTAGCATGGTGGACCAAACCAACACGACTATTACACAACAAATATGTGAATTATCAAATACAAGATCTTCTACAGAAATCTAAGGAGTGACAAATCAATCAAGGACCCCTTGCTTGGATGACTTGTAGAATGCTCGTGATCTCGCCTTAGAGAAGGACCTATATGAGGATCACAAATAGAAAGAAAGAAGAACGACACTCTAGATCAAGTGATCTATATGTTAGAAGATAATGAGAGTGTATGAGAGATTTAGTAAGAAGATGGGTGAGTTAGAATGAAGAAATGGCTCTCTATTTATAGGCAAAAATCTTCACTGTTCCCCTGATCCCACGGATCCCTTCCACTTGGGATCCGTCTAGTGTAATCCTAGGGATCCGTGGAACGCTCCTCTTTGCCCATGGGTTTTTTGGTTATGGATTGGTCCATGGGTTTTCTTTAGATTCAATGTATCTAAGTATACATTGTATCTAGTCTACTTGGGTATGGGTTAAGATCCATGGGTTATGGTCCATGGGTTATGGTTTTTACCCATCCTAATAAACTATTACAACAAATGCTTAATTACTACATTTTTGTATTTAAATGGCTATATGTAAATGCTTTACAAAAATAACATGTATCCTTATAATTATACTTAAGATAACATTATATTTGTTATCAACAAAACACAAAGAGATCGCAAAATATTAATAAATGTTTTTACGGTTTATTTGTATTAACAATTTCTAACGAATTGGTTTAATTCTTCTTGCATAACAATTACCAATATTCATCTTTTATTGCTTCATTTATGTTTTTCGGTTCAATGGTAGATACAAAACAAAAATGATAACTTTAATTTTGGGCTTGTGATCTTAAGGTTCTTTGATTTAGTTGTCCTATGACCTTTTCTAAAGGATGACTTTTTGATTCTTTGATGTTTATAATTTCATTATTTAATGGTTCATCTTCCTTGTCATTTTCAATTATTTCTTAACTTTCTACAAGTTGACTTTCAACTAAGTCATCATCTACCAAAGGTGATGTCTTAGAGGGAGGTGGACTTTCATCGAATGTTATGTTCAACGATTCCTCGACTCTCATTGTTTCTTTGTTTAAGAAAATGTAAGCTTTACTAGTTTGTGAGTAACCAAGAAATACACCTTCATAAGATTTTGGGTCAAACTTGGTGAGATAATCTTTAGTATTGAGAATGAAACATTTACATCCAAATACTCTAAAATATCCTAAGTTGGTTTTTACCTTTATATAGTTCATATGGTGTTTTGTTTAAGAAATGACGTATTAGGACTATATTTAAAATATATGTAGAAGTGTCAACGGCGTTACACCAAAACTTTTAAGGAATGTTTTATTCATTAAGCATTGTTCTACTCATTTCTTGAATGGTCCTATTTTTACATTCTACAATTTCATTTGATTGAGGTGTTCGAGGAGCCGAAAAGTTGTGTTACCCATTTGTATCACAAAAGTTTCCAAATTGTGTTTCATTGTCACCGACACCATGACCGTTTGGACGCATAATGTTAACACCTAGTTGATTTTGAATTTTCTTGCTAAGAATCTCAAATTTATCAAAAGCTTCATTTTTAGTTTTCAAAAATAATGTCCAAGTAAACCTTGAGTAATCATCTACAATGACCAAAGTGTATAAGTTGCCTCCATAGCTTCTTATAGCGGATGGACCAAACAAGTCTGTGGAAAACTAGAAAGGGGTTGAATAGTTTACCGATTAAAAACTTTGTTTTGAAACTTATTGAAAGATCAATTGATATTGATCTTAGATATGTTAGTGAAATATGTAAACAATATATAAAGAGTAGATAAGGAAAGAAACAATCAAACCACAACAAGTTGTTTATAGTGGTTTGGTCTACAAGAACTTTTCCTTGCCCTACTCCACTCCCCGAGTCTCACACTCGAGAGTTTAACTTCACTAGTCAACAAGCTCCTTTCACCGTTGGAGAAACCTTTACACTTCGCTTACACACTATTTCCATTAACTAAGCTAAATGTGTCGAAGTTCTTTTCAAGGGTACAACCACCCCCACACACAATGTATTTTAAGGACTAAAATACTAACCACTCATACTCACAAGATTATGATGGTTTGGTACAACAATGACGTATAAATCAACACAAGATCATACAACAACAAACAAACAAGACTTCCAACTTCTCGTTGAAGCTTGAATGTGACTTGATCTTCTTTGCTATAAAAGAGATCACTAATATGATATGAAACTGAGTTAGAAAGGTTAGAGAGAAGGAATGTATGAGAGTATGATAGAAAGGGATGAAAAACTACTTGGTTTGGCTTTGCTATTTATAGCCAAAACCATCAGCAAGCACCACGGACCCACGGAACCCCTTGAAAGGGTTCGCCCAGTAATAATTAGTGCCAGGTCGACAAAGCAAGATCTCAAAAATCTTGCCAAAGTCAACAAACATTCATGCAAGATTGTGTAAGATATGTAGAGCCTTAATCTACAAAAAGTATCTAGTGAAATCTTCTAAGGATTTCATGATGCATCACATGATGTCATGTGTTTGTTTTTCTATTTTTAGAAATATGTAAATACATATGTAATGTTTAGTTTTTAAGAAACCAAAACATTTTAAAAACTACTATCATACATTATAGTTTAGAGTCATATCAAGATATGATTAATCACAATGTAAATGCTTGAGTGATGAAGATATTATTTGAAAAAGCTTGTTTTAATATCTATTAAACTTGACAAGCTTTAAGCTTTAAAAAAATTAAATTTACTTTTTTCGTTAACAAAACTTAGGTAAAGATCACAAATATAAATAACGTTTAATGACGATATTTGTATTAACAAAGTCCATATGCAAAAGTTCTAGACACTTAGATGTGGACACCATGTTTTTAGCCTTATGACTACTATGAGTTTGTTTATCAATTTTGCAAGCGTCGCAAAAATGTTGGTCATATTTAAGCTTTGGCAAATTCCTAACTAGCTCTTTTGAAGATAGGTTTTGGATAAGACTCATATTAGCGTGACCTAAGCGTCTATGCCAAAGAGTTGAGCTATCATATAATGTTGTTAGACAAAGTTTGTCATTAGATGTTTTATCTATTTTCATGACGTATGTATTATTTTTCCTAACTCCTTTAGCTATGGTGATACCATCTTTTAGTACTTTACTACCATTTTCTTCAAATAGTGCTTTATACTTTTTATCACATAATTGACTAATACTAAGTAGATTAAATCCTAACTTATCGACATGAGCAACATTTTCAATAGTTAGGGAGTTATGAGCGATCGTACCTTTTCCAATGATTTTGCTTTTGAGATTGCTACCAAAAGTAACATTACCTCCGTCATACTCTTGGTATGTTGAGAAGAGGCTTTTGTTGCCCGTCATGTGTCGTGAGCATCCACTATCTTTTATCCATTCATCAGGTTCCAATCCAACTTTCAAGCATACCTAAGACAAAAATAACTCAAGCGTTTGGTCCCCAGTATCTCATGGGTCCGTTTGGGTTAAACATACAATTTACTTGGTTCATATATGGAAATGATGGGTAAGGGTTCCATGGCATGTAATCTGGAGTTTGATATGGTCTAGGGAAGTTTTGATTCCAACTGATATGTTGATAGTTAGGTTGTACGATGTGGTTGCTTTTAGGAGTGCTTAAAAGGTGTTTTATGTCGTTGTTGAGTAGTTTGATCTAAATTCATTTCTAGCAAGTCCTACCCCGATGTAACAGCAGGTTTTAGTTTAACATTATCCTTTGTTTTGTTACTTTGACAAATCACTCACGGTTCAGACATAAACATTCTCATTCTGCAGTACCCCACGACCATTTTACAAAGGACGGAACCCTATTTTTGGGTCCTGCCTTGTCCTCCAGGCTGCATCAAGCAGAAGTTTAGCCAGTTTGTTTGTCTTTTTCGGCCGTTTTGGTTTGACTCCTTGGAATTAACACTTCATTAAATCCTAGTCCATTCATGTTTCCTGGTGTTTTTTGAATTGTAACTATTTCATCGGCACAAGCAATGTTTTTGTTAAACCTTTTAAATTTAGAATTATGTTCAATAAGAACATCTTGTGTGAGCTTTAGTTTTTTTATTTCAAGATTAAGCTCTTGACATGATTTGCAACCATCGTCATTTGCTTTTCCCTTTTTTAATCGTTTTGCCTTTCTTTAACTCATAGACTTCATTTTCTAAAAATTCCTTTTAGTCTTTAAAACTTAGTTTTAGTTATGATTTTAGACTAAGCTCACACAATTGATTATATTGTTTTTGCAAAGTGTCATCATCAATAGAGGAATAAGATGAGTCGGAATGTACCTCATTTGATTCATGTGCCATTAGGGCGATCTCATCCTTGCTTGATTCTTCATCATCCTCACTATCACTCCAAGAACCACTTACAAAAGCTCGCTGAGTTTTGCTTCAGTGGCTTGGACAATCTCCTATTAGATGACTTGCATCACCGCATCTAAAACACTTTCTTTCACCTTTAAACTTTTGTCATCCCATCTTTCGCATGGCTTCTTTCTTCTCGAGGTTGTCTTACAAACTTTCCACTTCTTCTAAAGAATTTTTTGAAATCTCTAACGCCATGGCATACCCTCATCTTCACTACCGGAGCAAGATTCGTCATCATCACTTGATTCCGCTCTTGCTTTTAGAGCAACGGATTTGATTTTCTCTCTTTTTCCTTTGATGATTTCCTAATCTTTCTCCATCACCATTTCATGTACTTTGAGGTTTCCGATTAGCCCGTCTAGTGTCACTTTTGAGAGATCTTTTGATTCCTCAATAGCCGTCACTTTAGCTCTCCACTTTGGATGGAGTGCTCTAAGAAATTTCCTGACAAAGTTCTTGCAACGAAAAGATTCATCAAGTGCTTTAAGAGATGTAATAATAGTATTCCTTGATGTGTAATAATCAAAGATTTCCAAATGTCTTTAGCGGTTTCACACATAAAAATTCTTTCGTATTCTTTTCTAGGCAAAGCATTATAAAGCATCATTTTAGCTTCATTATTTTTAGCTGTTAATTTCATTTGATCATCAACAAAAATATCTTTTGTTGTAGAACTAAAGTATCTTTTAACTATAACAAACCAAAGATCTATATCTTTTGATTTTACATATGTTTCAAAACGGTTTTTCCAATAGATAAATCCATTGGTTTTAAAGAGTGGTGGTCTTTGCATAGATTGCCTTTCTTTAAAGTTTTCGGAATCCATGGATCCTTTCAAGTATATAAAATACAATATATTTTAGAAATTCTTGAGCAACGAGGCTCTGGTACCAATTGTGGAAAACTAGAAAGGGGGTTGAATAGTTTACCGATTAAAAAACTTTGTTTTGAAACTTATTGAAAGATCAATTGATATTGATCTTAGATATGTTAGTGAATGACAATCAATATGCAAAATATATAAAGAGTATATAAGGAAATAAACAATCAAACCACGACAAGTTGTTTATAGTGGTTCGGTCAACAAGGACTCTTTTTCCTGTCTCTTACTCCACTCGAGTCTCACACTCGCGAGTTTAACTTCACTAGTCAACAAGCTCCTTTCACCGGCGGAGAAACCTTTACACTTCGCTTACACACTATTTTCGACACTAAGCTAGATGTCGAATTCTTTTCAAGGGTACAACCACTCCCACACACAATGTATTTTAAGGACTAAAATACTAACCCCTCACACTCACAAAATTATGATGGTTTGTTACAACAATGATGTATGAATCAACACAAGATCATACAACAACAAACAAACAAGACTTCCAACAACTTGTTAAAGCTTGAATATGCCTTGATCTTCTTTGCTACAAAAGAGATCACTAATATGATATGAAACTTAGTTAGAAATGTTAGAGAGAAGGAATGTATGAGAATATGATAAAAAGGGATGAAAAACAATTTGGTTTGGCTTTGCTATTTATAGCCAAAATGCTCAGCAGGCACCACGGACCCCTTAAAAGGGTTCCGTCCGTGTTAATATTTGCACGAGGTCCTGACAGCAAGATCACCAAAATCTTACCAAAGTCAACCATATCTATCCAAGATTGTATAAGATATGTAGAGTCTAAATCTACACAAAGTATCTAGTGAAATCTTTTAAGGATTTCAATGATGCACTACATGATGTCATGTGTTTGTTTTTCTATTTTTAGAAATATGTTAAAATACATATGTAATATTTTGTTTTAAGAAACCAAACATTCTTGAACTAAAAATACTAACATACATTATGGTTTAGAGTCATATCAAAATATGATTTATCAAAATGTAAATGCTTGAGTGATGAAGATATTATTTGAAAAGCTTGTTTTAATATCTATTAAACTTGACAAGTTTTAAGCTTTATAAAAACTAAATTTACTTTTGTAGTTAACAAAACTTAGGTAAAGATCATAAAATATAAATAACGTTTAATCACGATATTTGTATTAACAGAGAGGAAATCCAACCACTTCAGATCTGTCTTTCGCGCATAATATAAACACAACTAATCAATAGCTGCCTAATTAAATCATGTCAAAGCTCACAAGATATGCACTTCTTTTTCTCTCATTTTATTTCGAATTCTCGTTAACCATTCTCATCTTAGTGCAAACCGATGATCCTCATTATGCTTGCGACACCTATTTTAATTACACCGTAAAACAGTAGTTTTGAAAGAAATCTTGATCGCACCCTCGCTAATCTCCCATTAACAAACGTAGGATACGATTTCTTAAACAGCTCTTCTGGGCAAGATTCTGACGCAGCCAGTGCCATCGATCTTTGTCGGGGCGACATTGAACCAATTCCATGTGGTGCTTGTGTGAACAAGTGTAAAATTTAACAACAAAACTGGAAATCATACTTGAATCTCAATTCAAGTATCTCTTTATTAATCAACCAAAACTACAATCGATCAGAAAGATCCTGATCTCAATCAGTATCACAAAATCACAATATCAAACCAAGAACCCACAACTTGCTAATCTACTCGTGCAAGCCTATCGACTAACTTGCCAATAGTTCATACAAATCACTCAAACTCACAATGAATAACAAGAAAAGAAACTAGAAAGCTTTGGTCAATACAAAGAGAATAACTGTGTGTGAATGTGTGCGTATATGAAGAGAAAGAGTTATGAAACCCTAGCACATATCTTCAGCTTATATAGGCTTGACTCCTCATTGACTTCAACTTCCAAAGACATGTCCACTTCAAATTCTTATAATTTCGTGATCAGCTAAACAACACCCAAAGATAGAACCAAGGCTAAAACACAAAAACAACAACGACACAATTAGTCCCTAAACATTCATTCCAAGTTAGGAGATATATATTTCAACATCCCCCCTTAACTCCAACCTGGAACATATCAACCATGCCCAGTTTACCCACAAGCTTGTTATGTTGAAGCTTGCCTAACCCTTTAGTAAAAACATCGCCAGCTTGATTCTGTATGAATCTTTTCAGCTTTAATGACACCACTAAAATCTTTTCCCTTACAAAATTTAAATCAATTTCCAAATGCTTTGTTCTTTCATGGAACACAGTGATTAGCGCTATTTTGATAGCAAATTGACTCATCAAAAAATTTTAACAGTAAATGTTCCCATTTTAAATCATCCAAAATTTTAAGAACCCAAACAACTTCGTAGCAGCGAAGCCATAGCCCTGTATCGCCTCAGATGACTTAGAAATGGTGTTTTGTTTTTTGCTTTTCCAGGAAACTAGAGAACCATTTAAAAACAAACAAAATCCAAAGGATGTAACTTCCTAGTAACAACTCACTTTGCCAGTCGTGATCAACAAATGCTTCAAGAGAAACACTTGCACCGGCAGGTAATATGAATACCAAATTTCGTGAGAACCTTTCGGTATCTCAAAACTTTAAGTGCAATTTTCAAATGAGACTTAAGAGGCTTATGCATAAACTGACTCAAACAATGAATGTAATAGGAAATATCGCCTAGTATGAGTTAAGTAAATCAGCTTACCAATCAACCTTTGATATTCATCAAGTTATCTATCACAGATCGCTATAGTAGGTTCACTAGTTAAAACCAAATTTTGTCAAGAGGAAAAGCAGATGGTTTGCAAAGTAAGCCAAACTCAGCTAATAAATCCAAACAATATTTTCTTTGAGTTAAGCAAACACCCTGCTCGCTTCAATCACTTCAATGCCAAGAAAGTATTTAAGCTTTCCTAAATCTTTAATTTGAAATTTAGATTTCAAAAAAGTTTTAAATCTTTCAATTTCTTCCAAATTATTCCCAGTGATTATTATATCATCCACATACACAAGTAAAGCAACAAAGTTACCTGAGTCACTTTTAGTGAAAAGAGAGTAGTCACTTTTGCTCTGTTTGAACCCATGCTCAACAAGAGCACTGGTCAATTTAGCATTCCATTGTCTAGGTGCTTGTTTTAACCCATGCAAAGATTTTTTTAATCTACAAACTCTTTTATAATTAACATCAAAATAACCCTCTGGTAATGTCATATAAACAATTCTCATTAAGATCACCATAAAGAAAGGCATTGTTAACATCAAGTCTATATATAGGCCAACACATTTGAACAACAAGATTAACAACACACCTAACAGAATAATTTTAACTACAGTGAGAAAAGGTTTCATCAAAGTCAACACCTCTTTTTGACTATAACCTTTTATAACTAATCTAACCCTTGTACCTTTCTTTCCTCGAGGATTTGTATTTAATTTTATAAACCCATTTATTTCCAATGGCCTTTCTACCAAACGTAATTCACAAATCTCAAAAGTGTCATTACTATAAAGGGCATGCATTTCTTATCCATTGCATCTCCAGTGATGTTCCTTAAGCTTCTTTAAAGGTTTTGGTTCAACAGCCTTATTTAGCTCAACAAGTGAAGCAAAATTTTCAGACTTAAGTTTTGAATAACTCACAAACTTTTCAAGACCATATTTAACTTTGGAATCAATGACCTATTTTATTTAGGTTCTATCCCTTCCGATCATTGTTATCAAAAACCAACTCTTCTGTCTCTGGTAAGTGACCTGCTGACACCCTCTAATCGTTCACACCAAGAGGTGTTGCAGCCATCTCACTTGCAATGGCAACCTCATTGAACCAAAGAGTGTCCCAAATCACTCGCACTTGGTCAATAGAGTCAGCGCTAAACGCAAGGAGTTGCTACCATCATCCTCATAATGATCATTGTGACTATTGTTACCCAAAGGGTTAGCAGTCTGAGTATTATCATCATTGGTGTGCATATCACATGCAATTTCATCAAAGAAATTAACATGCTCTAAACCCTGACTGAGAGGGTCAGGAGCATTAGAAGAGTGTTTTATCTTGAAAGGAAATACATTTTCAAAAAATTTAACATCTCTAGAAAAGATAAATTGTTTCCTTTCAAGATCTGATAGTTTGTAACCTTTTTGAAAGTTAGAATAGCCAACAAGAACACATTTTTCTGCTCTACTACTAAACTTATCATTGCTGGTAAGAATAGTAGCAAAACAAAGACAACCAAAAGTTCTTAAATGACTAAAACTAGGTTTTCTACCAAAAACAAGATTGTAAGGAGAGTTTCCACTTAGCACTGAAGAAGGCAATTTGTTAATCAAGTAAGTGGCAGTTAGAATACATTCAGACCACAAAAACAAAGGCAATCCCCCCTAAAACATAAGGGATCTAGCAACATTCAAGAGATGCCTATGTTTCCTTTCAACAATCCCATTTTGTTGAGGAGTGTAAGCACAAGATGTTTGATGTATAATACCCTTTTCTTTACAAAAACTAGAAAACTGATTATTAACAAATTCAGTCCCATTATCACTTCTAAAAAGCTTAACACTCTTATCAAATTGTGTTTTAACAAGATTATAGAAGACCAAAATACAATCAAACACCTCATGTTTACTCTTAAGTAAATACACCCACACCGTGAAATCATCCACAACAGTTAAAAAATATTTGTAACCTTCTTTACTTTTAATTTTATAAGGACCCCAAAGATCCAGGTGAACAAGATCACCAAGATTTTTTGTTTTATGATCACTTAAAGGAAAAGGCTCTCTAGTTCATTTTGCCTTTTGAAAAATGTCACAAGGCTCAATGTCATTTTTATCTTGAAAACTGATTTCACCTTTTAGTACTGCCAACACTTGGTCAGAGGGATGACCAAGCCAAAGTGCCATGTTTTCTTAGGTAAACCACAAACAAGTTTTAAATTCTTAGCACCTAAGTCAATACCTTGATCTCCATCAAAGTAGTATAAACCATCCACTTGTCTACCAATCCCTAGAACATTCATCCCCCTAAAATCCTAAGGTAACACATAACACTTAGCTTCATCAAAAGCAATAACAAATTTGCTATCTCTAGCCACTTTATGAACAGACATCAAACTGACACAATACTCAGGAACAACTAACACATCATACAAAGTCAGATGTTTAGTGAGGATCATATTTCCAACTTTGGTAATTAAAGCTTCAGTACCATTGGGGTGTGAAACCTTAATACCAAGTTTGGAAATATCAATAACATTCACTAAAAATTTGTCATTGTAAGTCAAGTGTTGATTAGCTCCAGAGTCAACTATAATACCAGTTGCAACAAGTGCAGGCCTCATTTTACTATTATGACAAAAAAAACTTGTGAAAGTTTTTATTAAAGAGTTTACTTTTGTTGAAAATAATACTTGCCATATTTGCATGAACATTTTTCCCATTTCCAACATTATTAACAGAAGTTTCTTTAATCAAGGAAAGAAGCTTTGAAATCGTTCATCAAAAAATGTGTGGAACTAGAGCCAACAGAGTTGTTATTGTTAACAAATCTTTTATTAAAATTTTGAGCCCCTTGACTATTACCAGCTTCTTTTTATTTTACCAAAATCAGGGTAACCAATGAGCTTAAAGCATCTATTCACAGTATGACCATTAAAACCACAGTGCTCACAAACTAACACAGGACCACCAACAGTCCTTCTATTCTCATTATTCCTAGGGCCATTAGTAGTTTTGAAGGACCTCCGAGGTAGAAGACCTCTGAGGGGTTCTATTGGGCACATGGAGTTGAACACGATGACCGAGACCTTTGGGAAGTCCAAAGACTGAACCAGCTACACTACGCACTGTGAGACTCCTCACTAGAAATAATAGCAAAGCCCCTTATCGCAGAGGATCCTAGCAGAATTATTACTTATTTGCATGTAAAATCATCTAACCCCATCAAGAATTGCATAAGTTTCATTAATGGTTATGTTTTTAAAAATCCTCGCAAAGCATGACAAGTACATCTAGGTAATCAATTAAGGCATCAAATTGTTTCCACAAAGTGCTCAATTTATTAAAATACTCGGCAATAGAACTCTCATTTTGAGATAAAGAGTTAATTTTATGATGCAGATTAAAAGTAATCGAACCATCAACTCTATCAAATTTCTTTTTAATTCAGCCCACACATCAGCCCTTTTTGAAAAATTTGCCCCAAGAATAACTCTTCTGATATATAATTTAAAATCCACCCTAATACAACAAAGATTCACCCTATCCCATTGTCTACCTATGACTTCATCAACATGAGATCTTCCACAAGATCCATCTATAAAACCAATTTTATTCTTGCCTTCTAAGGCTAACAACATAGCACAAGACTACACATTATAATTCTCGGCCTTTTAATTTGATAGACACAACAGTTAAGGTAGCAGAGTCATTAGGGTGCAAATGCAAAGGATTACTAAGATCTAATTTGCTAATCAAAGTAAAGTGCTCATCACCTCATATTCACATCAGAGTATAACCATGAACATACATACGAAACAAACAAGCAAACACAACAAACACACAAGAAAAGACAAAGGGTAGTTCCTGCGCCTCCACCTCGCGTGGTAGGTCAAGGGCATATCACTCAAGATCAAGCAACCACAAAAAAAACAATCAACACTCCAACAACAATCTCAATCACCTCCAACAATCCCAACTCCTACTCCCCGTCAATCTAAACAAGAAATCAAAATAAAGAAAGATAAAGAGTGCGAGAGTTACAGCAGTAACGAAAAATCCGTGAAAGCAGCGGAACTAGAACCCTGGTTACAATTCTTGAGACAAGAATCACAACCCACACGATCTCAATCAACCCAGAAACACAACCAACAAACCACCAATCGAAGCCAGAGACCAAAACCCCCAAAAAATCCGAAACCCTAATTTTCTAAAAAATTAGGCGTTTTAATAGAACTTGTAAAATTGATCAATTAAAGTAAAAAGAACCCAATTAATAAAGATTAATTGCGTTTTAGTCAAACCAATTTGAGAAATCCCCAAGAAATTTAGAAACCCTAAAAGTTTAGAAAATCGATTTTAGAGCAATATAAGAAACCTGTCTCTGATACCATGTAAAATTTAACAACAAAACTGGAAATCAAACTTGAATCTCAATTCAAGTATCTCTTTATTAATCAACCAAAACCACAAAATTTATCAGAAAGATCCTGATCTCAATCAGTATCACAAAATCACAATATCAAACCAAGAACCCACAAACTTGCCACTGCTAATCGCTACTGTGCAAGCCTATCGACTAACTTGCCAATAGTTCATACAAATCACTCAAACTCACAATGAATAACAAGAATAGAAACTAGAAAGCTTGGCTGAATACAAAGAGAATAACTGTGGTGAATATGTGGATATGCAGAGAAAGAGTTATGAAACCCTAGCACATATCTTCAGCTTTATATAGGCTGACTCATTGACTTCAACTTCCAAACACATGTCCACTTCAGTCCTTATACTTTCAGACTTCAGCTAAACATCACCCAAAGATAGAACCAAGGCTAAAACACAAAAACAACAATGACACAATTAGTCCCTAAACATTCATTCCAGGTTAGGAGATATATATTTCAACAACAAGTCCATTGTGAAACTGAGAAAGGTTTGCCCAAATAAAAAAGATGGAAGTATATTCTATGATAATTGTATGGTTAAGTATTCGGATTTTATAAGGAAGAAAGCTGTGGAAGTTGGTGCTAGAGTTGATGCTATGCAGAAAACGGGTTGTTCGAGTCGGGTTGATATGAATGAGCATCCGGGTCCCTGATGATTGTATTGATGAGAAGATCAATCAAAGTTGTTAATAGGGAATTAAAGGCGTTAACTTCGGAGGATTAGAGTCATATAGAGTTGTTTTTTTATTTATTTTTTTGGTATTTGGATATGATTTTTATGGTGTAGTTTTATGTAGACGAGTGGATAGATGGAGAATCCGAAGGGATGATATGCTTCTCTCTCTAAAATCATGTAGTTTTTGTGGTATTTGTTTTTTATTTGTTTTTGGGTCTTTAATCTAACTTATATGATTTGAAAATGGTGATAATGTTAATTATAGAGAGAGAATGGTAATGGTATTTGATTGAGATTATGTTTTTTTTTTTTTTTTGGGAGTTTATGAGATTTGAGAATAGTGATGGTGTTAATTTTGCAGAGAAGCAAATTTTAGAGAGTAGAAGCAGGAAAAAGAGATAAAGGGATGGGGTGGTCGCGTATGATGGTATAATTTATCGATTAAATACAACCGCTATCCCTAAACAATGAAATAACCATTTTGCCCCTGCTGCAAGCACATGAAAATAATAGACGCCACTAACATAAAATTGGCAAGCGACTTGTTTGCAGTATAAAACCCGAAGTTTTACTTGTGACGATGATAAATGCAAGGTTTGTCCCATTACGATACGCAATGACAAGTTTAAGGACCAACGATGTATTTTAGTCTAAATTTTGTAAACAACCGATAGAAGCATAATACGAGAGAAATAAATTTCCATGGGTAGATCATGATTTTATTTTTATTTTTCCATCTATCTGACTATGAGAGCAAAGTGCAACTTATAATTGTATTCCATCTTTTTGTTTCCTAAATAACAACTACTCTCTTCATATTAAAAAAATAAATGTTCATTTTCAAATTAAACAAAGTTTTAAAAAATCTATTAATTATACTATTCACCAATCAGCAACTAAACTTCATTTAGATTGATTGAAACACAAAATAAACATCTATTTTGAGGCATCATAAAATAAAAAGATGTACTTCTATTTAGGATGAAGGCGCCGTAAAGACGTAAGTATAAAGCCTATAACTTCAAAGTCATTAATTTTGGTTTGCTAGCATGCCCACCACAATGGATTGAGGATACCCATATGTGAAGGTTTCCTCATATCTTATGTGTGTAGGTGGTTTCATCATACCATCCATTATCATTCCACCTTATACCAACACTCATATTCATTGTCATTTATAGCAACAAACCAAACGGACCCTAAATTTTTTACCTTTCGGTGTCTTTATCATAGAATACATCTTAGGCATTTGATGACTTTTGACTTGTTTGACTCATCTTGCTAAATAGTTTGTCTTAACATCAAGTGGGAAGTATATCAAGGGTTTGTTTGGTGGGGGTGTATGGGTATGGGTTTATGATTTTAAAAGTAATTAATGTTGTTTGGTTGGTTACATTAACAAGGATACTCAAATATGAAGGTTTTTTCATACCCTCCATTATCATTCCACTCTATACCAACACCCATACCCATTGTGAGTGTACCTTCACCACAACAAGATTGTCAAATATTAACGATATTTAAACACTTAAAAGTGCGTCGAGTTAAGAATTTCTCGCTCAGTTTATGCATAATTAGGCGTAACAAAACTGAAAATAATGTAATGCTTGATATTTAAACAATTTTATCTGAAGATTATGAACACGTTTTAGGTGCCAAAGCCAAAGATAGTGTAATGCTTTGATTCATCTGATTCTATAGTGGATCATGTATAGTACAGTGCAGTTCTTTTAGCTCTTTACCCTTTTGATGATATTTCGGACCAATTAACCAAATATCTATCATTGCTACACTAATTTCAGCATCAGCACCTCATCTGATCGTAGTTCTAAAAACACATGCTTCACTACAATATATTAGCAGACTACACTGAGATGCGATCACCATGATGTCAACAGAATGCATTAGTGTTCGACGACGATAATCTATGAAATAAATCTCATTACCAAAATATCTACTTTCATTTGGGTATAGTCATAGATGATATCTCTGAAAACCATGTAAGCACCTGAAGATGATCTCTTTATTGTATATAAAAATGAAAATCTACCTAATAAAGATTGAGAACTTATATATATTACACCTCGGACTTTCTGAGACAAACTATGAAATAGGAATTATAACAGAATCGTCATGAGGTCAAATTGAAAAAATCGCATAACGTTAAAATGGTTGATTCTTACCATGTGTGTTTGGCATGACTTGGAGGTATGCTATCCTATCTAATAATTCTCAACACATACGATTTCGTCCACCAGATATGGCACTATTTTATATGCAGTACTAAAGCTAGCCTTCGTTGCACAGATGAATTGCCATATCCACTCTCCACATAGAGATAAAAGTCATCATCAAACAAATGAATCGCATAACATGTCTTGTAAATGCTAAACCAAAATTATACCTGACAAAAGCATCAGAATACGATAGATATTAACTTCAAATTCATAAGTACTAAGGTTTACGAGTAAATTTAGCAGCTTGTCTCTAAACTTAATCATTAAACAAGAAAGCCCTCTTACTTGGAGTACATATTACGTACCAATCGTAGAAAAAAAAAATCCATTGAACAAAAAGCATAACTGGAAGCAAAAGGTAAACAGTCACTTGGATTCATATTCTGTGACTTATGACGGGCCTGCAAACAAATTCAAGGTGTGCCTTCTTTCTCTGAAGCTCTTCAACAGGCGCCATGCTATTTGCAGAAATCCACTCGGTCATATCAGCAATAGTGTTCTCCATTTGGTTGAAACTTTCTGAGCGCGCTCTCTTCTTAATATTGTATTCTTTCATCTTATTTTTCATGTCATATAAGCAATCCTCTAATGCATTGTGTGCATCCACTCTATTCTTAAATTCTTGGTCCTCAAGTTTATACTTCTTAGCATCATTTACCATCTTCTCAATATCTTCCACGGAGAGTCTTCCATTTGCGTCCCCTATGGTGAGTTTTTTAGTCTGACGACTTGATAAGATCTCTGCTGTAACAGTGAGGATACCATTGGCATCTATTTCAAAGGTTACCATAATTTTAGAGACTCCTCTCGGAGCAAGTGGTATTCCATACATTGTAAATTTCCCCAACAAATGGTTATCTGCACATCGGGGTCTTTCACCTTGATACACTTCAATGTTAAAGTTAGATTGATTATCTTCGACAGTACAATATCCAGTGGTTTTCCTGGTAGGAATTGGAGTATTCCGCGGGATCACAACATCAACTAAATCTCCATCTATATTTGTACCAAGTGACAAAGGGGTTACATCCAATAGAAACAAACTTTTAACACTCTTATCTGTGTTACCACTTAACTTTGCTGCCATAACTGCAGCACCATATGCAACAGCCTCATCAGGGTTGACATTCTTGCATAATTCTTTGCCATCAAAAAACTCCTGCAACATATGTTGAACCTTAGGTATCCTAGTTGAGCCGCCAACAAGAATCACCTGGTTTATACATGATTTGTCAATCTTAGCATCACTTAAACATGTCTTCACAGTCTCGATGCATTTATTGAAATAACCCATGTTGAGATCTTCAAATTTAGCTCGACTAAAGGTCATTAAAAAATCATTCCCCTCATGCAAGCCATCTAGTTCGATTGGAGTCCGAGTAGTGCAAGAGAGAATCCTTTTTGCTTTCTCACAAGCACATTTCAACCTCCCCAATGCTTTTTGGTTGCCAGTCAAGTCCTTATTGTATCTTTTCTTATATTCCTGAACACAATGACTCACCATGCGGTTATCAAAATCCTCACCTCCCAAATGAGTGTCACCAGCAACAGCTTTCACCTCAAAAGTACCCTCTTTCTTAATGGTCATTATAGAGACATCAAATGTTCCACCACCCAGATCAAAGACTAGGACATTCATCTGACTAATGATATCACACTTATTATCTAGACCATATGCAATAGCAGCTGCAGTAGGCTCGTTTATCATGTGGATGACGTTCAATCCAGCAATAGCACCAGCATCCTTGGTTGCTTGACGTTGTGAACCATTAAAATAGGCCGGCACTGTGATCACTGCATTTTTCACAGCTTTACCAAGGTATGCCTCAGCAGTTTCTTTCATTTTTCCAAGAATCATTGATGAAATTTCTTCTGGAAAAATTTCCTTCTCTACACCTTTGTAAGTCACAACAATCTTCGGTCGGTCCGCTGGCCCTT
This sequence comes from Chrysanthemum makinoi, assembly GCA_910596185.1. NCBI lineage: Eukaryota > Viridiplantae > Streptophyta > Magnoliopsida > Asterales > Asteraceae > Chrysanthemum > Chrysanthemum makinoi. The sequence goes on from OU343224.1 coordinate 172,609,755, forward strand.
TTACAACCCTAAAAGGCCACAACTTCATGTCTTCCTGAACTTGGGAATCACTAAATCTTCTTCCAATCAACCTCTTGGCATCTGTAAATCCACTATGTATCAAACAAATAGCCAAGGGGAAAAAAATCCACATATGAGCAAAGATATTAAATCCCTAAAACGCAGGCCATCCTCATGAGGACTACGACCAGAGTCTAAACTTTTAGGGCCTCAAAATTACCGACAACTAAGAACACAAAAATAAGTTTCCGCCCAATATTGATTAGGTATTAATGGGTTCATTTGTTACTAGTACTCTAGCTAGAGAAGCCATAGTGGGTGTTTGTGATTGCTTTGTTTACTTATAGTGTTCCCAAACATTCTCTTCATACATGCATGCTACTGATATGTATGCTCACCTTAAAGGTAAATAAAAAAATATACACTTAAAGATACCAAGTTGGTACCTTTTGCTTTCATTAAAAGCAGGTAAACACTTAAAAATAAGCAATACCAAGCACCCCTTAGGCCCTTAGACAACTTTTCATGCAAGCAAAAAACTGCTATACTAATACTGATCTCAAAACCATCTCAAGTCACTAACTGATCATTTATATAGATAAAGATAACAAGCATTCTCAGAAACAGATTGTTTAACTAACCGAATATAGTATTTTCAGGGGTGATTGCCACTTTATGTTTCGCGCCATCACCAATGAGACGTTCGTCATTAACAAAAGCAACATAAGACGGTGTGATTCGGTTGCCTTGATCATTAGGTATGATCTCAATCTTATCATGCTTCCAAACAGCCACACACGAGTACGTTGTTCCAAGATCAATGCCTATGGCCGGCGCAGCGTTTCCATGTCCGTCCATCATATCAATGCTCAAGTAGGGTTGACTCGAGTATTCGTGAATAAGAAATTATTGGAAAATATGTAACCAATATTATTTATGTATGAGTAAATTACACTTTTCGTCCTTGTGGTTTGTGTTGGCCGCAGCCGTTAGTCATTTGACTAAAAAAATTGCACCGTTCGACCGTAAATGGCGAACGTTATGCGCCATTTGTCCTTCCTTAATTCTAACGGAGCCCACTAACGCTTGTTAACTTGTTTTCCCATGAGGGTATACTTCTCATTTCGCAACCATAAGAACGAACGGTGTAAATTACTCTTTTTGTCAATTTTTTTAAGTTTTCATCGATTTTTTTACCCTTTCGTCCGTTTTTCTTACGTTTTCATACATTTTCATCCGTTTTTGTACATTTCGTCGCCGCTTTCACGCATTTTCATCTTTTTACACTTTAGTTTTTTATTTCTCCTTACGTTTTCTTTATTACACGCTTACGCTGTTTCCATTCCGCTTTCGTTTTACGCTGGCCTTTTTTACGCTTTTACCATTTTTATGTTTTCGCCCATTTTTTCGTTTGATCCATCTTTTACCTTTTCGTCCACGTTTTTCTCTTTTTATGTTTTTGTCCGTTTTTTAGGTTTTACTATGTTTTTTTACGTTTTCCTCCATTTTTTTTACATAATCGTCTGTTTTTTTACGTTTTCGTCCATTTGCTTACATTTTAGTTCGTATTTTTACGTTTTTGTCTGCTTTTTTCTATTTTTATCCTTTTTCGTTTTAGTCTCTGGTTTTCGACCGTTTTTTACGCTGCCCGTTTTTTTACGCTTTTCTTTTTCACGTTTTCGATGCCCCGTTTCTTACGTTTTAATCTTTATTTTGTTTGTTTTTTACGTTTTCGTCCGTTTTTTTCTTTTTTTACGTTTTACTCTGTTTTCGTCCATTTATTTTACGTTTTCGTCAAATTTTTTACGTTTTCGTCAGGTTTTTAACCTTTTTACGTTTTAGTATGTTTTCTTAGGATTTTGCCCCTTTTTATAAGTTTTCGCCCGGTTTTTAACGTTTTCATCCGTTTTCTACGTTATTTTATGTTAGAAAAAAGTAAGAAAACGTACGAAAAGGTAAGAAAATGGAAGAAACGTAAAAAATTGACAAAAATATTAAAAAAATAGACGAAAACGTAAGAAAACACACTCAAACGTAAAAAGAAGGGACGAAAACTTTAAAACGTAGCTAAAACTAAAAACAGCTCGAAAAACAAAAAACTAAAAGCATGTATTTAAAACGTAAAAAAACAGTTGAAAACGTAAAAAAATGTCAAAAACGTAAAAAATGGATGAAAACGTAAAAAAATGGACGAACACGTTAAGAAACGGACGAACACGTTAAGAAACGGACGAAAACGTAAGAAGACGGACGAAAACGTAAGAAAACGGACGAAAACGTAAAAAAACGGACAAAACGTAAAAAACGGACGAAAATGGACGAAAAATTAAAGAAACGGAGCAAAACGTAAAGAAACATATGTAAACGTAAAAAAATGACGAAAACGTAAAAAAACATATGAAAACGTAAAAAACGGGTAAAAAATAGTCGAAAACGTGTAAAAAACAGACGAAAACATAAGAAACCGGACTAAAACGTAAAAAAACAGACGAAAACGTAAAAATACAGAGCAAACCGTAAAGAAACGTAACGTCAAAAAACATACGAAACGTAAAAAAAACAGACGAAACGTCAAAAAACATACGAAACGTAAAAAACGGAGTAAACGGTAAAAAAATGGATGAAAACGTAAAAAACTGAAGAAAGCTTAAAAAAACGGATGAAAACATATGAAAACAGATAAAAACGTATAAAAAAAAGGACGAAAACGTATAAAAACGGACGAAAACGTACAAAAACGGATGAAAATGTATGGAAACATAAGAAAACGGATGAAAGCGTAAAATAATGAATGAAAACGTATAAAAATTGACAAAAAGAGTAAATTACACCGTTCGTCCTTACACCATTCGTCCTTTTGGTTGCGAAATGACGAGTATACCTCATGGGAGAACAAGTTAACGAGCGTTAGTGGGCTCGGTTAGAGGGAGGGACAAACGGCGCATAACATTTGCTACTTAAATTTGAACGGTGCAATTTTTTTGGTCAAAGGACTAACGGCTGCGGTCAACCTAAACCACAAGGACGAACAGTGCAATTTACTCTTTATGTATTAGTACCTTTAATTTATACTTTTTAAGGAGTCTAGTGTTTACCAATAGACTAATCATCATCATCTATTTAGTTTGATCTAATGGTGGGATTAACATAAGATTTAATAGATAAACTTAATTCTATGTTGTTTTTTTTTTTAAATTCATGTTTTCTTTAATTAACGTTTTTTTTTTTAATTCACGTTTTTTTTAATTCGCGTTTTTTTCTTCCGGCTTAGTAAATTTTCGATACTGCTTTCATACATTTTAGTCCGGTCATACGCTCGTTTTTACGTCGTTTCTTACGTTTTCGTCCATTATTCATACTATTTCGTCCGTTTTCATACGTGTTTTTATGTTTTCGTCCGTTTTCATACATATTCGTCCGTTTTCTAACGTTTCTGTCCGTTTTCATGCGTTTTCGTACATTTTTTAACTAAATATCACTTGTGAAAACGTAAAAAAGTGATTTTCAACTAATGTTTTGTAACATGAAATCACAAAGTGATATTCAGAATATCACAAAGTGATATCTAGAAAATCACAAGTGATACTCATAATATCACAAAGTGATATTCAGAAAATCACAAGTGATATTCAGAATATAACAAAGTGGTATTCAGAAAATCACCAAGTGATATTCAGAATATCACATGTGATAGTCACTAACGTATGAAAACGGACGAAACGTAAGAAAACAAAACTTAAGAAAATGGACGAATACGTATGAAAGCGTAAAAATACGTCTGAAAACGACTGAAAACGAAAAACTAATTTAAAAAAAAAAAGTTATTTAAAAAAACCGTGATTTTTTTTATAAAAAAATATATAAATAAAAAAGAAAGACAAAAAAACAAGAAAAAAAAAATATAGACTTAGGTTTATATATTAAATCTTAGGTTAATCCCACCATTAGATTAAACTAGATGAATTATGGGGATTTGTCCCTTAGTAAGCATAGATTTGTGGGTAAGCAAAATAAAGTGACTCTCAAATTTTTATTGTACTTATCTTTTTAGTTAAAGTGAGAAAAACGTTTGGATGAACATTGACCTATCTCAAGTTCCTAAAGTTTTGCGATATTTCTGTTATCATAGCAAAAATACATTATTAGAACTCTATTAAAAATCGATATACAATAACTAGCGTGATACTTGCACAAATTGAAACAGCATACAAAATATAATCATTTTGCTTTTTTTTTGGTATACGATGACTTTCTGCTATAGATGACGATTTCAGTGATTGTGGTGAACATAGTTGGTGGTCGAGGCTCTTGATTAGTTTCTAATTTTTTTCATTTGATCTATTATCATTATAAAACTCTAAATGCAACTTCTACACCTTGTTACACAAAAACTATAGGCCGAAAGATTGTCTCACATATATTGTTAAGCCAACAAAGTTGGTCGTGGTTTTCAGAACATAATTAGCGGCATGTTTATAACAAGTGTGCTTTGGAAATCTAGTTTAAGCTAAAGCTTATTTTAAAAGATACTACTTATAATCTCTGCCCTCTCAGCTCTTCTTCACAATATTACTATTTTCTCGAAGAGGGGCGATATACACAAACTAACAAATTGTTAAACATCACTAGCATCCCGCATCTGATTTATTAAAAAAAAAATTGCTTTTCGGAGTGGTTCAAGTCTTCAAAAAACTCAAAATTTACAACTATATTCCAAACTACTTATACTGTACTACTAACAAATTGTACACACTATATTACACTGTGAAAATGGCTAGCTACTTCCTATGTTCACACTACAAGCCTCCATGGAAATGCGGCGTCTAATCTCTTTGTGGATCCTCATCTTCTAGTAAACTACAGTATGCGACTTTAATGTGTCTCATTTGGTTGCTTTATTATACCTAGAACTAGCAGCACCATCCAGGGCTAGACAGTTGATGCTGGTTCGAGATGCTCATTCACACTCTTTGTTGGCCTCTTGGATCTCTTTGGTATCTGCTGTTGCATGTCCTGAGATTCTGAGCCTGGTGTTGCCAGAGAGTCTAGGTTTTTAGAACCTTTTGGGGGCCTTGGTTTTGGTGGAGCTTTATCTATAGCAGCTTTTCTCTGCAATTGCAAAGGGGTTAATATTCCACATTATATGGTAAATGACTAAAATAAAATGAAAGGTAGCAAGATGAACGTGTTGGGAGTCACAGTCAAGGTGTGTCGGAGCGGATTGGGTCACAGGTGATTTTTAAAATTTTACTATAAAAAACGGATGAGTTATGACTACAGCAGCAATATTATTATGCTATAAAATAAAGGAATATCTAGGTTGCATATTAGTTTGCATTACAAATTTGCTTTTAAGCGACTTTCAACCCTGTAGACGCATCTGGCCCATTCTCTCAGCTTAACTTTCTGATTTGACCAGTTAGAGATGCTCCTAACAAAACCCAAATCTACCAATTCAAATGTCAAATGGGTTAAAATTCCTACATCTAATTTCAACAATTTAGCAGCTAGCCTAAATTAAAAACAAATGGAGAGAGGTGATCTATTATTCAAATGCTGACGAGCAAAGTCTGAGAACTATACCGAGAATACAAAAGAAATAAAGAAGTATTTGCCCCATACCTTCTTATTGACGGGTGTGGTTTTCTCAGGCTCAGGAAACGGGTCTTCATTCTCAACTGGAGTTCCATCTTTAACTTCATCTTCAAAGAATGCATCTCCTTCTTCATCTACCCTGATACCTTTTGTTCTCTTCTTTTGTCTATCTTTAGCCTGCATTTGAGTCAAGAGAAAGGGAAATGCTATTAAAAATACATACAATTGTGATGAAACTAACTACCTGAAAACTTCCTTGTAACAATTCAGATAAAAATGAGGCTGTAATATTACTAAAGCCATTTTTTAATTATTAGTATATACCCCAAAATGGTTGTCTAAATGTTCTTTAATACATATACAGTCCCTTCATAGTTCTCACCCAATCTAACATATACGGAGTATCTTACCAACTATCCACAATGCACTATCTGTCAAAGTACACTTCTATTGTTTTACAAAAAAATGAAAGTTTGAAGCCATTATGTATGACCCTTATATATGTGTCCTACTCAGCATTGCTGAATTTGAACACATAGCAGGATATTCAATAACAGCGTGCTGGTTTAACGAAAAACACACCTTGTCAATAAAACTTGAACGAAAACATGAACATTTAACATATGCGTAAACTGATAAATCATCTTCAGATACAAAAAAGTAAGGCCAGAAGTCAATAGCACCTGTGCTGGAATTTCTTTTAATTTCTGTTCTAGTTGCGGGTCATCAATCAGCAAAGAAACAACATCCTCAGGAGCTAATAGATCACCCTGTACATGACCACCAGTCATGACAAGTTGTTGGACAGTACTTTTCTGGCTAGCTCTCTGTAAAATCTTCTCTTCAACAGTCTCTTTACAGATTAACCTATACACCGTAACCTGCAAGCCAAAAAAATACAGGTTTTAATGACTTGAAATTCAGAGAAGAGACGACACAGAGGTTGAATTCAACAGGAAAAGAAATGGAAAAGCAAGAGGCTGGCCATCATAAAATTTTGTATTACATAGATTGGATAAGTAAAATAACTTTGGTAAATTGCTGATTTATCCCAGAGTAGTATTTGTTAATATGATCCTAATAAAAAAATAATCTTGATTCCACTTGAATTATGAATTATCTAATTTTTAATCAAGTCTAAGCAAATACCAAAGTAATTCAATTCATTGAACTAAGCGCAATATCGTGCTAACTGCTAGGTGATTTATTTGAGATTTCACAACTCAATTAGATATAAAATAATAATTCAGAGGTGGTGAAATGGTCAACTTGGCTAATGGTCGAAAGGCGTCAGGTCAGAACTTGTAAAAACATTGTTTTGTTTCTTTTTTAACTAAATAAAAAAAAATTAATGTATTTAACACATGAGAGAAACTTGTATTATTTTGTTACAAATCTGGTTTTCTTATTTATAATGAGACTTAAGAGGTTGTAAGCTGTTGATCACACTCCAGGTCAATTTTAACCTGTTTAACCCATTTAAACAGTTCCATGTATAATTACATTTTTAGGATTTACTCATTTGACCCGCTAGAGGTATATATAACCCGATATAATCCATTCCAGAACAACGGGTTAAAATTGCCTCCTTTAAGCAATATGATATATCCAAGCTTTAAAAAAGTTACAGACATGTGGGAGACTTGTTTTTCCTTCGAAAAGCTACATCTGAGAGGTTCTGGGAAACTAAAATCATTGGACACATTGTTCAAACTCTTTTAAGGGCAATAGAGAAAAAGAATAATAAAGAGAAAACTAACATCTTTAGTCTGGCCCAACCGATGAGCCCTGTCCATTGCTTGTAAATCCAATGTAGGGTTCCAATCACTCTCATAAAATATGACGGTGTCAGCAGCTGTCAAATTGATTCCAAGCCCACCAGCTCTTGTACTCAGCAAGAATACAAAAATATCATTCCTGCAAAAGAACAAAATCAGTTGAGACATATGCGTTTCATGGGATGAGGTTCTGGATGATAAACAACGATAAACAACAAAACTCATAAAAAATAAATCTGGCACTATAAGCAGTCTCTCTGAGCAGAGTTCTAATAAATCCACATTAGCACTAGAGGAATATTATACTGGTAGAGTATCCATGCATAGTGGCGAAAATTTAAGGCGGCAAATAACAAAAGCTGCGAAATTGTGGTTAAGTGTTTCGTGTATGAAATGGATGTATATTGTATACCGAGTGAAACTTCCTCTTATAAGTGGTCATGGAAGGTAAGTATATGGATGTAAAGTAAAATATTCCAAAGAATAGAGATTAGGGGGGTAGGTTAGTAATCTCACAATTCTCACTTTGAGACTTTCAAAGCAAATGTGTCTTCTCTTTATATATAATAGAGAAGAGATAAGAGAGAGAGAATGAACGGGGAAGTCACCCAGTTTACGGAAAAGACAGTGCATTAGATTTATAATCTATGTGAAGGGTGAACTGCGAATATTATTGTAACAGAATTATACTAACACAAGAAAGTAATCATAAACATAATAGTCGGGTTTGGGAAATCTAAAATGGGATAATAATTTTCTCACCTATGCTGGAAGTCTTTGACCATGTCCCGACGATCCATAATGGTGGATGACCCATCAAGCCTTAAATATTTATACTTCCTATAGTTCATGTAATCCTGCAAGCAGATGCAAGAGTACTTATCAAGCGAATATTTTAACAAATAGCAGAGCATCCCGCTTTAAACAAATGGGATATAAATGAAGAGCAACAAAAAATAAAGTCGAGAGATTATTTACAATAATTGACAGAATGACAGAAACTTATATCAATCTGTTTTCCGGTACCTCAATAATATTTAACATCTTGGTCATCTGTGCAAACAAAAGAACACGATGGTTTCCTGCACGTAAGCGCTTTAATAGTATGTCCAATGTTTGAAGCTTTCCCGAGTCCTAAAAGATAGGTAATCAGCAATAAGTTAGAATTCACTCAAATTGCACATACAACAGGCTGATAAATATAGAATGATAAATTTCCATACACTGAGCATCTTTGCAGGATCAAAACTCTGCATTGGTGGACATGATCCAAAAATCCTGTGAGTAAGTTGAAGGGCAGGTTGTGAAACAGGTAGTTCTTTGTCAATCTCTTGTATCAAATGGTGAGGAGGTACATCTGGTTTTCTGGGGCCATTACAGTCAGAGGTTCGTGCAAAGCCAACTAAAAACCTCTTAATCCAAGGGTGATGCAATTCTTCCACCATTTTGTATGTAAAATTTCTGTCTGAACAGTGCGCATTGACCTAACAAAGCAAGGAACAATGGTAAGTGTCATCAAGTGTTTCAAAGTAATAAAAATAATAAAAGGATGGTAATCAAGTAAGATAAATATACAATGTTTAAATGGATAAAATTAAAACTGAGTTTCAATTTGTTGGATCATATAACTGGATCAGACTAAATAGGATCTAGATCAAGACGCGACCAGTTGACTAGCAATGCATCCCAATTAAGCCTTACCTATATCACATGCCTTTCTTAAAGCAATTATCTAGCATGCACAAAACATATCCACATGCACCTTAAGTAGCTATAATGAGTCCTTTAGGGTTTTAGCTAGCTTTATAGATAGGTGCTTATTGCATTTAAAAAAGAAACAAAGAACTTCTATAGTTTTTAATTTTAACCCTATTGGGTTATTTGTCTATTTGCTTATATTTAAATAAAACAAGCACTTTAAGATAATTACAGGAGAAGGTGCTTAATTTTTTTGCAATAATAAACCATAAGCCCAAACCAAATGCAATCTCAATTCTCAAGCACCCTCTAAGAATGACAAAACAGCTTTTTTTATCAAGCCCTCAAGGGATAGAAAGTGCAAATACATAATACTCTGTATGGGAAAAAAATGAAAATGAAACTAATGACTAAACAAATATGTACATAATATTCAATTACACAACTTACAGGTGGCGCCCTAGTTTTTGGAATGAAGGAGAAAGCCTAATGAAGAAGTCGAACATTGGATGCAAGCCTATCCTGATGAGGCAAGACCAAAGTCTCAAAAGGAGCATCCCCAGGTCCTGTTGGAAGTCTCCGCCTAAGAGCATTTGTCTCAGACTTTGATGGCAATAGTAGCATTCCAATGTTCTTGCATTCAGTATCATCATCCTCAGTTTCCATCATCAGATCCACAATCCCATCCAAAAACTGTCGGTCCCATCTCATGACAGAAAATAATAATCTCTCAATCAGAAAACCATTTCCTAGAAATGACACTTCTGCTGGTGACAAATCAATCAATCTAGTGAATCCAAATGCTCCACTTTTAGCTCCATCTTTGTCTTGCATAAATATAGATCGATACACATTATCTGGCGAGAATATGTTAAAACGTTTCTCAAATAATTCTCTGGCAAGACCATGCTTTACTTCTGAGAAGAATATATCTGAACTTTGTACAATGTCTTGGTATATCAACTTTGGTACCTGGGAGAGGATAGAATGAACTATAACTTTAGCTTTTTCACACAAGAAATCTTTGCCTTGTGATGACTAATGAATTCATGAAAAAGAATGACTGACGATGAACATAATAACCCAAGGAAAATTACAAAACCATCCTCTACATTATTTCTCATAGTTGCAATTATGGTCACTCAGACTTGCAACCTTTTGCTAGTGTAGATTAGTCATGTGGGTACATGACTTTCTTGAATGGGTAATCATTTCCTTTCTAGTCATTTAAAGGCAATAAGCAGACAAGGAGTCTTAATCAAAAACCCCAAACAACCCCCTATATACCATATAAATTTCTGAGATTAAAATCACTTCTCTAATGCCCAAGAAGTTACAAACAGAAACAACACTCAATTTTTAAGTAAAACAATGATTTAAAACCACTCAAGGGTGGCCACGCCAAATAGCTTGTGACTATCATCACTAAAATGTTAGGAGGTCTAAAGTTCTAATCCTGCTTGGTGCAAACAACCCTGACGTATCCACACGAACCTGCTGAAAAGGGAGGGCTTTAACCGGTTTGAGTCTGTCTGGCAGCCGGCTCAAACCCCGTGGATTAGTTGGCCAAAAGGTCGGAAAAACCATGGTTACCCAAAACAGTGATCTACCTACAAACCTCTCTTAGTTATATATGCTTGTATAATGTGATAATGGCAGTCCTTTTATTACAAAAAATCGACACACAAACCTAGAATAGGCAAATATATCTATCACAATGCAAAGTACTCCCCCACATAACTGGTTTCCATCCACACCAAGAATGACAGATGCTAAATATAACAGCAGCTCATGTAATTACCTCGTAAGTAATAGGATTTTGGCTTCCAGAGTAATATATGTCCTCTGGTTCTCCAAAAGGAGGTGGAAGAAGTGCATTTGGTATCTCAGCAAAATAGAGATACGAACTTCCTTCGTTTCTCTCAAATAACTCTGGATGGTTGCAAACCTACAATCAGATAGAACATAAGTAAATATGATGGCTTAAATAGAAAAAGGTTGATGTTCACCGTTGAGAGAAGTAAGAAAGCAAGAAGAAATGGAAAGAAGATAGAAAATTACCTTTCTTAATTGAATGACGATATTCATCAAGTTCATAATCTTTTTCTCGTTAAGATGTCCACGGTTATTGTCAATCAGATCAGCAAGAGATATCTTGTTCTTTATAGCTTGATAAAAAGCATGTTGCCTTGAACTCAGTTTGCAATGAACTGTAATTTCAGTTTTCCCAGTTAGCTCGGAAACAACATCCTTTTTAACACGCCTCAGCATAAAGGGCTTCAGAATGGCATGCTGGTTAACATTAATTCAAAAAATACAAAGGTAAGACCAAAATTATGGGCAAGCACTTCGTGAATACAAGACATAAAATTTATGAAACTTAAGATCTGTATAATACTATAATTCCAAAAGACAATGTAATGTTTAACAAGCTGGCAATCACAACTGCCATTCAGTTGGATTCTATAAATCAATAAAGATGTTAGCAGTTGCTTACCAATCTGCTAAGTTGGTGCTCATTCAAAGTTCCACCATGTTCAGCATGATTTTCAATACTGGTTCATACACAATGAAACATGATCAGAGAGGTCTTGATTAAATAAGTAGCAATATACAGCCAAACAATATCCAGAAATCATACCCTCTAGAAAACCACTCATTAAATTGTTCATGACTGTCAAATAGGGTCGGCATGATGAAATGGAGAAGGGCCCACAGCTCAGCCATGTTGTTCTGAACTGGAGTTCCAGTAAGAAGCAAGCGGTTTCGACAATTAAAGCTGAGCAGCGTTTTCCATCTTATACTGCCACAGTTCCAACAAAATATAATGAGAATCACTTCATATACTAGAACTGAGAATTTAACTAGCTGCAGAACAATGCGTCAGAAAGTCAAACCCTGTATTTGCACAAACATAAATGTACGTTCTAGAAATGTGTATAGTATAATCTTTATTGGCCCAGCACCGTCTGTTCTATATTTGCTTGTTCAGTACCATATTTCAATGATGAAATTTAGCTTAATTGATGGTCTATATCATATCTTTACCAATAAATTTAGCAAGGCTGTACATTGTTAAGTGTATATATTAGATTCATGGTACGCATGGACAAAAAGACAACGAAGCAACTTACCTAAAACAAGACAAGGAAAAGATGGAGTAGTTTGTTTTTTAATTCCGACAAAATGAAAAAACATGAAGAGGCGAAGCTAGAAGAGCATAATGAACTTCAGCAACAAGCAAACCAACACTGTTGTGATAGAAGAAGCTAAAAACAATAAAGACTGATATCATGTGCTTAAAAGATCACTGAAGCATCTAAGTAAGGATGAAGAGACCGAATTGGTTGAACCAAAAGTAAAAATGAAGTGTGTAAAGAGTCAAGTGAATGCAATGATGCCTCCCCCCCCCAAAAAAAAAAAATTAGCTTGAGCATTTCATTTTCATTGTGGTAAGCACATATCAACACAGGAGGCTACTCCAAGATCTGGAGGCAAACAAGCTTGGGAACAAAAAGGTCGCCACTTTTCCTTCTTTCCATCACTTAAAAATTCAAGGTCAAATCATCTATCACTAAACAAAGTGATGGGATTTCATAGCAGCGGAGCCTTGATGCACCATGGTTATGCTTTTTTTTTTCGAGCATTTACTTTTCCTTATTGAGAACTATATGGCGTTTAGTTATTCTTACATTCTTGTTAGCTGAATGCACATTACAATTTCTATCTGTGTGAGTCCCTGATTATTATATGACGATGAGCGATTATTATGTTCTTGTTTGCTAATTTCAGATTACGATTTCTATCAATGTCAATCACAGAAAATACTACTACTGAATAATTAAACAACAAAAGATATTTCGAGTTAACACGAAGGTCCTTTGTATTATCAGTTATGTGATGCAGACAAGGTAATTTATGAAGTTCGAAACAGACAACAAAAGGTTGAACAATCTAACCTGCTTGAACTTTTAATTGCCTGAGCCTCATCCAAGACCATATACTGCCACTTCACACGCCTGAAGTACTTTTCATCCGACACTAGCAGTTGATAGCTGGTAACAAGTATGTGAAATCCAGCCTCCCTGTAAAGCAAAAGTATAATTACCAGTGTCTAAAATAAATGAACTGGCAGAAACTCAGATTTAAGCAGGTTACGTTGGGAAAGAAAAGATTAATTGGCAGCGAGACTGTAAAAGAACCAAAACAAAAACATTCGCATTTCCATAAGATTTTTAGCATAAAGGAACTCTACAGTTGCAACTGAACATGCAACTTGATAATAAAATATATAGAGCTTCCACAACCTTTCAATCATTTGTGTAACTTAGTATAGAACAGAGTTGCTAAAGCTGTAGTGGTTCTTCTGGAAACATATATATGCATGTTTCATTTCCTTTTCCCTCTTTTGAGTAACTTGTTAATATCAAAACTATATGAGTCCCAGCCATATATTGCCACTAGCTTTACCAACCATGTAATTATGTCAAACTTTAACATAATTTTGGTACCTTAGTCGCATATTTATACTTTATGCTGATAATGTCACGACAGTACAGATAAGAAATAAGGTAAACAACATTGAGCAATGTGTTTTTAGTCGGAACTAATACCCAAAGGAAAATTTGAATTTACATTGTATATAGTAAGGCATTCTTAATATAGATTCGTACCTGCGATACAGACGTTTTGGGTTGATATTTTTCCTAAGTACTGTTCGTTCTTGAATGCCACCCCAATAAGGAAGTGCTTTTAAGTCGGGGCAGAACCGACTGATTTCATCCACCCAATTACTCAAGACAGAAGCAGGTGCAACAACCAAGAAAGGCCCCCATATATTTTTCTCCTGCAAATCATAATTGATCAATCTATGTGGTTACAACTAAACGGCAGATATCAAAAAAAAATCAGGTAGTGTACATACTTCCGCCAAATGAGCCAAGAAGGCCATTGCTTGAATAGTCTTCCCAAGCCCCATCTCATCGGCAAGAATACCATTTAGTCCCTTTCATCAACAAAACCATTAGCTCAACAGAACAGGAGAGAGCGCGGATGAAAAGATGTCTCATCAGAATTGGTTTATTACCTGCTCATAACAATTCACCAGCCACTGGAGACCTTTAAGCTGATAATCTTTGAGAGAACCTTTGAATAGCGTGGGTGTCTGTACTGAGGATCCCACTGGCATAGTTGACCTGAAACAATTTGGATAGTCATTTAAACAAGAAGACCAAATTTCTGAGATATTATGACCCAAAGAAGAAGAAGAATATTACGGATTTAACAAGTCAATGTCGCTAGATCCAACAATTGAAGCATCTTGTTCAGGGGCATCAGTTCCTGCAGCTTGACGCAACTTCAAACACTCATCGTCAAATGCATCAGTAATCATTTTCTGTTTGGAGACTGCATCTTGGGCTGCTCTCAAGGCCTCCATTTTCATTTCTGCCTCTTCAGGATCTTCTTCTTCATGCCCAACTCCTGAAGAAGTCAGAATTGCTCCTTGGTCATCTTCTTTATTTTCCTCGTCAGCCAAAGATCCAGGTGGTTGAGAAGCTGTTTTGTTTTGCATGAAGTGACTATATAGTTCTGTTTGTGACAATAAGAAATTAAGTCTCTGTTGTTGCCGCCTAGATTCACGAAGCTCTTGTTCGCGCTTCAAAGCTTCTGCAGCTTCTTTTTCTTCCTTTTTCCTAACTTCAGCCTGATAGGAAGATGGTATACAAATGAATTATTTCGCACGCAAAAATTTAATACTCATCTTACAAACATGTACTTCTTCTACAAAGTAATCAACTGTTTTAGTAACAGATTTTTCATTTATTAAGAAACAATCATTGAGGGTCACCAGAGGTTATAGCCTTACAGGTATGACTACAAATCATTTTATGAAAATTGCTATCATCAGTCAAATAAAGAGTGATAACAGTTGGATATTTCCATGGTGCAAAAGAACTTGCATTTGATTTAACAGAGCAAAGCCATGACAAAAGATAAACAAACAACAGAAACCAAAGAACCATCCGCCCGCTCCTAATAGAATGCTTGTATATACATACTAACTTGCAATACAGAAGAGGGCTTTATATTATAGGAACACACTATACATTTGGACCAAAATGATCATACTATGAATATACACTATCCTATGCTCCCACACTGCATAACTATCTAACAGTCAGTCCCCTTAGTCCTGTTTATGATTCAAGAGCAAGAAACTAACGAGGTGAAAAATAGCCACTATTATTCTACATGATATATATTTTGTTAACTATGTCCAACAATTATAATGTAAGAGGCTTACCATCTCTTTGTCTACTCTCTTCCAAAAGACCAACATGTCCCTTGCTAGTTTCCTTGTGCGAATTGAAGCACCCCTCATCAACTTAAGCGATCTGCTCATCTTCATCTTAACCTGGAACATAGAACAGCCTCTTAAGCATAATAAAATCAGAACAAACTCGAAAATAAGTTTATCATAGAGCCAATGCACCTACCTCCCGTTGACAGGTTTCCACAACCCTCTTGGCTTCTGTTAATTGCTTCCTGTGGAAGTTAATAAAAACTCTATGATGTTTTGGTACATCTTTTCTGGCAAGGTTCACCCAATATTTACCAATTTTATCCATCTCATTTTTCTCAATCATAGATGGATCATTATTCATCTGTTGCCTCCTGGGCAAACTACGTTCAATAATCTGCAAGTCAAAAAATTCAAGGCGCATATGAGTGCCAACAAACCCTAAAGTACCATACAGCATACACATCAGTTTGAAAACAAAATACAAACCTCGTATGTGTCACCTTTCTCCAACACCTTCACAAAGTGAACCTGAAGAACTCCACCCTCTGACATGATCGAACGCCGAATTGAACCAGCCGCTCCCTCTGGGACAGAAAACAAGTCCAATGCACTATCACTGACTTTAAGACTAAATCTATTTGCTGATTGGGCCTTTAATCTCGCATGAAGAGAGACATATTGAGTTTTGGGCTCACCCATCCCTGCTCTGCTTCTGTGGCCAAATCGTTTCTCAGTTGCCATCATTGTAGCTAATGAGCCCAAATCAAGTGACCCTTTAAGATAAAACTCATCCACTCGAATATCCGACATTCGAGGCAAATTTAATGAACTAGCCAACATCTCATAAGTTGGAGGAATCTTGTAACTCATACCATCTCCAATATCTAAAAAAACAGGTTCTTTATATGACCTGTACAATAAAATATATACTCAATAAATACATAATACACATCAGAGTACCATGCAGTTAACATAACTTTTTAACGGAGTACGAACCTATTCGTGTCAAATTGTGTAGAAAAATCTACTCCGTAGTTACCCTGCTTTGGCGCCATATCAGGCAAAAAATTTGAAGCTGTTTCAAGCTTGCGTGCTTCTTTACGGTCCTTTGGTCGGAAATTACTCCTCATTTCTGGCATACCGTTGTAAGCCAAACCGGGACTCGAAAAATTATTATGATTATTGTTATTATTAGCGTCATTGATATTATTGTTCCTTTTCTTGTACTTATGAGCATGCTCGCCAAGCATAGCTCTATACCGTTCCTCAGAGACGTATTTACTATAACCACCATCAGGATCTTCGTCACTACCAAACACACTTTTCCTCTTTCTATTTTCCGACATTATCACGTTATTAATACGGTCTGCTCGTCCACCTGTTAATTACCAAATCATCAACTTCAACATATATACATGGTTGAAATTTTTAACAAGCTCTAACAGTCCATTCTATGAGAGTGTCTGGGATTGCTTATTTATTTCTGAATAACTGCTTATCTGCTTATTTTTTATGTAGATAAGCAGTTTGAAATGCTGGATCATCCAAACCCCTGCTGCTTATCTGCTTAATTTGGGGCAAAGTAGTTTTCAGAAGCATGTTGGGACATGCTTATTCCAGGGTCCTTATTTGAGATAACGCTAAAATTGCTATTTTGCCATCGTATCTAACCTATAACCCGTTATAAATGGGTCAGATTAAAATATTTTGCCATCCTATCTAACCTATAACCCATTATAAATGGGTCAGATTAAAAAGTTTTACAAGATCTTTTTTGGCTATTGCATTTTTTTTTTTCAGAATAAGCAAATCCAAACCCATTACTGTTTTACCATTGTATCTTCCGTAAAACCCGCTTATGCTTGTGCTTCTGCTTATAAATAACTAAATTAGTAATCAATGTTCAGAAAAACGAATGCTACTGGGGAGCTGCAGAATAGACCAGCTATAAGCTGCATATTTTTAAGCTTGGAGTTTTGTGACATTCAAACTGATTCCTGCTAACTATTTATTTTGAGGTAACGAGACGCGTATTTCAAAGTGCTTATTTTAGATGATACTAAAACTATTCTTTTTCCATCATATAAAACCTAAAACCGATAAATATATTCGATTGAAAATTTTCATCAGTCATCATTTTTTCAACTATAATTACACTACATTATCTACAACATAAGCAAATTCAAACACTATTTCCTAAAGCAGAATAACGAAGCAATCCCGCAAATCCCTCCAACACTTATCACACAAAATAATAAAAAATAAGCGCGAGTTGTCGTCGGAAATAACACATACCTCCTCGACTCTCATCCTGACTACTATTAACATAATAATCAGAATCATCTTCTGGTTTCGGTATTTGAAACTTCATCAACGACTACAATCAATACAACAAACACAATTAATACATAATTAACCGTATAAACCCTAACTTAATCAAATTAAATCAATACATTAACAATTAAGTCACTAATTAAGTGATATAAATACCTCGAGATTAAATAGATTCGAATAATTGTACGGATTGGTTTGCCGTTGATTAGAGTCCATTAGAATAAGCTGTTGTTTGGAGATGAGATAATAATAATGAAGTTATTAGGTTTTTGTATTTGTATATATGCATTGACGGTGAAGATGTGAGGGTGCGTAGGATAAGGGGGAGATGGTGCGTAGGATAAGAGAGTGAAGCTGAGTAGGAGTGATTTGGCATTGTGAGGGTCTGGTTTTGCTAACGTGAGCGTCATGAGGTGTAGGATAGTTAACGTGCGCTGCAACTGATTCTGTTAAGTGAAATGCGTGCGATACAGATGTGAGATGTGGTTCATGCCGCTAAACAAAATAAATTTCTCAAAAAATTTAACAAGTTAATTTTATATTAATTGTCCAGTTTTGACTTTTGAAGTTTTTTTTTTCAACTTTCACTTTAAATATTTTTATTTGTGTAATATAACTAGTTATAAGTCCCGTACACGCACGAGGTTTACACATAAATCAAATTTATTTTAAAATTTTAGTTTACTATATGGACATATAAGACTTTACATGTGAAAATTGTGATATAAGTACAACTAATAAATATGTATGAGTTTTTCATTATGTATTAATATTTATTAATATTTGGTAAAAAAAATTATTTGATGACAGATTTAACCTTGTTTAGCTGACATAAATGTTGAGGCTGAAGTTGATGTTGTTGTTTAACTTTAACTATTGATATCATGTTATACAAAATGTGTGAGTTTAGTAGCATATAATGAGCGTTAATGAAGTTAAAATAAATACAGTAAAGTTTTTTTAAAATGTTTTTTCGGATATTCGTATATAAACTTTAAATAATAATTACATGAGTCGTTGTTATAAGTAAAATCACGTATATTTATTTTTATATCACAGTAACTCGTGCTTATTGTGAAAAACTAGAAGGGGGGGTTGAATAGTTTTGCCGATTTTAAGTTAGTTTCAAAAACTTTAGAATCGATATTATGTGAAATCATTATGGATGAAGAAAGTATAGATCTAATGATAATGCAAGTAAATAAAGTAAAGCAAGGAATAGAAATGACACAACCGATTTATAGTGGTTTGGCTACATTCTGAGGACACCTTCTTGCCCTTACTCCACTCCAGTCACCTACTAGAGTTCAAGCACTATGTCAACAAACTCCTTCTGACTTGGCGGAGAAGCCTTCTGCAAGCGTTGCTTACACCTTTTCTGTACAAAGCTAAATACCTAGTCAGTAACACATTGGACCAAACCAACCACGACTATTACACAACAACTATGTGAAATATCAAATACAAGATCTTTATTACGAAATCTTGTGGAGGAACAAATCAATCAAGGATCCCTTTCTTGGATGACTTGTAGAATGCTCGTGATCTACGCCAGAGAAGGACCTATATGAGAATCACTAAAGAAAGAAAGAAGAACAACTCTCTAGATCAAGTGATCTTTTGTTAGAAGAGAATAAGAGTATATGAGAGAATTAGTAAGAAGAGGGTGAGTTAGAATGAAGAAATGGCTCTCTATTTATAGGCAAACTTGCCCTGTTCCCGGATCCCACGGATCCCTCCCTTAAGGGATCCGTCTAGCGTAAAGCTAAGGATCCGTATGGGTTATGGGTTGGTCCATGGGTATTTCTTTAGATACAATGTATCTAATTAGTACAATGTATCTAGTCAAGTTTACAAAAATAACATGTATCCTTATAATTTTACTTATGATAACATTATATTTGTTATCAACAAAACACAAAGAGATCGCAAAATATTAATAAATATTTTTACGGTTTATTTGTATTAACAATCTCCCCCTTTTTGTTGATGACAAAACATAATGTTATGATGAGTAAAACTTAAGATTAGATGTATGTTTTGAAAGCCAAGTTTACTTCTTCCCCCCTTTTGTCGAAACAAAAAGTTAACCCCATCGAAGAAATAAAATGTGGAAAAATATTCCACGTATCGGTTACTCCCCCTTGACGGTAACTCCCCCTAGTTTGGGGCGTCAAGTGAAGAAAAATACAAAAAAATCCTACAAAGAAAAGGTTAGTAACATGCATAAATAATCTTGTGATTGACGAGAATCAAGATTGGGAGCCAAGGTATGTAAACAAGGCCTTGTAATAAAACAACAAAATATAGTGGTATTTATGCCACATACAAGCATGTAAAAGTAAGAACAAGACTTGTTCTTGAAAATGACTCAAAAGAAAAATACTAAAAATAGAAAATAGTAATAAAGATTCCTTCCATGCTTGCATAAGGTTATGGATGGAGGTTTTGATGAGTAATGGTATTGATGCGATCAAGAATGAGGTTGAGTATGAATCGCATTTCTTCCCTAACTTCTATTGCAATATCCCTAGTGGATTGACAATGTTCACAATGTAAGTGATGTGGGTAATTAGTGCGGAAGTTTTCCGGGTTGTTTTGATTTGTGAGTTGCGGAAGATGAGGTGGAAAAATAGGAAAATACGATCAAAGTCCCGGAATTGTTAGGTCACTAGTTTTACAACACAAGCTTATAAGGAAAGGAGATGAGGCGATTGAACAAGTATAACCACACACACACACGATGTAGTATAATACGGTTTACGCATAGGAGTATGAAAGGAAATAACTTGAACAACCAACCTTCAAATGAAGGTTTACAAGGGGTATTTATAGGAGGGAAGCTAGGGCAACACTCTAGTTCCCTTCCTATCCTTATTGGGCTTGGGTCAAGCTTATGGGCCTTCTACATAAGCTTGACCTTAAACAAACATAAAGGCCATAATAAAGCTACCTATCACATATGAAATATAAATACTTGAAATCTTGTTTTAGGAGTGATTCCAACAATCTCCCTCAAGTATATATGAATGAAAGCGGTGAAAGCGTTGATGTAATAGTAGCTTGATGGCGTCTTCGACATTCTTCTTTCTTGTGAGAAGAATTGCCTTGATTGAACAATCTCCCGGTGTAGAGAGATAGTTATCTTTGAACAGTTATGCTTTGGCGTCATCTTTAACTTTGTTCTTTGATCATTGTTCTTTGTGGTGAGAGTGATAGTATGTTGTTTATGCGCATCAGATGTTGCCTCAGTATGCCGTTGCTCGGTGTCTCCACGTCATTCTTCAACATGCTCACACGCTCTTTGGCGTTGGAATTCAATCACGATGAAGTTCTTTAAGTCTTTAACTTTGTAGATTCTTTGGTTTGGAAGAATCATTCGATTGTGTTGCTTTTGAATAGAACTTCCATTAGTGATGATGTTGGCGTGAGCATGAGAAGAATCAACACGATCATCCCGCTCCGAAGCTTCCATAAGAAGAAAACATTTCAAACGGTTAGTAGTAAGCGGTTTCCGGAACTTACAAGTTTGAACCGAGGTGTCAACGGCATAGTGTGAGGACACAACTCTAATTCTACAAAGGCGTTCTGGCTGGAGTCCCACAAGTGAGATAACGCGATGTACCGAGTACATCTGTTCGATAGTCATTGAGGTACACCGAAGCATCACCTCACCCTGTTGTAGCCGTTTGAGACACACTCCGTAATCCACGGAGTTACGAAGTTGACCTGCGGCGACAGGTGGTGTTTGATGTTGACCTTGGGGAGTTTCCATTCAATCCGAGGATCACGATGTGAACCTCTCATAAATGTTCTCGTGATTGCTAAGATCGTGAAGGACTCGATATGAACCACGCGATGATCTTGTTAGTTGATCATCAAGTGATTAAATGTCAAGTGTTCCTAAGAGATCTTTTGATGAATCTCGTGGCTCTAGACTCAATAGTGCGTTTTGGTTTTCCTGAGCGGAGACTAGGGAGAGGGTCTCCTTCTTCAATACCAGAATCTCTAGGAGAAAGCCGATAGTTTACGTAGGGTTCCTGTGAGAATGAAACAAGCTTCTATTGAGAGAAACTTGATTGGCTAAGAAGGTTTAGTGCATCGTCCTTTGGGTCCATGGCGACTTTTAATCTTCAATACAGGTCACTAAGTGACAACGGAGCATATGAATTGAACGATTATGCGCCTAAGTTGAATAATCTGGAGGGGTATTTCTTTTCACCCTTTTCTTTGCATTTCTTTTTAATTCTTCAACTCCTTCTTTCTCCGATTCTCATTTTCTCCTTTTTACAATCATACCTAAGGACTTTTAACACTAACTAATGGTAGTGTCCTTGGGTAGATCCCTCCGGCTCTGGCGGATCATAGAGACAGTTATTCTAACCTTAGTCACCTTATAACTCCATGACTAACCTATGTTTGCCATTAAAACCATTGTATGAAAAAATGTCTCTCAAAGGGTTTGTTAATGAAAAAACATGTTTGAACCATTGTGAGAGATGATGTTTTGCATAAATACTCCCCTCCACATGTGCTCAATAGTTTTAACGGTTAAATGCACGATGAGGAAAAGAAGCGCACTTTTGAATTGATCACTTGAAGATAGACAATCCCCATGAGACACGGTTACGTTGCATAGTTAAAGAGTTACATTGTCCGCTTTTAGGTGACAACTAGCTCTAATAACTACCTTGAAGGTGTAGACAAACCTTGGAAGGTTGTCAAACCCGTCAGAGTTCATGTCTATCAAAAGTTTCTCGAATGGTACATTCTACTCGGACAAGTCCTTTTTGAGACACGTTTACATCACTAGCGAACTAGCTTGAAATTATTACCCGTCCGGGACAAGTATTTTCGAGTTACTAACGATTAAGTATCGTCAATTCGTTGGTTAAGTCACGAGGTACCTGATTCATTTGCATTTTGTACAACATATTTCTTATCACACAATTTTCTCCCCCTCAAAATGGCATATTAAAGTGTTATTTTTGAAACGTTTGAGAATAAATATGACCATTTGAGTGTTGGGGAAAAATGACCACTTGTGAACAATTTGTGAACAAAGTTTTGAATCAAGTACTCCCCCTCAACAAGTGATATAAACGGTTGAGGTTTTGAAAATCATAAGGAAAGTACTTGTTCTTTTGAGCAAAACCTTGAAAAGTGAAAGGTTTGATAGGTTTTATTCAAAAGTAAGAAGCTCCTTTTATAAGGATTGTGGCAGGCGTACCACGGGGTCCTTTCTTGACAATTACGGGTTGTACATTGTTATGTGTGCACAAGCCATTTACATATATAATCATACATCCAAAATTCTGAAGGAAACAATTCAAGGGCAGGGAAGTGCGATGATGTTCCCGAGAGTGCATGGCAGGCGTTGAAAGCCGGTGATGTTTCTCTGGGTTCGACCACCAACATAGCTCTCCAATGCGTGCGGCTGATCCCTTACGAACAACCGTTCATCAATCATGGTGATGATCCTTCTCACATCCCTCATTTCCGAGAATTCCGGTAACTTACGGGATCCCACTTTGATATCCTTCAACACATGCTAATCCGTCCCTAACCCGACTTCAAAGTATGATCCGAATTTACGAAGATCACTACACGCCATTAAGCAGTTTCTTTGAAGTTCACTGCGGTAGACAACTCCGAAAGGTTTCTTTGATGGCGTATATTGAGGTAGGCTGATTGAGATCGGGAAGAGTAAGCATTGGAGGAGTGAGGTTGACAGCGTCGATAAGATTCAACAAACCATCACGGATATCTTCAACACGTTCTTTGATCACAATGCGTCTAATGAAGATGAGCCCGACTTGATAAATTCACGTTGAACTTGATCGAGAATTGTCTCATAACGACCACAATACCTTGGCAAGGTACATGTCTTCGATGTCGTTGAGGGACAAGTTCTCAAAGTCAACCTCGGAGAATCCATAGTCCTGTTCATCTTGTCGTTTGACTATGATATTCTTTAAGAATGTGTAGTCCCACTTAGACTTGAGATCAATGTGTTTGATGGCCACGATGTCCTTAGAACTATTCACTGCATGTTGAGACTTACCAACGAGGCGGCTACGTAATAGATTCTTGGCGTTGGGGCCAATGATGAATCCCATACAATGCATCTTGGTCGTTGCGCGTTGTCGAGAAAACAAGTGATTTGCCGCGTTCCTCGATAGCTATGCGGTTTGAGTAAATAGTCACTGGGAATGGAAGAGTCAATGATGTAGCGTATTTCCGCGAACCATCGCTACCGTGTAATAGAAAATCCAAGTCTCTGTTAAAGAAGTATCGGAAGGGAATCCGTGGTTCATCTGTTTGGCCAATAGTCGGTAGGGTTTGTCAATCGGTGTAGTATGGAGGGTTGTCCCTTTGTGTGAAGTCAATGTTTGCTTCTGGATTGAGCCAATCCATGTCGTTAGACATAGCTCGAGCGATGTTCTCAAGATGATATTGACCTCGTAGCGCTTTCGTGAGACGTCTTTAAGAAGTTGGAATGCTTCATTCTTGATTAAGCTTCAATTGAGATTTCGTCATTTTCTTCACATGGAACTTTTCTTGCAAAAGTTTTGCGTGCTCAATGTAGAACCGTCTACCAATTCTTGACCTTCATCAGGGTAGGGAGTTTGATTGACAAGTGTGGAGAACCATTCAAACTCTTAGGTTTTATCGTCATCTAGCCATGAGACAACTCGGTGAGTCGTCTTCTTCTTCTTTTTGGAAGGCCTTGATGATGATCTTGGTTTTACACTTGTTTGGGTGAGGTGGGTTGTTGTCGGGGCTCAAGGACCTCTTCATCGTCACCACCCATATACTCAAAGTAATCACCTGTTTTATGAGTTAGGGGTGGTAACTTCGAATCGTCCAGGTTTATCGGTGAGAAGACCGAGGTGGAGGAGACTTTGTTGAGAAGAAGTTAGGTGGTGGAGGAGGTGGCATAGAGGTAGATTTACGGGCCCTTCGGCGTTTAGGT
This sequence comes from Chrysanthemum makinoi, assembly GCA_910596185.1. Classification (NCBI taxonomy): domain Eukaryota; kingdom Viridiplantae; phylum Streptophyta; class Magnoliopsida; order Asterales; family Asteraceae; genus Chrysanthemum; species Chrysanthemum makinoi. The sequence continues at coordinate 172,634,440 of OU343224.1, forward strand.
GCAGAATCCTTATCCTTATCATCGTCATCTCTTGGTCGTTTGGGTTGATCGGCTGACTCCTTGCATGATGATCCGAGTTGAAAATCAAGTAGATTTTCGAAAAATTTAGCTTCATCGAAAGCGTTCGGATCGCTTTGACATTTGTATCATAAGTTTAGCGATTAACTTCGAGTTGAGAGATCGGCTTCTTTGGCCATTGTATTTTTAACCAATGCTCGATGTTAGGGGTGAGTTATGCGGAAAATATTTCTCTAGTCACCGCACCGGGACAGTGTCAAGAAGAAACTTGTGAGTATGATCTCTTCGCTTTGTCTTTTCGGTTCCTTTTGGATTTTAGGAGCGATATCACGAAGGTACTTGTTAGTGTAACCTTCGATCATTTCGTTCGAGTTCCTCTTTCGATGACTCTTCATGAACTTCTGAACAAATTCCCTTTCTTTCTCCATCTTGTCATGCTCGTCATACATATCTTTATGTGGTCGACAAAGAAATTTAGCTTTTGTAGAGCACGTTTTCTTTTCGACTTGTTTGCAGCTTTGTGAATTCGTTTATGAGCTTGAGAAATCCAAGATCGAGGTGGTTTCTTCATAGATTTGGATGATGATTTTGTTGATCTTATTGATGGTGGTGGTGATGAGTGAGATGAAGAATCGATGAGGAGGGACATGAGGAGATTGGGGTCCTTTGGAGGTGCGTAGTATCCTCCTTGGAGCGAGTTGGACTGCTGAGAAGAAAGTCATCATAATCTTCTTCGTCATCATGTCCGGTTTTAGCCTTTTCTTCCGTCGTTCCTTAGCTTCTTCATCAGTTATCTCTTTCTCAGATCATATTCTTTTAGGTTCCTCAATGTTAAGATTAGTAGACTCCTTCACAAGCGTTTGTTGTTGCACAAGAGTGGTGGCACCGGATCCCTTATCGGGTTGATTAACCGCATCGGGACACGGTGATGAGTGGGACGGAAGCACCACTCGATCCTCGGGGCCACCCATTTGATCTTTTGCAAATTCTTAAACTTTTGAATTTGTCTAACTAATTTAAACTTCTTCTGTATGATTGATCCGGTTGCTCTTCTTCTTCTTGAGCTTTCATCATGAGACTCAAGTACGTGAGTCTTTCCTTTTCCATGTTAACTATTGGACTTGTAGGTTTAGGCTTTGGAGGAGGATACGGATTGCGGTCGGAGAAGGTAATCTCTTCATACGTGTCGATATCATCGAGCTTTAGTCCACAAGCTTTCTTTGCGGTTCGGGTTTGGGAATTGGGATGGAAGCAGCTTCCTTAGATGGAACAGTCCTCTTTGAAGGAGTTCCTCTTGGGAACTTCCTTTGACTCACGATACTTGCCGTACTTCTGCAGACTTCCTCTTTTGGTTCTCCTTACATGTGTTCCAGAAGATTTTTCGTCGAGATGACCAACTTTGCCTTGTCTAACTGCTTCGGATACCTTTTGTGCCGTTTGAGCTTCGACATCTTGAGTTAGAAGAAATCAGTAGCCAGCACCTTGTTTCTTTGTAGGCGTTTCCTTGATTCTAACAGATAGAATGGGTTCCGTCAACATGTCGTGATTGTTGGGGTCATTGAGCCTCTTGGGAATGTCGGGATGAAGTCCAAGTGCTCTCTGGATCAACAATTTTGTATATCCGATGTAGGAATCTTTGAGCCAAGTTTGTTGAGAAATGACATCATGTCATCCCAAATCCGAGCTTCGATAGCGATGTGTTTCTTGTTGACCAATGCCCAGAATATTTGCAGTTCCATGAGCTAAGGGTGCTCATAGCCATTTGTCCACGACGAAGCAGACTTGGTGATGATCATGTAGAGGTTCTCGGGGTTGAGGAATACTCTTAAGCTCTACGTGAGAATGCTTGGTGATTACTCCACAGAGCCTCGTCATAACCGATATTGATTAAAATGGAGAGTGAGCTCTTGAGTGTGGCATATAGTTTGGTTGGATCGACATCAGGGAATTAGGAGAAACGACCCTTAAGTCTGCAGTGTAATGGTGACTTGTTTGTGATTGAGTCACCGTCACAAGGCGGTTTGTCCTTTGACCCTTTCCATAGTGTTCCAGGCTGTTGGATGTAGATCTCGAGCGATTGCAGAGTGTGAAAGCATGTTACGATGGATGAGTCTTGAGAATGTCAATAGCAATTAAACATGAAGATTCAGAGCAAGTGGGGTTGTCAAAGTCAACACGGAGATTATTCTTTCCTATCTTCATTGGATAGCCATGAGGATAGATAGCAGCAATGGAGAGAACTTCAGGTGCATCCATATTCATTTGTTCGACCATGTAGTGATCTCGAAATAACATTAGCCAAAAGAACCAACATATCGAAAGACATAATGTTAGTCAACAGAAGGTCTTATTTTCTAGTTATTGAATGACAAAGATTGTCAATGATTGTTCTGAGTCCTAAGTCACTTGTATATTCAATAGTCCAATGGCGTGCGTGAAATGTTTAGTGAGTTAGTTAACTTTAAGTTTTAAAGTTTATTTTATCACTTATTGTTCACAACATATCAAGCGATTTCAGTTTATTAGTGACATTTTAGGATTCGTGATGATATGATTAGTTTATTTACAATTTTGTACATGTAACAATTCATAACGAAGGTATGATCACGCTTATCGCGTGGATTGGTAAAGTTATGCGTGAGCGGGGAATGATATATGCGTGGCGTAAACTTACGCGTAGGGTCTTAACTTACGGCGTAAAGAAGTGTTGCGTAGGAAAAGATACCTTATCGCGTGGAGCTTATGCGTAGGCATATATTAACCTTATCGCGTAAGGCTACACGTAGAGTTGACCTTATGCGTAGAGGTCATTGTTCGCATATCCTTCACGGGATCGGCGTAGTCCCATATGTAGAACCTTATGCGTAGACGCTATGCGTAAGACAAATCTTACGCATAACAAGCTACGCGTAAGGTGATCCTTATGCGTAGGCGTATATTAAACTTGATTCTGATTTTCACGAGTAACAAGCCTGAAATAAGTTTATCAAATCATCAAAGTTAACACAAAACATCATTTTATCACAGATTACAATATACTAGCTCATCTTAAGCATTACGCGTAGAATACATACGCGTAGCCTAAACCCTAAATCTGCGCGTATGGATTCTAGCCATAGATTATGCACTAAACTTTTTACGGTAGTTCAAAGACATGTTGTGAGTATGTAAGCCAAGTTGTAACACTTAATTTGTTGAGAATCAAAAATACCCAAAGTTTATAAGCTTTAAACCCTAGTTTTCAATTGATGACCAATTAGGTGTTTCGGTGGTTATAGACTTTGGAAATCATCAATTTAACAACAAAGAGCATAAAACAACAATCTTTTTAACCAAAACACTTCACATTCAAAAATACCCAATTCGACACATAAACCCTAATTCGCAAAATTCATCAACTTCGTGTTTAGGGTTTGTTTAGATGATAGAAGACATATCAATGATGGTTTTAAAACATTTTGACATTAACATTTAATCCACAAACACAAAACACATGATCAAGTGTTCTACGCATATAGCGAAGAACACAAAATCACTCATGTCCATAGATTTGGCCGTTGGATTTATTTAAATTCAAGACCAATGTTTGAAAACACGTTAGAAACATTAGTCTACTTACAGAATGATGATCAAATACACGGATATGATGAACGAATTATATGCGTAGGATCTTGTTAGGTTTGGTGTATTAAATGTGAAGGATAAGAGTTAGGTGGAGAGTTTTATCAAAAATGACTTTGTGGTTTTGGCAGTTTCAGTCCCTCCACCTTTTCCTTTTTCAACCAAAGCCTTTTAACTTCCATTTTGGTTACCCAAACGAAGATTTTTTGGAAAGAAACATGACAACACTCCCCCTCGACTTGAGAAAATAATGAAAGGTTATTAATTAAAGTCCGAGGAGTGTCTTTGAACCAGAAAATGTACCACCATTTGTAAAAGATTCAACCGAGATAAGATAACATACAAGTACACAGATGTTTTAAAGCAGTTAAAAGATTATTTTCTCCCCCTCAACACTTGATCGGAAAAATATTGAATTTTGAAAGATAAAAGTGTTGTGGAAAAAATTACTTGCAATGTTGAAAGAAATATAGATTAGGAGAATATTTTGTTGTTTTTATGGATTTTATATTTTTGTATTTTGTTTTGAAAAGATATTTACTGAAGATGTTTTGGTGTTTGACGGGTTTTAAGACTGCTTTAGGAGGTCATCCAATTCCTCTTGAGTCAAACACCTCATACCAATCGGTGGACCAACTCATTAAACCTAGCGGGAGGCAAGGCTTTGGTGAGAACGTTTGCCAATTGGTATTCATACTCCACAAAATATAATTCAACAAGACTACCACATCCACGTGATCCTTGATGAAATGATATCGAAGATCGATGTGCTTTGATTTCAGTCTTTGGCGAGTTGCACGAGATTGCAAAGCACTCCGATTGTCGCAATACATCGGGATTCTGTCAAATTCGTAACCATAGTCTTTGAGTTGTGTTCTCATCCATATGACTTGAGCACAACATGCATACATGGCTACATATTCGCCGGTTGATGACAGAGATGTACAATCCTACTTCTTCGATTGCCATGACACCAGTTTATCACCAAGAAATTGTAAAGCTCATGAAGTGCTTTTCCGTGAGTCTAAGCATCTGCGTGGTGTCAAAGCGATTAGTTCAAAACGCCGAATCCTTCGGATACGGATCCCAAGTTAATGGTTCCCTTTATGTATGGAGGATTCTTTTAGCCTCGTGAGAGGTGGGTTTGATTGGTCGCGGCGATAAGCGGGAGCATAGATAAGCGGCAAAGACAATATCAGTCGCTAGGCATTTGTTAGATACATGAGACCCAATAATACTACGGTATTTTGTAGGGTCCACCAATTTCCCATGTAAATCAGTCTAGCTTCTTGGTATGAGCCATTGGTGTGGCATAGGTGTCCTGAGTTTTCATTCCAAATTTGTTTAACAATTCAAGGGCATATTTGGGCTGACTCAAGAAAATACCACGGGGTGATTGATGAACTTGCGGTCCGAGAAAGAATGTAAGTTCACCCATCATGGACATTTCAAAATTTTTCTTCATTAGTTTTGCAAAAGCGATTGAAAACTTTTATGTGTAGACCCAAAAATGATGTCATCCACGTAAATTTGAACAATTAAGATGTGTGGCCCGTGATATTGTATAAAAAGAGTTGGGTCAACCGAGCCTTTGGTGAAATTATTGGCAATGAGGAAAGATGATAGCTTATCGTACCATGCCCGAGGGCTTGTTTGAGACCATAAAGAGCTTTGTTCAGTTTGTAAACATGGTTCGGAACTCGGGATCAGCGAATCCATACGGTTGGTGACATAAACCGTTTCTTTAAGTTGTCCATTGAGAACGCAGTTTTGACATCCATCGATAGACCCGTTATATTCATATGAGCTGGAGCGCTAGAAATATCGAAACGACCTCAAGGCGAACAGCGGAGCAAAAGATTCTTCAAAGTCTAATCCCTCTTCCGCGATAACCCTTAGCCACGGGCGTGACTTGTTTTGGATGGCGTTCCTTCGACATCAATTTGTTTTTCCAAATCCATTTTAGACCAATGACGTAGACTCCTGTTGGTCTTTCAACCGATTCCCATACTTCAAGACGTTTGAATTGGTTGAGTTCTTCTTGCATGGATTCAATCCGGTTGTCTTTTGTCATTGCGTCTTTGATGTTTTTAGGTTGAGATGGTGGCGACGGTGAGTGCATAAATGCAATGTTCACCGTCGTGTGAAGGCGTTGTCTCGTAACGGCCGGTTGATTCGGGTTGCCAATAATGTTTTCCAGAGGATGGTCTTTAGTCCATCTATGTGTGGAGGGTTGATGTTGGTATACATTGTGCAGATTTTGAGGATTCAAATAGTTTGTGGAAGATTCGCGACATATCCAGTCAGGCGATCTCATTAAGCAAACGGGTTGAAGAAGCGCATTTGGATCAAAATCTGCGGTGGGGTATTTCATTGAATATCATCATGGTTCATCATTGTTGGAAGCGGTGTGTTCAAGCTGTTGTGTTGGAGTCAAGCTGGTGTAGGTGCTTCTTCAACAAGAGTTGTTGTAGCAGTGTATCGGTATAGGAATATTATCGGGTTGTCGCGTGGAAGCAGCGGATACACACGGAGCACGTTCATCAATATCGTCCTTGAGCAGTGGAGCAAATAACCTTTCCATTTGTTGGCGAGTAAGGCGGGGCTTTCTTGGTGATGATGGGGTTGAGGAAGTTTAAGCGGTTGTGACCGGGTTCTAGGCTGTTATACTCGAAGCCATTTCCGTGAGTTCATCGAAATGAGCATGAATCGTTTCCATCACTTTTAAATGTACAACGATTCCAGTTGGAAACCTTTGGAATTATCACAAGTATCCGATAAAGACTCCAATGTGACTTTGGCTTTGAGCTTTCCAAAATCATCACGATCATTATTCGGATAGCAAAGAGATCCAAATACATGAAAGTGTTTTAGATTCGGTTTTCTGGTATGGACAAGCTCGAAAGGTGTTTTGTTGTGGCGTTTGGTGATCATAGATCGGTTTTGAGTATAGCATCACGATGAATCACTTTACGCCCATAAGTATCTGGAAGTTTAGCATTTATTAACATTGTTCTTGCGGCTTCCACTAGCGTTAGGTTTAGTCTTTCAACAACTCCGTTTTGTTCGTGTATGCGTGCAATAGATGTTTGATGTTGAATTCCCACTTTCTCATAGAATTCACGAAGGGTTTTGTTTACAAATTCAGTTCCTTTATCTGTTACGATGATTACGACGTGTTGGGTGAACACGTATTTTTGTGAGAAAGGTGATGATCATTTGTGGAGCTTGGTCTTTGCTACGAAGAAAGTAGACCCAAGTCCATCGAGATTAGTCATCAACAATTACTAAGATGTAGCGTTTGCCATTGATCGTTTTTGCACGCGCATCGGGCCACACAAATCCATGTGAAGAAGATGAAGCACATCTTTGAGGCGTGTTCCACCTTTGAAGGAAAATGAGCACGAGTGCTTTTCCCTTGTTCACAAGCAAAGGTGATCTTTTGAATACTGGAATCGGTGGGAGTCCTTCAACTAGTTTGTGTCGAGCAAGGTTGGTGATGGTTTGAAAGTTTAGATGTGAGAGACAGCGGTGCCATAGCCAGGATTTTGTTGATGTTGCCTTAGAAAGTAAGCAAATGGGAGAAGAAGCAACCATGTCTTGCATAGAGATAGTGTAGAGACTAGAATTACGCGAGCGAGACATAAGGTCATTTCCTTGTAGATCACGAATGAAACAAGTTTTCTCCTGAAAGCAACCTCCAAATCTCCATCACAAAATTGACCTCGAAAGCAGTTGTGACGAGGCCTTCCACATAGTAAACCCCGCTAATTTCGATGTTCCCATTGACATAATCTCCGTAGCCCATGATAGCTGCGAAGTGATCATTCCAACACAACGTGCCAATGAACTTTGCAATAAAGTTTGATATGATTTAAGATTGCACATGTCATGTGTCGGGAACATCCGCTATCAACAATCGGAGAATGATCGTATCACTGCATTACACACGACACGGATGGAATAGAAGTAGATGTGGAACCCGAAATGTTAGAGGGTTCCATAGCAGGTTTAGTAGATATACACACATCAATAGCTTTAGGTATCCACTTAAATCCTAGTGTGTTATATATCCATTTCCGCCATCTATAACTACTCTTTGCTTTAGTCTTAGTGAATGCACTAGGTGGTACTACGTTCCTAGGAGGTGAAAGCGGAGCTCTGAGGGACAACAATCGTTTCTTAGAATCTAAAGATGGCGGTCTAAGACGGACTTAGAAAGATTAGTTGGCCTAGAGGTATTCCGGTTCTTAGGATTCCTTAAGCGAGAGATTATAGCTTTAGCAACACATTTATCATGGCAATCAGAATTCATACTTTTCCACAAATAACACAAGGTGCATCGGTGAATATCAAAAGTACTTAACGGTTTAGCATTCGTTACATCACTATTTCTATTACATTTGCTAGTCGCAATATCTATAGTGGAGCAGCGTGTGTCTTATTCGGAGTCCTAGGGTGTTCTTCTACTTTAGCATTCTTGATTGATCTTTTCTTAGTTAGCAACTTCCTATTCTTCGATTGAGTGCTCTTAGGTCGTGAAGTGCGGACGTTTGGAAAAGGCTCAACTATTCTGTTTCAGTAGAAGGAAGCACGTTAGCTACTTGTGATTTGGCATTAGAGATTCTAGGTGCATGAGTACTAAGTGTTACGGGGGCTAATCTCTTAATGATTGTTGGCGGAAGTTGTTCATACTTTCCTAACATTTCTCTTAACTTGATGATAGTGTGAATCGGATCTTGATTTTCGACCAACATTTCGGCAAAATGCATAACTTCTTTAGTGTGTGCAAGATAATGATCAAGTTCATTTGATGCTTCATCACGAGTCTTTTTAAGTAAGTCAAATATGACACCATATTCCTTTTTAACTTTTACAAGTTCTTGTTCATATTTTGAGATTTGACACTTGAAATACACGTTTTGATCATCGATTGCTCAATTTTAGAATCGAGAAAGTTTTGCACATATTTGGTTGATTTTGTTTTGAAAAACAATTTGTTGATCGTGAATATCTTTTTGACACCAATTAAGACGGCGTATTGCATTTGAAAGTTCGTTTGACAATCGTTTGTTTTCAACTGTTAAGGACTCGATCTGAAGCACATTATCGGTGTTCTCAACATTTACCACAGACGCCTTAGCGGTATCAGCATGAGATATTATCAAATGCATATGACAACGAATTCAATAACACAACATTTTGAACATCCGCACCGATAACATCTTCCAAGAGTCGATCAACATCTTTTCTTAACATTTTCTTTTTACGTTTAGAATTTGAAATAGATGTTTACTTTTCTCAGCGTTTTCATGACCCTAAGTTCCTTATGAAAATCCTTTTCCCAGGCAATTGCACAACTTTTCAAGTTATTAACATTAGGTAAAGATTTTTAGAAAAATGTCTCTTTGTTCTCGCGAGAGAAGCGATTGAAAATGTTCAACTTTGATTTCAGATCGATATTCTATCTCATGTTGTAAAATTTTGAGGCCATGAAAATGTCAAAATATCGAAGAATTTTTCGATTTTCGGGTTGTGAGTTTACTTCACTAATGGAAGGTAAAGGACCATAAGTTTGTGCAAAGTTGGGATTAACAATAGAAGACTTCGGTGTTACGATGATAACTCTTGGTGTGTTGGAAGAATCCGTTGGTGTGACGAAAGTGACCGGTTTAGAATAATTAAAAGGTTTGTTGTAAACAACAGTTGTTAATTTTGATCGACTCTCGTCTTACGCATCTAATTCCTCTTGGCGATGATATTCAACAACATTCATAACAATTATCAATTTTATATTACCTTTGGAAACTTCGTGGATTTGGTTTGAATGTTTTGGTTGAAAGCTTAGGTTTGTAATGTCGGCAAGATTAGGTCCATATCCATTTGGATTTGGTTTTAAAGTAAACTTTTCAATGGTTGTGACCGACTCGCCATGTTTGTAAACAACAGTTTTAAACTCTTTAAGTTTGTTTTGCAAGCGATGATTTCTTCAAGATGATCATCTATTCGTTTCGTTGAATGCTTTTTGTATCAGAGAAGCTGTTTTGACAAGTTAACAACTCGGCCTTAGCTTTTTGATTTTCCAAGGTGAGAGCGTTAATTTGCTTTTTATGTTCATGTTTGAGTTGTTCTATTTCAGAAAACAAAGCATTCTTGAGCGGCTAGATCACGCATGCCTTGTCTGTCGTTCTAAATATTTTTCGTTTTGATAAGATTTGGCAAAGGTTGCTTCAAAACCGTTTTCACGTTTTCTTGAGTTTTGAAAAAGTTGAGTTGCTTTTGTAAACATTCAAAATCCTTTGTTATTGATGCATTTTACTTTTCAAGTCGATTTAATGCAACACATGCGGCAATTTGGGATTGTTGGTCTTGAAGTAATGAACAAGATCGGATGGGGCAAAGGTTCATCTTGTTCAGCGTGAGTCACAACATGATCATTATTTAGATCCTCAAGTATGACCACGGAGTCAATTTGATTATCAAGGGAAACTGGTTGGTCATATTGATCGTCAAATATAACTCGGGTCTAGTTGAAAATCGTCGAATGAGATGTGGATGACTCATTTTGAACATTCCGAGCCTTGCGGATCACGGATGTTGGCGGAGATATGAGATCGAGATAAATATGGTTTGTTGGTGCACGAGACAAGCCATCGATTATCATACCTGGGGCCGTGTCACATGTGTATGCGCTGCATATTAGCCATCAACATAACATGGTGCATTGGCACGCAAGTCCTCCATATCATCATCACGAGTCGGCATTTGCCATAAAGCTCGTTCTTTATGCGTAGAGTTCCACCGGCTTCATCCTTAAGAGCCAAAAGAAGAGCCTCTTTGAAATAAGCATTGCCCTTAGTCCTTGGCTTTGGGCATGCATTAGCCAGGTGTCCCTTCTCATTGCGGTTGTAGCATCGAAGACCATTCAACCCATCTTTGAGCATTTCCCTGTTCCACCACTTGAGCTCATTGTTATTCCTACCCAGCGGCATTAAACCCTTGACCACCGCCCATCGGCGACCATAATCGCGATTACGAACTTCAACACCGTCCATTGTTCACGCGGCTTGAGTCCGTGTGTTAGATGAGGAGCGAATCTGATTGTTGGATTTGTTGGTATAACGGCTAAAGGCATTAGCAATCATAGCAAATCCTTGTTACATATGCTTGAGCATTGTTGTTGTATGGAACCAATTGATTTTGTTGAGGTTGTTGTTGTGAAGGTGTGTTTGTAGCATTTGGTTGAGTTCTTTGGTTGAGGAGAATAACGGTTTTGAGCATATAAGGCAAGTTGTTGTTGATTTTCCGGATGTGTTGGTGGAGCAATTTGAGCACGGAGAATCCTTTCCTGATCAACTTCCTTTTCATGAGGTTTCAAGTCAATTTTAACAATCCGTAGGTAGAATGATGCATGTTCTTCGCTTGGCGGAGAAAAATGACATACTTCTCCCATTCAGGACCAAGACTACTTAGGAACTTAGTATTCCGCAATTCTTGGCATGATGATGTTGTGTTTATCCAAATCATTGATGATGTCAGAAAATCTATGATGATAGGACTCTAGTGTCTCTCGAGGTTCAATCATGAAGTGTTCATAAGCCAAGTAAATTTTGGATTCCAAATCCTCTGATTGAGTCTGAGATCCTTCCATAAGAAGACGAATATGATCCCACATTTTTTGTGCAGTCTTTTGAGCATCAACACTACGAAGAATTAGGTTTGGTAATCCTAAGAGGATGTATTCCATTGCAAGTTCATCAGCTTCATAGTGTAGAAGTTACGTAGGATTTAAATGCAACTTGATAGCAATGTTGGTTTGTTCATCTCTTGGTGGAATGGCATTTGGATCTCGGGTACAATGATAGTAGGCATCTCAAATGGACCTTCTAAGATAACCTTCTTTAAGAACTTTCCATGTGGCTTCTTAGATCACAAAACCTAAAGAACCTTATCACCCATTGATCATAGTTTCTGGAGTGAGCATTGGAGGTCTATCAAGTGATCCGGCCTCATGAATTGATTGTTGGTTGCTTAAAGCTTCACACATCTTTGCAAACCAAGTGGGTTCCTTCATAGTGTTCCTTGATGGATGTTGATTGAATTCATTTGTGTGCGGTTGAACTTGAGGACTTGGTGGTGGTTGAACCATTTGAGGTTGTGGATTTGCGGCAAGTTGTGGAGTATGTTGTTGATAAATTGCTTGTTGTTGATTCCATTCTTGATGTTGTGGACTTAGTTGTTGTTGTCGTTGAGGATAAGTGTAAGGGAAATAGTTAGAGTATGGTGGTTGTGACATGTTGAAAAACTTGTGTGGTAAAATGGATCTTTGTAGTCGAATGAACCTTTGTTGATGAAGTGTCCTTAGGCGTAGAAAAGACAAGAACCAAGTAGCACTTAAGCGTAAAAAACACCAAAGTTCAGCGTAACAATGAGGAGTTACGTAGGTTTTAGCTTACGTAAGTAGGATAAAACACTAAAGTTATCGTAGACAAAAGTTAGCGTAGAAAGTTAGGTAGGATTACCTTATCGTAGACCTAAGTTTCACGTAAAGTGAATCTTATGCGTAGATTTCTAAGCGTAGTATGCTTATCTTGCGTAATTTTAGGGTTTTGCCCAAATGATCTTTTACACTTCGATTAAAAGATATCCAAAGTCGGCGTATTTTGGACTTATCCAAGTAAGAAAACGGAATAAACAGAAAATGAAGATCAAACCAAGGAAAATCTTACGCGTAATTTTAGGGTTTTGATATGCGTAGGATTACTCGTAACTTTGATTTTGCCCAAATGTGTTTCTAAACCAGATTTTTGTTATGGAATAGCTTCAATAGTACCAAAAGAACACAAAAGTGTGAGTTTTGATGTACCAAAGCCTAACGGGTTCGCGTGAAGCGACACCTACGAACAAAACAAGCTTAAAAACGTAAATCCACGCGTAAAGTTTGAAACTTTTTGCCAAAACAAGTATTTTAACACCTCAAAACATTGAAAGTACAAGAATCTTGGATTAAAAGTGTAAAAAACGAGTTTTTAAGATAACCAAAGATTGCGTTATCTTTACGCGTAAGTCACAAAATCAAAACTTCAAAAACAAACGAGTACACCCAACTATTTGGCAATTGATACCACTGTTAGGTCACTAGTTTTACAACACAAGCTTATAAAGAAAGGAGATGAGGCGATTGAACAAGTATAACCACACACACACACAATGTAGTATAATACGATTTACGCATAGGAGTATGAAAGGAAATAACTTGAACAACCAACCTTCAAATGAAGGTTTACAAGGGGTATTTATAGGAGGGAAGCTAGGGCAACACTCCTAGTTCCCTTCCTATCCTTATTGGGCTTGGGTCAAGCTTATGGGCCTTCTACATAAGCTTGACCTTAAACAAACATAAAGGCCATAATAAAGCTACCTATTACATATGCAATATAAATACTTGAAATACTGTTTAGGAGTGATTCCAACAGGAATGTTTGGAAGTGGTGGTGGAAAAGAACCTAGATGTTCTTGTAGCTCAATGGGAGCTAAGGGTGGTGAGGTTTCAAGGTCTTTGAAATTTGTGTTTGGAGAAGTGGGAGGTGTCAAAAAGGCTATTTCTTTTTGTTTTGGTTGTTGAGATCTTGTTAGAGTCTTAAGGAGTTCCAAAAGAGTGACTTTAGGTGGTGAGTTGATGGGTGATGAAGTTGGTGTACTTGTTGGTGATGAAGGAGGTGCTATAATGGAAGCATCTTGTGGTGAATTATTTGTTGGTGATGAGCCATTTGATGATGGTTTTGCTAAGCAACAAGGCCGGATGCTAATCCGTGCGGATATTTTAGAGTTTGATTGTGGTATTTTGGAAAGTGGGAGGACAAAAGTTTGGATTTCTTGAAATGGATTTTTTGCATTAGGTGATTCATCTAGGTTAAAAGACCTTTTGGATGACATGATGTTGTTTGTTTGTGAAGATGAGATGAATATGCAAGCATTTTGAGAGTCCTATATATAGAAAAATAATACATTGTAATGAATGCTTGACCCAAAATGTGGATTAAAATCTAATGATTAGATATGAATTTAAGGCATGTGATCATGAGAACACAAGCATTAAAGAACATACTCCAAAAAAAATATTGAAGTTTTCATCCAAAGTGAGAAAAATAGAAGATAAAACTAACTTCTGTCTCACGGATCCCACGGATCCTTCCCTTGAGGATCAGTCCAACATTAAAGGTGGGATCCGTGGAATTTGGTGGTTCAAATGACTCAAATTTTCCTTTTGGAAACATTTTTACCTAGTGTGTACCTATATGTAAACTATTTGGAGTTCGCGTTATCTCGACTCCTAAAAGAAAAAGAAAAATAAACTAGAAGTGAAAAAGCATACTATTATGTGTGATAACCCGAGTTCTCCTAATTCATTGTTGCTTAAATGAATGTACCGAAAACACATATTAGTTATGTGTCCTCTTTAGCATTCAAAGACCACGAGATGCAATGAAAGCGGGTTTTACTTTGTATTAATAATGAAAAGCGATTTGTCCTAGACGTGAGAAATTGCTTTTGTGAAATTGATATGGGAAGAGGTATCATTTTTAGAAAACGTTTTGAAAAGAGATTTCTATGTGCAAATAAAAACGTTTTATCCTTTGAAAAGAAGATGTGTATGTAGTTATGTGTTTGCAACTTGTACTTATTTTGAAGGAAATAAGAAAAACTATGAGTTATAAGTGAAAAACTTATCTTGGGTATTGAAAATTCCCGTATTGTTTGTAAGTTGTGCGTGAAATAGAGATCCTAGACTTTCGTAGAAGAAGAAGGCTAGTGTTTACATACCTTGTAGAGTTAAAAATAAATTACGACGATTGTTCCATGAGACCAAGACCAAGGCAAGTAGGTTGAATTGTTCCCTTCAATGGTTTGGTGAGGGCGTAAGCTATGTTGTCTTGACGCCGCTACCTTCTCAATAGAGATGTTCCCCTTTTGAACATTGTCTCTTAAGAAGTGATGACGAATCTCTATATGCTTTGTGCGAGAATGTAATACGGATTCTTGCTTAAATCGATGGCACCTTTGTTGTCACATAGAATGGCTATGTCACTTAGATGAATGTAGTAGTCAACTAACGCTTGTTTCATCCATAGTGCTTGTTGGCATGCTTTCTTGAGGCGGAGGCTTTATTAAACCGGTTGTAGATATTGCTAATGTCGTTTGTTTCTTTGAAAACCAAGATGTTAAACAACATCCCATAAAAGTACATACCCACTTGTACTTTTTTGGTCAACATAATCACTGCATGGTAGAATGCATATACAATTGTTTCTACTCGTACCCATAGGATACCATAATACCAATTGAGTCATTGTACCTTAATATATCTAAATATCCTTTTCACGGCTTCTAGGTGTGATGTTTTAGGGTCTTCTTGAAACCTAGCACATAGACAAACACTAAACATGATATCCGGCCTACTAGCCGTAAGGTAGATAAGACTACCAATCATGCCACGATATTTTGTGTTATCAGGATTCGATCTTCATCTTTTGTGAGTTTGGTGTCGGAAGACATTGGTGTCCTAATTGGTTTCGACTCTTCTAGACCGAATTTCTTTAACAACTCTTTTATGTATTTAGATTGATTAAAGAAGATACCATCTTCTACTTGTTTGATTTGTAGACCAAGAAAGAAACTAAGTTCTCCCATCATACTCATCTCGAAATCGTCATGCATGATTTTTGAGAAATCATCACACATGTCTTGTCAAATAGATCCGAATATAATATCATCTACATATATTTGAACGATGATTATATGGGACTCTCTTTTCTTAGTAAAAAGTGTGTTGTCAACTAACCCCATGGTGTAGTTGTGTTTGATTAAGAATGACTTGAGTCTATCATACCAAGCTTTTGGAGCTTGTTTAAGACCGTAGAGGGCTTTCTTTAACTTATACACATGTTTAGGTTTTTCAAAATCGATGAAGCCCGGAGGTTGAGCTACATATACTTCTTCATTAATAAAAACATTTAGAAAAGCATTTTTGACATCTATTTGATAAAGCTTAAGATCATTAGCACAAGCATAAGCAAGAAGTATTCTTATAGACTCTAATCTAGCCATGGGGGCATAGGTCTCATCAAAGTCTATTCCTTCTTGTTGGTTATACCCTTGGGCAACGAGTCTAGCCTTGTTTTTAGACACTACTCCGTTTGCATCTAACTTGTTTTTATAAACCCATTTGGTTCCTATTATGGTTTGATTACTAGGTGAAGGGACAAGTGTCCAAACATCATTAGAAACAAATTTATTTAACTCTTCTTGCATAGCCATTACCCAACTTTCATCTTTTATGGCTTCTTGTGTATTCTTAGGTTCTATGGTTGAAACAAAACAAAATAGGCTACTTTGGTTTTGAACTTGAGACCTTAAGGTTCTTTCGTTTAACTTTCCTATGACCTTATCTACGGGGTGATCTTTGGACTCTTTAATATTTATGAGTTCATTATTTGAAGATTCTTCTTCTTCTTCATTTATCTTTTTCTTTATTACAATAGCTTCACTTTCTACAATCTCGTCATCGACAAAAGGTGGAGAGGGTTTGGGTGGACTTTCATCAAATTTTACATTTAATGACTCTTCTACCTTCATTGTTTCTTTATTTAATATGGCGTAAGCTTTGCTATTAGGAGAGTAACCTAGAAAGATACATTCGGTTGATTTAGGATCAAATTTTGTAAGGTAATCTTTAGTGTTAAGAAGAAAACATTTGCTACCAAAGACTCTAAAGTGATCTAACGTAGGCTTTTTGCCTCGAAGTAACTCGTATGGAGTTTTACCTAAAATTGGTCGAATTAAGACTCGATTAAGTATGTACGTTGACCAAAACTTTTGAGGTATGGATTGCTCATTTAGCATGGTGCAACTCATTTCTTGTAGGGTTCTATTCTTTCTTTCAACTACCCCATTCGATTGTGGAGTGCGAGGAGCGTAGAAGTTGTGAGTAATACCATTAGCGTCACAAAAAGCTCCAAATTGCACTTCATTATCGAATTCCCTACCATGATCCGTTCTAATAGACACTATAGGATTTCCTAGTTGTCTTTGGATTTTCTTGCTTAATATTTTAAAATAATTAAACGTTTCCGTTTTGTTCTTTAAGAATTTAGTCCATGTGTACCTAGGGTAATCATCCACTATGACCAAAGTGTAGTAGTTGCCTCCATAACTTTGGATAGCGGATGGACCAAATAAATCCATGTGTAGTAATTCTAGACACTTAGTTGTAGACACCATGTTTTTAGCTTTGTGACTAGAATGGACTTGTTTTCCTATATTACAAGCATCACAAAAGTGATGTTCATATTTTAACTTAGGTAGATCTCTTACTAGATCTTTGGAGGATAGCGATTGAAGAAGTCGCATATTGGCATGACCCAATCTTCGATGCCATAAGGTCGAAGTATCATCCATAGAGGTAAGACAAAGTTTGTCTTTAGGTTCATTACCAATTTTAATGACATAGACTCCATGTTTCCTAATTCCTCTTCCTATGGTTATGCCATTTTTTAGTATCTTACTACCGGTTTCGGTAAAAAGTACATTGAAATTTTTATCACATATTTGTCCTATACTTAAGAGGTTAAAGTTTAGGTTTTCTACGTGACACACATAGTTAATGGTTAGAGATTTGTTAGAAATCATACCTTTACCGATGATTTTACTTTTGCTATTTCCAAACACCACATTTCCTCCATTGAAGGATTCATATGTGGATAATAGATCTTTATTGCGGTCATGTGCGTGCACCGCTATCCTTGACCCATTCATCCGGATCTAGGTCGAGGTCCTTTAAGCACCCTAAGAAACAATTAACTCAAAAGTTTGGTCCCCATTTGTTCATGGGTCAATTAGTGTTAAACATTCCATTCATGTTAGACATGTATGGATAAGGTGAATATGCATTCCATGGTGCAAAGTTTTGAAATGGAAAGCCATTTTGCATATTTGGGTTCCATCCCATTTGATGGTTACTTCTCGGGTAAACATTATTAGGTCTCCTAGATGTGTTAGGTTTTAAGAAAAATGGAGCTTTGTTTCTTGCAAAAATAGGATTATATTTTGGGGGTGGTTGTCTAGTGGTAATATAAGTTGGTTTCTTCTTATTAACAATAACAAAATCAGTTCTAGAGGATGAAGCTATGTTATTACCCATTTGTTTTGAGACCCAGGATCCCTAGTGAACACTAGCGGTTCCCTTTTGTGGGATCCGTGGGATCCGCCACAACAATGGCTTGTTTTTCTAGTGCCTTAACAAATTGTGTTTCTTTGTTTTCACTAGTTGACACATTAAGTTCTTTGAATACCTAAACCTTTTTGGTTGTTTCCGGTTTTAACACTATCCAATATCATATCTAAAGTATTAGATGTAACTGATTATAGCAATCTTAGAATCTTGTTGATCAACTAGTGTTTGAAGTTGAATGCAAAGTTCACATTCGCCACTTGTTATTTTACCATTTTATAGACGTTTCAATGTTGCTTTTAACTCTATGACTTCCTTATCTAAACGTTGGTTTTGATTTTTCAAAAAATTGTTTTTGTTAATTACTTTTAAGCTAATTCTGCAAAGTTTGTCATATTCATTATGCAATGAGTCATCATCTAGTGATGAGCTACTATAGTATTCGTGACATACCTCGTCATTTGCCATGAGACAAATTTCTTCGTCTTCCTCCTCGCTCATTCCCCACGAGCCGTTTACGAATGCTTTTTGATCATCCCGTTTGGGACCCTTACTAATAAAGTGGTTTGGGTCCTCACATTTAAAGCAAGCACGATCATCCCTTGGCTTCTCGTCCTCTTTGCTTTTCCGGAATCCTTTCTTGTCGTCATACGGTTGTTTGGCGTATCTTCCCTTCCTTCTAAAGAACTTTTTAAAGTCCCTTACCGCCATGGCATACTTCACAAATCGTCAATATCCGAAGAGGAGTTCTCTTCATCGCTTGAGGCCTTTTTGGCTTTAAGGGCAAGAGATTTGTGTTTCTCTTTCACCTTTGAGACTTGGAATCTTTAGCAAGGACAAGCTCATAGACTTTTAAGTTGCCTATGAGTTCATCAAGGGTGAGGATTGTAAAATCTTTTGACTCTTGATTCTTTGTCACCTTGGATCTCCACTTGGATGGAAGTGCCCTTAGATATCTCCTAACATGGTTCTGGCTAGAAGAAGATTCATCAAGTGCTTGTAAAGATGTAATAATAGTATTAAAATTAGCAAAAGAATGATCTATAGTTTCCTCATCCGATTATTGAAAATTGTTCATATTGTTGAACAAATAAATCAATTTTATTATTTTTAACTTGTTGATTACCTTGATGAGTTACAACTAAAGAATTCAAAATTTCTTTAGAGGTTTTAAGCATAGAAATTTTTTCGAATTCCTTTTTGGGTAAAGCATTATATAAAACCATTTTAGCTTCACTATTTTTATAATGCTTTTTCTTCATGTCATCGTTTAGTTTATCATGAGGTATGTTAACTAAATTTCCTTTATCATCTTTTGAGGTAGCTTCAAAATCGCCTTCAACAATAATGTACCAAAGGTCAATATCTTTAGACTTCACATACGTTTCGAATCTATTTTTCCAATATATAAAACCATTAGTTTCAAGTAGTGGTGGTCGTTGCATAGATTGCCCTTCCTTGTAATTTTGAGAACCCATAGTGATCGAAAAGTTTTTAAAATACTGGTTTACTTTAAAACTTTTATAAACTTAGCTCTTGATGCCAATTGTGGAAAACTAGAAGGGGGTTGAATAGTTTTGCCAATTTTAAGTTAGTTTCAAAACTTTAGATTCGATATTATGTGAAATCGTATGGATGAAGAGAAAGTATAGATCTAATGATAATGCAAGTAAATAAAGTAAAGCAAGGGATAGAAATGACACTACCGATTTATAGTGGTTCGGCTACAAGGACACCTTCCTTGCCCTACTCCACTCCCCGAGTCACCTACTCGAGAGTTCAAGCACTATGTCAACAAACTCCTTCAACTTGGCGGAGAAGCCTTCACAGCGTTGCTTACACCTTTTAACGGTACAAAGCTAAATACGAGTCCGTAACTACATTGGACCAAACCAACCACGACTATTACACAACAACTATATGAAATATCAAATACAAGATCTTTGCTACAGAAATCTTGTGGAGGAACAAATCAATCAAGGACCCTTGCTTGGATGACTTGTAGAATGCTCGTGATCTCGCCTTAGAGAAGGACCTATATGAGAATCACTAAAGAAAGAAAAAAGAACAACTCTCTAGATCAAGTGATCTTTTGTTAGAAGAGAATGAGAGTATATGAGAGAATTAGTAAGAAGAGGGTGAGTTAGAATGAAGAAATGACTCTCTATTTATAGGCAAAACTTGCCATTTTGGGATCCCACGGATCCCTCCCTTAAGGGATCCGTCTAGCGTATAGCTAGGGATCCGTGGGACGCTCCTCTTTGCCCATGGGTTTTTTGGTTATGGGTCATGGGTCATGGGTTGGTCCATGGGTATTTCTTTAGATACAATGTATCTAGTCAAGTGGGTATGGGTCAATACCATGGGTTATGGATATGATCCATGGGTTGTGATTTTTATCCATCATTTTAAACTATTACAACAAATGATTTATTACAACAATTTGTATTAAGTGACTATATGTAAATGCTTTACAAAAATAACATGCATCCTTATAGTTTTACTTATGATAACATTATATTTGTTATCAACAAAACACAAAGATGTCGCAAAATATTAATAAACGTTTTTACGGTTTATTTGTATTAACACTTACCATTTGATATTTATATCGCCGTTTATAATAATTTAGCGGTATTTAATATTCATACCTGTGTACGCATAGATCAAACTTTTAAATAAGATAACATAAATCCTTATTTAACGTATATAGTAAAATGAAATTTTAATAGATGAAAGTATAAAAACTAATACTTATTTTAAAAATATTTAACGTATATTATATATTATATACTAAAACTCATTGGGGATGAGCATGCCGCATGAAACGATGCAAGCATGAGCAGAAAGGCATAAAAAAAACTTTAGCAAATTCATTCCCGTGAATAAAATGATCGAGGGCAATGCACTCCCGTCGCAACGCGCGGGTTAACCCGCTAGTTAAAACTAATTCGTATATTTACAAAATTTTGTAATCTTAATGGATGAAAGTCTCAAACTAATACTAATACTCATGTAATTGTAAACGAAGTTTATATTATAAAGTGTAGGGGGCATAAATTGTAAAGGGTTATTTGTTTGTTATCTAAAGTTATTAAAAAATATGAAGACTTGTAATTTTACACTTAATTCTATATAATATATTTAGTGGTGAAAGAAAGCGTAGAAATTTCATGAGGTCGAGTACTAAATTAAAAGCTCATTTAATAAAGCGAAGCTCGAGCATATACCGAGCTGGAAGCATCTAAACGAGCTCTAGTATAATTTTTGTATATATATATATATATATATATATATATATATATATATATATATATATATATATATATATATATATATATAACTTCTCCTATTCCTATATCATATCTTACGTAATTTTCATATTGTCTTTTCGGCTTAAGCCACATAATATTACTAGTAGGATTTTACATTGTCTTTGTACTCTTTTCCTCTAGCGATTTCGCTTCTCATATTCATTGCACAGGTAACTTTGGTTTTTTTTAAAAAAAAAATCTAAATTGTTGTATTGACTTAGTTTGTTGGTATTTTTTGTATTTTTTATATAATATGGATTTGGCTACCAACTGATATATAAATCTGTAAGTATTAAAATCGTTTTTTTTTCCTTATGCATATATTGTATCTAAAAGGGAGAATTGCATATATATCCTTCTAAAACTTCAAAATTACACATGTATCCAAATCAAACTCATAATTGCATATATATCCTTCTTAAACATTATAAATATCATACATATCCAAATAATTAATTTTTGCATATTTAAAACACAAAAATTCATAATTAACAATACAATTACCGTTATACCCTTATTTTTCTTTATCTTCTATTGAGGGAGAAATCAAACCACCATGTTCTTATCTATTCCAAAATATGTGTTGGTTCAAAGGAAACTTCAATGTTATTGTCTCAAAAATCAATTTCATTACATAACAAAAACCCATAAATTTCATTTCAGTGTCCACCTAAACTTATTTCACCAACCCACAACTTTTATCCTTTACATATTGTAAATGAGTTTTTGCACAACAAGTATGTTGATTCAATAAAAAACATTAATAACTTAAAACTATATTCACTTGTCCAACAACAAACACTTAAAATCGGTAATTAAAGTAATTGTAATGTCATACAGTAGTGGGTTATGTTCGTAGGCAAGATGATGAACAAATATAAGGATATAATGGTAAATACATGGTTAGTTATGACTTTTTTTTGTTTTAAATATGTGAAAATTAATTATTTGAATATATATGATATTTATAATATTTAAGAAGGATATATATGTAATTATGAGTTTGAGTTGGATATATACGTAATTTTGAGGTTTTGGAAGGATATATATGCAATTCCTCCTATCTAAAATGATTAACAAGTTCGTTAACGAGCTCAAACACGAGCCGAGCTCGAGCTTTATATAAGCACATCATAAATGAGCCGAGCCCGAGCCGAGCTTGAGCTTTATATATCATAACACGAGCCAAGCTCGAGCTCAAAATTTAAGGCTCGAAACGAGCTTGAGCCCGAGCTGAGCCTATATATAAGGCGGGCTCCGAGGCTCTGCGGGCTTCGAGAGCGGTTTCGACTCGTTCCACCCTAAATATATTTAAAATTCAACCACTAAAGTTTTATTAATTACTTCATCTTTTTTTAAGTTTTTGTTTTCATAAATTTGACACCTATATTTTTATGTGTTTTTTTCCTCAACTAAATTCTCCACAAAATTTATTAAAGTTTGACCAAAATCAATTCAATTTTGACCATTTATTGGCCAATCATATTGCTTGATTTCGCATATGTGTCAAAATCGAACTCTCCTATTGGACCAATTTTTTTTTCAATAAGAAAGATTTTGCAAAATAACTCCGAAATGATGTCATTCTTTTATTATATAAAAGATATGTAATAAAAATTATATCAATGGAAATATATTTAAATACTCAATCCATTCATATATTTTTTCATCAAGAATTATATAACACAAACAAAAATATTTATAGTCAAAGTTAAAAAAAATACCTAAAAAAATCAAAGTGAACAATTAATATGAGACAGAGGGAGTAATTGTTTGCTAATTTTAGATTCAGTTTGGTTTATTGTTATGAATCAAAATCGGTACGGCTTTGATAAAATGTTAGAATCGCTATGTGTGTTAGTCATGGAATCAATTGGTTTTGCCAGACAGATATGGTCATATGGGTATCATGCGCATCTATCTATCTATATCTATATATATATAATAAACAAAGGTTTTTTTGAAAATTTGACACCTTATTTGAACGTTGTTTGAATGCTTCTTAGTGCAAGCTACTTAATCGGTCAAAGACTAGATTGTTTGATAAAAAAAATTAATACCTCTAAATTATTCTATTTGCCACTGAACGATTTTGCTTGGGCTGGTTCCCCTAAACCATTCAGCACCCGACATTTTACTCATGCACCCTTTTGTTGTATTTGTCCATATTCACATTCAACTATTTAAAATTCATTATTTATTTATTTCAGGTATAAAAATAAAATATGGGTCTCAAGTCTCATTAATAAAAGAGATTTGATATCTCTTTTATTATTGTGTTTAACGACAACCGGTTAATTGTTTTGTTTTTCTAATAGAAATGCGTAATAACTATTTTACTTTCATCGAAGTTTTATAACTCGTCCTCATATGTGTTAACTTTAGTACCGTGTAAAAGTGATAACCAAATACCAAGAACATGAATAGATCAAATAAAACTACTACGTCATATGAGAAAGATAATACTTTACATATTTATGTTTTATTTTATATCTATGTGTTAGTATTATTGTTCTATTAAATTTAAAGTAGTTACCAAATAGTAACAATAATTCACTCTTCATAATGTGTACTTTTTAAAAGGAAAAACAATAAAAAATCATCATATATAATACAAGGTTAAATATGTAATTTTGTGTCATTCAAATTAGTATCCACAACGGTTACCAAACATATCACTTTCATTCATAACCAAGTTTATACAGAGCCTATGTACTATTCAGAGTGTAAAATCATTCAACACTAAATTATATGATTTTATCAAACAGTCCCTCAATCTAGCTGGACAGCCTTGCCACCTCATAAAAGCCACGTGTAAATGCCACATAAGATGAAGTTTGTAGGCACAATTTCTTATTACTCCATATATATAGAATTACTTAATTTAGTTTTTTCATATATCTTGAGCTCCATGCATTTATATGACAAACCCACTCTTGTCATGTATGTGGTTGCATGCCATCCTTTCTAATATATCTTAGTATACTAAAGACCGAAAGTAATTAATAAGTGATGAAGAGTGTATGCAAACTCATATTTTTTTTAACTCTTGGTATTATGCAAGGGGTAAACCAAATTGTTATATCTTTTAGTGAGATTTGATGGGTCTTAATGTGC
This sequence comes from Chrysanthemum makinoi, assembly GCA_910596185.1. Lineage (NCBI taxonomy): Eukaryota > Viridiplantae > Streptophyta > Magnoliopsida > Asterales > Asteraceae > Chrysanthemum > Chrysanthemum makinoi. The sequence goes on from OU343224.1 coordinate 172,658,740, forward strand.
ATTTTTCTTGTTATAATGTTATATACATTCTTATTCTATCTTAATACTAAAGTTGGTGGCCGGTGGAACTATTATATCTAACTAAAATCGTTGTCGGTGGAATATAATATGGAATATAATACACCGTTTCCTCCACCTCATCCTTGAAGGTGTGTCACCATTGCGATTCTTGTATGAGCGCCACCTGTTCCTTCTGATTTTTATACTTGTCAGATTCTTATTCTTTCTTTCTTTGTAAATGACTTTCCATGTTGCTTTGAGTTAGGGTTTCGGCTTGGCTCTTTTTTGGCTGCCTGATTTTGGACTTTGCAGGTAGTTTTTTTTAGCGGTTGCACTTAATCGAAGTAGTAGGGTTAGGGTTTCAGTTTGGGGTTTTTTTTAGCGGTTGATTTTGGGCTTTATGGTTGATTGATGTTCAATTTCACCTAACCGGGAGGATCAATAGGGTATGTAAATTTAATGTTGCTTTCTTGTATTATAGGACGAAGGTCTTGCGCAATTTGAGTTTTTCAGCCTTGCTTGGCATGTTAGTTTGGTAGGCTGAATAAGTTATTAAGCACTTTGTGGTACGTAGCTTTTGTAAAGCTTGATAATAAAAGCGGAAGCTGTGATGATATAATTTTAAGCGTGTTCAATTGCATTGACCAAATTTAAGATTGTCGATACTTGTTGGCGGGCAACTTTTAAAGTTTGCGACCATCTTCCTCAAGTTAGCGAGTGACTTATAAAGTTTGCAGCCACATCGGACTAATCATTTTTATTCGATTGTTTACAAATCTAAGCCTCACGAAATGCGGGGTTTGCTAAATTATATATGACCATCTTTTTACCACAGGTCATGGGTTTTAGTTTGAGAGTATAATGTCAGTCATATAGTCACAATAAAGAGATGATAGATTTGATCGGTTATTCTTTGGATGTTCGACCGTATTCGGCCAAGAAAAACTGATACTATTACTGGTATATTGGGATTGATTTTTCTTAGTCGAATACTGATCACAGCTTATGATCATGGCTGATTTTCTTATGGTTAGTTTTATAAGTGGGACTCGGTGTATTTACTTAGTTGTCGTTTACGAGGTTGAGAGGTGCATGTGTGTACATGTGTTTTCAGTTGTCTCGGTTTTTAGAATGCTTGCAAGCCCTTTTTCAAAGGGTGACATTTGTTGTTTTTTCTTTCTTCATTAGCCTTATTGCTCTGAACCACTGTCTAAAGATGGTTATTATGAGTGATAAAAGTAAAGCCCGCAAGGGGCTAGATGTTGCAAAATGTAGAAGCGAATACGGTACGTGTGTTCAGCCTGCATGGGTTCATCGCGAGGACATTTTCAGGGTTAGGCAAGCGTGTCATGCGATTGTGGGTTGTTACGTGTTCAAGAGCATTCTGGACGTGTGTTTGGTATTAAGGGGAAGATTGGTTAAGGTTATCAGTGATTTACCGGGGCAGTGTTACCTTTTGAAGAAAGCTGTTTCAGATGCTGGTGAAGGGTGTGGTACCTCAAAGGCTAAAGTAGACACAGATGTTTCTTTTGGTGGGCATGCTATCTCTTTTGCTCAGCGTACGTCTGATCGGCGCTATGGTATGTACATTGTTAGAAGCTTTGCACTTTGCTGGTTGGCGCCTGTGTCATTCATCATCTGTTCTGAGATACTACCTTTTATTTTGTCGCATGCTATAATCAGTGAATAGTTTATTGCAGGTTACGCCCGTTTTCCAGTAAACCTAGATTTCGAGTCAGGAACTGCTTCCTATGTGACGGCTGTCGATGATGTTTTAGCCACGGGTTCCTGCGTTGGCTTATCCGCTGGTAGTATGACTGTCGGAAGGAGTACTAGGTAACGTCGTGGAAATTATGTGTGCCCTTTGACTGAGGCTCTCAAGAAACAGCAATTAACATTGGATGAGCCAGGTACGATGCTTGGGAACATTGTTTTCCATCCTTTATTTCTAAACTTTTTCAACCCGTTTACTCATTGATTTGTTCTTTCCCTAAATGTACACTGAATGTAGACTGCATGGTTCTAGCTGTGCTTTTTCTATTTTGCAGGCCGTTTGTTTCTGTGTTACGTTAACCGAAAGGATGTGATGATAGAATTTGAACGTGTCCAACTGGGTTTGACCAAAGTTGAGATTCTCCGTACGTTGGCGGGGCAACTTTTAAGGTTTGCGTACCATGTTCGCCTGGCAGGGCAACTTATAAATTTTGCAGCCACATCGGACGTATCCTCTTTATTCGGTTGTTCAAAAATTTGAGCCTTACGAAATGCCGCCTTTCCGAAATTATATAATGAGATCTTTAATTATACATTTTATTGGTATTCGGCAAACGGGCGTTGCGAACATTATTCGGCCAGGTAAAACCAATCCTATTACTGGTGTATTGGGATTGCTTTTTCTTGGTCGAATACTGATCTCCGCTTGTGACTGGTTGCCTGTGGAACTATTATATCAATTTAATGTGAAGGTTGGTGGAATAAGATAGGCCTTCGAAATTGCGTGGTCGGTAATCGTATATTAGCCACGTTCAGTGCGCAAAAAAAAAAGAAAGCAATGAAAACGGGTTGGGTCACCTCCTAGACAATTTAACTATCACTTTTTTTAGGACTGGCCTTCTTTTACGTAGATGTGGGCTTATATCTACTCGGCTTTCTTAGTGTAACGTATACACGGTGGTTTTTTGCTTCATTTTCCATACCGTTCCAGAATTTTATATACCTTAATTCATCTGTGTGACAACTGGCAATTTAGGGAGTCTATTTTAGGTAACCGCATTACGTTAAATTAAACTGAGATTCGCCTTTAACGCTATTTTATAAACCGTGACTTGATTTTATATCGTCGATTGGTTTTTACGGTTTATTTCATTATTAAATGAGTTATCGTATGCGTTTTAACTCTATTTGGTAGGCACTATTCGATTCTGCACTAGAAAAGCCTAAAACAAGAGTTATTGTAACTTTTAGACCGTAACTCAAAAATTGACAAATAAATAGTCAAAACTCGTGGAAAAATGTAAGTAATGATGTTGGAAAGTGAAATAAATGTCATGGGACACTCGGGGGACGATATGTGAGCTCGGGAATGGGTAAACGAGATAGATATGAAAATTTTCAACCCGAACCCCTCCCTTTTTGTGTGTAGCCGCTCTCCTCCCCATTTAATTATTTTGAGGTCCTTATGTCCAAGTATAAAAAGGCCTCACCACCCCTCATTTCACCCATTTGTTTCTCTCTCTAAAACACACACACTACACCTTTTCTCTCTCTACCTTTCTCTCACTAGAAACCCTAATAACAACTACCACCACCGCCGGCCACTATTTCGGCCACCACGGCTTGCCGGCGGCGCGTCACCCTACACCACCACCACCATCTTAAAGCTCTCTTTCTCCTCTTTCCAACCATATATCATACACTCAATTTGGACTTCATTAACACCTCCAAATTCAAGAATTAAGATTCGTACTTTTAGGGTTTCTAAATATTTCAAAGGGCTTTTGCAATTGGAGATTAGAAAAGGTAAAGGGAACATGTTTTGAGCTTGTTTGGGTGATATAAACCCACGAATTTCAAATTAGGGTTTCGACCCATGAATGAAATTTGGGGCTTTTGGGTGGAACATGAAATTAAAGCTAATTAGTGTTTAATGGAACAAGTAATTAGTGCTTGGTACATGTGTGGTGCATTAATTTGATGGGTTTTGCATTTTAGGGTTTAGTTGCATGTTCTTGGTTGATGATAGTTGATGGGTTTTATGTTTAGATAGTGTTTGAAGCTTGAATGATTTGATTTGAGTGTTGTAGATTGGATTTGGTGATGTTTGGTTGTGGCATATGGGGCGTACGCACCAAGAAGCCCACGATGGGGTCTTGGTTGGTGTCGTACGTGGCCTATGTTGGTCATGGGTTCGAGTCGGATTGATTTGGTAGCTTATTGATTGGTTTAGTTGAGGTTTGGATGAGACACGTCGAGCCGAAAAGCTTTAGAAGCTTGTTTGGTTCACGGGTTCTTGACCGCAACCGTCATCATGACCATTAGGGTCATAACATTGGTTTCGAGTATAATTGGTTGATTGATTGGTTGGCGAGATTGTTTTGAGTTAGTTTGGGATTGAATTGCGGCGTTATGACTTTTAATTATGGACTTGATATATATATATATTGTGACTTTGAGCTACGTTGGCGTCACTTTGACTTTTTAGTCAATAGTTGACTCCGACAAAGCCGTAACATGGACTTTAGTATAATTTGGACAATTGATTGATTAAAAGCCGAGAAGTTATGACTCGTGCTTGTAGACTCGAAACGAATAACGTTATGAGATTTATAATGGGATTTGACGAAATATATATTATATATGAAAAGGATGATAAAACTATGAAATGTAAATAATAATGGGCTTTTGTACCAAAAATATCAATAACAAGATTTATCTTGTTATTTACTAGTTTTAAAATGAAACTAACGACTAAATTGGAGAGGTTTTGTAATAAATAAATAATTAACGTTTCGAGTACACGTTTATCAATAAATGTCAATTGTGGACCTTTAATGTTGGATAAGTAATTATTTAATTGCATTATGTGTGCATGGGTTGCGGATAACCTAACGTTAATATTGTTGATCCACGTGGGTAGCAGACTTATTAGGTTGACGAATCTAATAAGAGCCCGTTAGGTACGATGGGTAACCTTATTAATGGGCGACTTATGCTTATGACTCTTTAGGATACGATTGATTTATGGGATAATAAGCGACACGAATAAATGAATGAGTTTATCGAGTTGACGAATTCGATAAGGTCTACTGTTTATTCCGAAACTTATTGGACTATGGAGCTTATCGCTTAGACGTCTCATTGTGTCGCATTGAGTCACATATTGTGTGAGTTGGATCACTTATTGTGTTGAATTGAGTAGCATATTGTGTTGCATGGAGTTGCATATTGGGTTGCGAAGCGAAATATATTGGTTGTGGAGTGCATTCATGGCATCATATTGAGTCGATACACCCACATGAGGATACCAAACACTAGGATTAATGGTGAAACGAGACGTTTTTGGAAATAAAGAAACGAAATATATTGGGATAGATAACGTTGATTTTGAGGAATATGTATATTAAGTTGGTCTACATTAATAGGTTGTTCCGAGTCGATAGTTGCCTTTGTGGCTTTGTGATTTCGTATCTTACGCTAGTGATATTTGTGCGTTGATTGTGCGTTGATTGCTTGAGGTGAGTTTCATAGCCCCACTTTTATATATACGTTTTAACTACGTTTTGAACTATTTTGGGGTGAGAATCATGCTCTGTTTTTGGACCGTTAAAACTATTTGGATTTGCTTATATGCTGACTGAGTAGATAGATGTGCGATAGTTGTTGCCTTAGTCTAGGTTCTACCGTGCCTAACTAAGAATAGACTTCTATCGACCTAGCCGGGGTTGGCAATGTTCTAGAGGTTGCCACGATAGTGCTGGACTAGAGTCGCAGGGGCCCGAGTGAATGATTATGTGATTGGAGATCCGGGTAGGATCGGTGTGTGAAACGGTATTTGCCTATCTAGGTCATGCATAGCAAATCAACTCTTACATGTCCACTATGATTTTGTTGAACTTAAACCTATGAACTCACCAAATAGTGACCTTTTAGCATGATTTCTCTGGTATTTGAGAGATGTTTGGATTACTTGATGTGTGGAAGCTTGGCATGGAGGCGTGGTTCAAGGATCATTTTCGACTCTGATAAACAATGGGGACCTATTTTGTTAAACTATGTTTTGGGCCTAAATTTATATCTTCGGATTAAATGTTTGAATATTTGACTTGGGATTGGTTTTAAATGGGTAAATGGTTATCTTTTATTTTACTTGTGTGCGATACCAATCCAAAAAGTAACGCCCCGAAAGCTTGATTAAGTCTTCCGATGTACCGAGATTTGGGGGTGTTACAATCTGGGAGGGAATTTGTGAGGTTGCTGAGATTTGGCATGCATTAAGGGTGTTGTTACTATGATTTCTTTGGACCTGGTATTGGATGTTTTTGTTGTGCGTTCGTTGTAGCGCAACTTAACTTATTGTTTATACACCATTTCAGTCCTTGTGGTTACAAGTATTTATTTTCAGCTTGAGTTTCGTTGTTCTTTTTAAGATTATCAGTAGCTTTGTCGGGATGCTTTTGGGTAGCATTGTGCTAGGCCAGTTATGTTACACGCACGACTACAGTTATGTAGGTCGCTTGCCATAGCTACTTTATACACGTATCTGAGGTTTTGAAATACACTTCTATCCACTGTGCTGGATGGAAATGGTACCGTGCATACGAATTTTACTCTTCTCCCTTTCGATTGGCGATGATGATAATATGCTCACCATAGCACATACATTTTATTAGCGGGCATCGTGGCATGGCAGTCATATCGAGTGTATGGCTGCAGCCATGTTGCTAGCATGTTGTAGCTATCGTATACGCATATCTGAGCCTCATTTGGTGTCAACATCCATGTGTTTCTATGGATTACGAAGGTTGTACCCACAGGTTTTCTGTTTTGCAGACCGTTTGTTTTTTCGTTGGCATAACCGAAAGGCTGTGATGATAGAATTTGAACGTGTTCAGGGCAGAATAGTGCAATCTTCATTTGCTAATATTGAGACGGGATGTTTAAGATATTACCCGGTTTTGATCTTCCCCTCGAATTCCTTTTGTTGTGACAACGGTCTAGCAATACGCCTGGTGCAGGCCTTTGCACAAAGCCTCTTAAAGCAAAGAAAAGGAATTTGAGAGGCCGATCAGACAGGTCTCACTATCCTGAACATCACGTGTCAGCATTATCAAGTGACGATTGAAGTATACTTCCAAGTGGAAAGATTCGACTCGATGACGCAACGATCTTCAGGTACGTAATGAAAGTATCATTAACGCAGTACAACCTAACTCTTGATATACGCACTTCCGTAACTTTAATTATTTTTTATGGTAAACGTTATTCGAATTAATCCAAGCATATGTACGCCATACAGGGATTGCCATGATGTCGAATATTTTTAACGGGAGGCGGCAGTAGAGGGAAAAAAAAGGGCCAGCGATGTAATAACATTCATTTCCCGGTATGAAAAGCAAGAGGTAAATGACGCGACAATTTATGCTTCACTTTGTATTTGCTTATAATGTGTCGATAATATGCGTTTCGGTATAATGAGAAACCTTTAAAATATTTACACCCAAAACTTTCTTCTGTGTTGTAATTTTGGAGCTCAGGTTCCGTGTTTGAAAACACGTTGAAATCAGATATCCTACTACGTGTCTCATGAAAGTTTTAAAAGGATTGGATTTGCGGTAAGTTTTTGGTTTCCTTTTTTTTATCTTCCATCTCTTTAGCCATTTGTTTGAGCTTACAGTGCACGAACAAACTATAACATTTCAGATTGTTTTAGTTTTTTTTAAGAATTTAATGCAGACAAGAATTATTACGTTTATGATAAAAATGCTTGTCGTACTTGTCGGGCCTAAAATGGTGCTACTACCGTGTTTTTGTAAGCTTGAAAGCCGGCTAACAGAGGTACGTTTGGATGATTAAATATGGGCTGGCATGGGTATATCTGGGTGGCGAAACAGGGAATGAAATATGTATGTTTTGTTGCTGAAATGAGGTACGCAAATACTATAAACTTTCTGACTTTACATACCGACTGCCTTCGAACACTCATAATTATGATCTGATATGTGTTTTGACATGGTGTTTGACTGGTGGCTAAACCGGCATAACAAAAGCGTGGGTTATCTTGCATCGTCTGTCTGAGAAGCCGCTTAAATCAGGCGCACATTTGTAAAGTAAATTTGGGGCTGCGATAAGATAAAGTTAGTCTTTTACACGTCGTCGCAACTAAATCTCTTTGCTCGCGTAAATTAATTGTTTTCATCAAACACTGGCTTTGGTCTGCAGGAGTTCCTCATATTTGATGTGAATTCAGCCGTGAAGATTCAGTAGAAGCAGTAAATGGCACGTCGCCATAATTCCGGTTTCGTCGTAGAATTTCCAAAGAATCAGTTGCTCCTAAAGTTGGTAGGTCTGTTCAAATTGCTTTTAGCTAAATTGATAGGTAGCATGCGTCTGCGGGTGAACTTCCTCTGCTTTACCCTAGTATTCTATTCATTTTAGGGATGCTGTTAGCTTTTGGATCTTCCAATAATACATCCACAATGCACATATACTTATCCTAGCGTTATATCTTATGCAGGCCCTCTTTCACTTCTGTTATTGCACGTCTGACAGCTAGAGCTTCTGAAAACATGCACGTTGTTTTATGAAGAGCGTCCAAGTAACCCGATCAATGATCTTAATATAAGTGTAACTAATTCATGTTAAATTGCACACCCGAATTATTCAATGTACATATACTAAATGCAAAACATACAATTTAGAATTTTTTTTTTGTCATCACCTTGCTCCTTGCTTAATAAGTATGCTCGAAAAAGCAGGCTAAAGTTATTGGCGGGCTATTAGGCACAATGTCTTCGCTGTCTCAAAAAAATTCTATCTTTAAAATAAAACTGATGGCCGGTAGGGTAGATAATTTTATATTAGGTCATTTGTTTTATATGTATATACTTATCCCCTTCCTTTAAAAATTACGCATTTAAAAAAAAAACCCCGTGAGAAACCACCCCCCAAGGCGTTTTTCCTCGTTGAAAGTAAGAATCGGGGATGTATAAAGTTCCCAGTTGCGTATTTAAAATGTTGCAATTAGTGACCACATTATTTAATGTTGTTATTATTTGTTAGGCTGTTTGTTGATCACAATATTTGTGTTCTTATATAGTTTGTCACATTTTTGTTATGTTCTAGTATAATGTTGTTGGATTGAAGTCATGATTTGGTCAGTATAAACAAGTGTTGTTAGTTCGTGATCACTAATTATAGTAATTTTTTATGTTATTCAGCTACTTCCATTCGAGGTTGATAGGCATTTTATAACTACATTTATGATTATTTGCATGTTATTTATTTATTCATTCATTTATAGGTGCTCTTATAGCCTTGCTATGGTAACAAAACCATTCTCATAAAATTAATCTATGTGTTTATATAACTATATGTGAATCTTTTTCAAAACTTTTTGTTTGTACTATACGTTTAAACAACATCGTGAAAATGATCTCTAGTTTATGGGTATTTATGATCGATCATCAACAGTATATTCATGGCTAGAGATAATTATGTTTGTGTTATAACTTTTTGTGGATGATGTATAAATTCAATGCGCTACACGGGTGTAAATGTCATCTATCTCATTACAACTTTTTTGGAGTGGTACAATTTGTATTACGGGGTATTTTAACTAATTTAGTTGTTTATACTTTAAAATGATTACCCGTCAACATGAAATTTCAAATGCATATATAGATTTGATTTGAGTTTGTCCTTTCAAATTTTAGAGGTAAATTAAATGAGCATTGCGGTGTTGTACTTTTTAAAATTATATTTATACATATATGTTTTATGGACTCACCATTTTACAAATCAATAAATCATTGTCATGTTGATTAAAGCACAAATTCAGTCATATTTTTAGACATTAAATCATTTTCCTTTAACTATTACATTTGCTTTCTAATTATGTTTTACATACAATTTATTTTTACTCTTATTTGCACGTTTAATTTTTATTAGTGTTGTACAAGTAATTTACTATTAGCAGCCCGTGATTTATCACGGGTTTATAAGCTAGTTATATATATATAAAGATGGAGTCTCACTAATTAATGTTAAGTGTTAATTATTAAATTTTGATAAGTTTTGTAATATTTGTCAAAACTATAACAATAAATTAATTTCCTAAAAGCTTCTACACACATCTTCATTCAAGCATCAAAGTATCAAAGGGTTGCAAATTTATTCGGACACATACATTAAGGGCGCGTTTCTTTTTTCCTTATGGGAAGGGAATCGATTCACTTATCATTTAATATTATTTCTTTTTCAAGTGAGGTCCATATTTTCCTTTATTCGGTCTGTGTGAATGAGAGTGATGAAATTAGTATCCTCCACAACAAGAGGCATATATAAACATGGGACCCACATGGACCCACTTGTCTCTTAATCTAAAAATAATAATAATAAATAAATAAAATGCCTAAGTCTCTTTCTTAATTAGTAGCTTTATGATCAAAACTAAGTAACTAGAAGAGACCATTCGTATTCTTATAGAGGGCTACATTCTACATATTGTTAGTATAAATAGTTTTGTTTACATGTCAAACGATATGTTAATCCAAACGAAAACACGATAAAAACTCCAACCACTTGAACATGGTCGCATACCGAATATGCATAAAAACCATTCATCAACTAAGCTACAAGCAATGACGGATAAAGAAGATTATGACAACTTTGTTATGTAGATGTTTCGTCGTCTACATTGTATCATTGAAGTTTATGATAATTCTATTATGTTATTTGATTAGTACTTTTATGAGCCACATATAAAGAGTTTGAGATATGTATCGGTATTGGGTTGTTATACTTATGTTTTGTTATGTTAGCACGACTATTAGTAATTTTAACGAAAGTATTACGGTAGGTGATTTGTCATTAGATAATTTGATATATTGCTCAATCTCTTAATATATCTCAATTATAAAGTTTTTTTAATAACTAATAATCATGTTATAGAGTATTAGTTATTCATATGTTTCAAATATTTGTTTGTGACTAGCTTTATAAAATTTTATTTGAAGTAAAAGGCAAATGAATAGCATTGTACGAAACAATGAATTGTAATGACGAAACCATGTTCTCAAGTAGTACAATATTTGATGTGACTTATTAGAAATAAGTCAAGTATTATTTGTAGATTATATGGATTTAGTATGTTAGTTTTAATATAACAATCAAATAAGTGTTTTCGGCTTAACTTGACGCCCCAATTTTACCTATGGGGAGCTATTATCTCTTTTAACGAGTGAACAAATTTGACTCACATGTTTAGTAGATTGGTCTTTGCAACGTTTTAAGGACAAGCTAATCAATTTTTATCTAAAAAAGTTGAGTTTTAGACATAAGAAAAAAAAACAATAATTTTGCATCACACGGGTCTGAATGCCACGTATAAAATGAATGATTAGTGAGACAAATAAATAATTTACATGAGTTATTTGATTATTTGGAGATAAAAAAAAAGGAATGAGACCCATGATATACTTTTAAACTAACCTATGTGATAAGGAATGAAGTATGGCTAATATTATGTTATTATAGTGATTCAATATAGTCATAATTATTAAACAAACAGTGTTATTCACAATAAAAATATTCCTTAATTGTCATTTCAAGATAACAAACACAACCTTAGTGTTATCATTGTTTTAGATGACTGGATTTTACTTGAGATGAATGAGTTGTATATGCATGGCGGTGCTTGCACATCTCGTCTATTAAATTTATGTTCAAAAACCTCGTCTATTAAATAACCATATAAACCCTAATTAAATCAATAAACTAACAATTAAATCACTAATTAAGTGATATAAATACCTCGAGATTGAATAGATCCGAATAATTGTACGGACAGGTTTACGGCTGATTAGAGTCCATTAGAATAAGTTGTTGTTTGGAGATGAGATAATAATAGTAATGAAGTTATTAGGTTTTTGTATATATGCATTGACGGTGAAGATGTGAGGGTGCGCAGGATAAAGGAGATATGGTGTGTAGGATAAGAGAGTGAAGGTGAGTAGGAGTGATTTGTATGACAAATGGTAAAATTTCAGACTATTTATTTTATCAGAAAACTTGAAATGTTACTTTTCTAACATTTACAGACTAATTTAACTCAAAACGAGAAGTTATCTTGCGTACGGTGAAAAACGAGCTCGGATGCGAACCGACAACAAACTAGCTATTGTTCACTTTAGATAAATACATTACATTGTCAATAAATTTGTTTTCACAATATTTTCATAAAAGCACTTACAAAATTTTATTTTATGAGCGTGTACTCAAAAATGCCCAATTGATTCACCATTTTTACATTTAACCTCAAACTACACACACAATATCCAAATAATTCAAATTTCAAATGTTTTTCCCCTCTTTTTTTTGTCCTAACCGGCGCCACACCACAAAACAACAACACATTCGTGTTGTCTTGATTTTTTAGTGCATAATGATCTCACCAAGTTTGTCTCTTGTGTGGAAGTCAATGAACCAATAACATAAAAACCCTAATACACTCATTTTACTCTCACAGTTTCACCAACACACAAAAACATACTCCTCCCTCTCCTCTCTTCTCTTTTACGCCACCAACACAAACATCATCACCATCATTTGCTTGGTTCTTGAAGAAATCACTTGTACTTTCAGGTTTACATCATAGTTTAATATAGTTCTTGGGTGATTTGGAGGTTATTAGGGTTCTTGAGCACACTAGATCTACAAATCTTTCCTCAAAGTTGTAAGTGTTCAGTTACTCAAAACACTTGTACTTTCATATTATTTATGGTCTTAATCTTGCTAAAGTACAAGTTATTGTGTTAATTTCTTTGAAAAACTTAAAAATAAACTATGTACATACATACATACAAATCAACATACATGCATACTAAACCCTAGATTTTTCGTATAACCATGTTTGGGTTTATTTTTGCTTAATCTTTACTTACTAAAGTCCTTGCGGTTGATTTGCGGTTTATTTCGTAAGTTATCATGTTTATGTACCTATTATGAGAATTATTGTAACAAATTGGTGGAAGGGAACCCTAGGATATTTTGGAGTTGTTGAGTTGATCATAAAATTATAACAATTGGTGAAAGAGACTATGTATAGATTAAAGGTGTTGTTTGCGGTTGAACAACTAGTTTAGGTGACGAAATATACACTTTAAGAGCCGTTGTCCCAAAACAGAAAATACACCAAATAAGACTTATAATTTGTTGGGAATTAAACGCACCAGTACTAACTGTATTAGTAATGCCAAGCATATAAACAAGGACTGCTGAAGATAACACTAACAGTACTAACTGACTTAGTACTGCTAGTACATATAGTTTTTACTGCTTATAAGACGTGTACACGTTTTGTATTTATAGAATAGATATTGTGTATATCTTATATGAATAGTTTGATAGTTATCTTGTACAGGACTTCTTGTGCTATAAAAGGAGGTCCTAGGTTAGATGTTCAATACATATCTTTTGTTAAGCTTCAAGGTTGTAAACCCTAGTAATAGTTGAGATCACTCGTATTATAATTTATAATATTGGAGCTTTTGGTTATAACATTGTTCATAACTTGTTTACTTTTTCATTCATTCACTCATACATCAAGCATATTAATCTTCTAAAGTATCAAATAGTAGATTCCGCATACTCCTTGGTATACCCTCAAAGTATCTTCAACACAAGTCTTAAGTGTTTAGATCCTCACAAGTGGTATAAGAGCCTTGGTTTCTGATAATTTGATTCAGAAGATCCTTACTTAATCACTTTGTTTTCCCATCAAGTTCATGGACATGGAGACTTCACAAAACAATGCTGCTGCTAAGTTACCCATGCTCAAACAAAATGAGTTTGAGATGTGGAGGCTCAGGATTGAGCAATTCTTTATGGTGCTGAATTATAATCTCTGGGAGGTTATAGAGAATGGAGACTCTTTCACTCCTTCACCAACTGAAACAACAGTTGATGGCAAGACTGTTACTGTCTTTAGCAAAGTTCCTCTTACTGCAGATGAAAAAATAGAAAAGAAGAATGATCACAAAGCTAGGAGCTTGTTGTTGATGGCTATCCCTAATGAACATGTACTGGCTTTAAATCAATACAAGAATGCCAAAAATTTGTTTGAGGCTATTGTCACAAGGTTTGGTGGTAATGATGCTGCCAAGAAAACTCAAAAGGCTTTGTTGAAGCAAAATTTTGAGAACTTCACTACAACCAGCAATGAATCTCTTGATATATGTTAAACAGATTGCAGAAGTTAGTCAACCAACTGGCTGTATTGGGTGTCAATATTCCTCAAGAAGACCTCAACTCCAAGTTTCTAAGGAGTTTGCTTGCTGAATGGTACATACATGTGTTTGTCTAGAAGAACAAACCAGAGATTGATACCATGACTCTTAATGACTTGTAAAACAATTTCAAAATTGTTGAACAGGAAGTTAAGAAATTTGGAGGCACAAGTTCTAGTTCTGGGAACATAGATTTTGTATTTGCTCACAACAATACCAGTCCTGAAGATGTTAATTTTGCCTTAGGAGTTAGTAGTACTAACCCTAAGGTTAGTACTGCTAGTTCACAAACTGGTCATGCTGGTATTGGTGATACAACCTTCTATGCTTTTTTATCAAGTCAAGCAAATGGATCTCTGCTCTCTCATGAAGATCTTGAGAAAATTGATGATGATGGCCTAGAAGATATGGACATTAAGTGGAATGTTGCTCGTCTAAGCATAAGGGCTAAGAAGTTCTCGCAGAGAACAGGGAAGAAGATCACCATCAATGGTGATGATACAGCTGGATTCGACAAATCAAAAGGGGAATGCTTCAACTGTCACAAGATGGGCATGTTGCTAGGGAGTGCAGACGACCAAAGCAACAGGACAACAAAAGCAGATGGAATAAGAGTCAGAAGGATAGTGGAAAAAAGATGATTGTGGAGGAGCCTTCCTCAAAGGCTATGGTGGCTATTGATGGTCTTGGCTATAACTGGAGTTTCATGGCTGATGAGGAGGAACCATCAATAGAAACAAAAATGGTGGCTACAGAGATGGCACTTATGGCTTTCTCTGACTCTGAGATACTTTCAACTAAAAGTTGTTCAAAATCATGTTCTACTTTAAAAGAATATGAGCCTCTTAGAGAACAATATGATAAGCAGAGAATAGAGCTAAATCAAACTTGTTATAATCTTGAAAATTATAAAAGAGGTTTACCTGTATTAGAGGAGCAATTAGTGCATTACAAACAAAATAAGTCTTGTTTTTCTGAAAATATTGCTTTGCTTAAACGTGAAATTTCTCATAAAGATGTTGAGATAAGTATGCTTAGAGAAGAATTGGAAAAGATAAAGAAAGCTAAAGAAAACATACAAATCAGTGTAGAAACTCTAGAATATACATCTAAAGGAGTTTCTAAAATGCTTGAGTGTCAAATTCACAATAAAGCTAAATCTGGTGTAGGTCACAAATCAGTTCCACCTCCATTTAGAGGTGTTTATTCACCTCTAGGTATTGACTTAGCACACACTGGTTTGGAAGAATTTCAAGAGCCAAAATTTGAATATGGACCTAGGACTAAAGCAAATGTGAGTCTAGAAAAGTCTGAGGTCAATGAAGCTTTTGAAAGTGCTAGTGATACCTCATTGGTTGAGGAAAATGAGTCTGAGGTTAAACTAAATGAGGAAGTAGTTAGCACTGCTGGTGTTCAAAAAGAAAATGCTAAGCCTAAAGTTGAAACTGTTAGACCTAAGAAGGAAGTAAAACAAGTTAGGCCAACAGTTAGATATGCAGAGTTGTATAGGTCAACCAGTAGGTCTCCACGACCTAGGTGAAATCAGAGAAACTAGAATAATCTCAAGTCCTAACAACTAGGCAATAAGTTTGTTATGTGTAATAAAGCTTGCTATGTTTGTGGTAGTTTTGACCATTTACAAGCTGAGTGTAATTACCATTAAGGGAAAAAGATGGTAAATGGGAATTCAAGGGTAACTGGGTATGCTAATACAAGGGTGAACACAAACAATTTTTCAAGAAATACTCACCCTGATGTAAACAGTAATATGATTCCCAGAGCAGTCTTGATGAAGTCTGGCATCAAACTGTAGGACCGAAAACATGGAAAATTTATGTGGTTCGGGAGGTCTAGGTTGATCAAAGAAGATGAAGGAATTCATCTTTCTAGTGAGTGAAAGTAGTAAGAGGGTGGAGAAGAAAAGGATACTTTTATTGATAATGAAACAATACAATAAAAACCTAATGCTTAACCACACCCTTCATGGAGAGTCATGAGGGCTATTTATAGGCTCAACACACTATTACTTTGCCCCATTTACATAAGTAGTCCCTACGGGTGCAACTTACTACGAATCTAGTCCAATTCACGTATGTGACCTTATCTTTATAAAAGAGCGAGGCTAACAATCTCCCTCCAAGATATCGTCACACGTGAATGGTTACAATGAGACCTATAAATACATAAACAAAGTAAATTACAATAATAAAACACTATGTTGACGTTATTTAAGCGCAGAGTCTCTATAGTCTAGATACTGAGGCAGACTTGAAGTTCTCTCTTCCGACGATCTCGACATTTGATCTTTGGCGCTGACGGCGCTGATCCTTGTAGCTATGAAATTCAATTCTAACGGTTTAGTTAGGTTATTACTCCCTCCTAACTAGTGAGCCTATTTCTTTTATCTGCTCCCTCCTGAACCGACAACTCTATTTCATAAAATCTCTTTAGTCTTCAACAACGCAGCGAAGAAGATAGACTCTTGATTTTAGCGCAATGGTTGTCGTTCGGGGAACATCATAACAACATAACTCACTTATTATTGCATCCAAGTTGGTAAAAAGCCCCGATGTACACACACTACTTCTCATTCTTTTGTATTAAACACAATTCCTCCATTCAATCCAATCACGGAAGATGAAACACCAACTTCTCCCTCCTGATGGTTGCGAGCTATCGAAATCATCATAATCTTGCATACATGCCATAGAATTACCTTGTTCTTGATGCAATTTGAAACCATATATTGTTTAAGCAAAAATCCATGAGAATATGTCGCAAAAATACTCTCAATACTTCTCTCAAACCAACCTGAAATCAAACCTCCTTTTGATTCACTGGCTAATAGTAATGACCACATATGGAGACAACCCGATACAACCAACTTGAAAAGGAAGTAAACATCCCAACTTTGTGACTTAATGCTTGTTCTATCTTCTTGAACAATCCACAACTCCGTGTGACACTGAGTACTACAACGAAACTCCTTAAAGTGATAGTTATACACTGTGAGCACTACAACGTAACTCCTTGATGCGCTCCAGAACAGTCAAGCTTTATCACACAAGCCTGCCACTTGTGAATGGCCGACCGTAACAAGCTTAAAACGGCTCAGGAACGAAATCAATGAAGATCTGGGGAGTATAGTGTTTCCCCGGGTCATTATGTCCCAACGAGTTGTGCAATGGATTATCAAACGTTTAGTGATCGGGAGATTGGACGGAAAAGAAGTGTGAATAGATTATAACTACAGGAAAAGCCAACAAATTACAACGGCTTAAATGCAAATTAAAGGAAATTAAAAAGATAAAATCTATTAAATAAACGCTATCACTATATTTAAAATGATGAACGTTTAAAACTTAAAACTAAAAACTTACGTTTAAATTAAAAACTACGTAACGTACAAAATAAAAAGTGAAAGTAAAGAAGGAAAATACCTACGGATATGAAAAATACATTTTTACAATCCTAATTATATAAGAAATTTATTAGAAAAGGAAAATTATTTTTAAAACTATTTAATTACTTTTTGTTAATTAAAAAGCTATTTTAAACTATTTAATAATACTCTAAAATAAAAGAAAATATGAAATAAGACTAGAAAAATAAAATTAAAACTTAGAAAAATCTAAAATATGATAAAACTAATTTTAAGACTGAAAATATATTTTTTAGACTTTTTATATATTTATTATTAATTAATTACTATTTAAATCTAATTAAAATGCTAGAAAATACTTTTTAAACTAAGAAAATTATGGAAAAATATTTTTTTGCTTTTTTATATTTATCTAAACTTAAGAAAATTGAAAAATTATTTTTTTGAACCTTTTCTTAATTATTTGTATTAAAAGCTATTTAAAAATGCTAAAAACTAATTTAAATTAAGAAAAATAGCAAATGAACTTGGAAAAATCTGAAAATTGCAGGAAAAGTCTAAAATGGTATTAGGAAGCTGGGAAAAATAGAAAAACCAGGGCTTGTGTGTAAGATTATGGAACTGATGTGTCAAGTGCTTGAAAATAAGCACTTGAATAAGCTAAATGAGGACCAACAAGCACCAACTGAAAACAGGGACTATAATAAGCTAAAGGAACTAGAATGGAACAAAAAACAACAGGCTAAAACCTCTGAAACAACAAGCTCAACAAATTTGATGTTGTGAGCTTATATGCTAAATCAGAATGGCGGGGGCTACTTTGAGCAAAGAAATAAGCACGCCAATAAGCTAAAACCTAAAACCAGAACTTGGGATCTACACTAGACCTGGTTGAGACCTTGTAAACTAAATTACAGACCTAGGTGAGCCAAAATGAAACTTTGTGCAGACCTTTCAAAACCTGCATAAACCATGCAGGCAACAGTCCCCCACAGGTATTTATGCCATTCTTGAACAACAAATTTGAAACTTAAACAAAATTCACAAAAATGTAAGAAATTGGACATAAGAAAATAGACCAGGAGCACTTTCTAAAACTACAATTTTCATGGAGATTGACTCAGAAATGAGTGAATGAAAAATCATTCTCAGTTGGCCAAAACTGAGTTTTTTAACTTTGACTTTTATATAAAACTAAAAGTTTGACTAATCTGAGGTTTGCAACTGATTTAAAGGACTTGTATGTTATATTAAGCTAAACTAAGGTTGGATTAAGCTATATTATCTAGTTATAAGCAGATTTGATGAGATTTGAATCCCAAAATCCTAACAGTTAACTGTTAAGGAAGGGACAAGGAAGATTTTGACTTTTGAGCTTTGTGGGCTTAAGTTAAAGACAGGTATGAGCACCTATTGGCTAACCAAACTTGAACCAACAAATATAAACCACTGGACTAACCTTAAGGACAGGTTTAGAGGCAATTCCAAACACCCTTTTTAAAACTGAAATGAACTTAAAACTGATATTGATACTTAACTAACCACTATCACTGATCAAGATAAGTTTAAATCACCTAATTATAGCTAATTAAACACATAAAAATCACTTGTGACCACAGACACACTTACAATCATAAACTGCAATATTGAAGAGAAAATAGAAATGAGAACAAAACTCACAATTGTCCAACGGTGCCACAGGCTAAACCCAAACCAGATTCTGATCTAACCTAACTAAATCTAACCCCAAAGCATCCTCTGCATCACCCACAACCTGTTCCCTGCTATTAAGCTCAGTTTGACTTTTGTTGACCATGGAACAAAACTACTTAAAAATGATTCCAAAGCTTGTAAAAAGCTTTAAATGGCTTAAATAACTTATTGTAACTTAAGAACAAACTGTTAAAAGCTTGGAAATAAGCTTTTGAAACTGAACTTCTCAACAGTGGATTATCAAAACATGAAATTTAACCAAACTTTGATATTGATTCTTAAAAGTACAATGCAATGCTATTTTAACTTAAAAGAGATACAATTAAACTGAAATTACAACACTTTGCATTAAACTAAGACATTTATAAAAAATTCGACATTAAGAAAAATTAAAAAGCTAACTACTACTCTACTTCTCCTCTTTCTTCCTTCTTTTATAGCTCAATCCCCTTCTCTCTACTTTCGACAAAATCCACTATATTCTTGACCATTGGATTGCAGAATTTGATCTTGGCCTTAAATTGAGTTTTGGCGGAAAATGGGATTTACAGTTGGAAAGAGATAGAGTGTTTGGAGAGTGAAGTAATTATTGATTTTGGATGTAGTGTTTGGAGGGGGGACAGGTTTGTGATAAGGTGAGGAGGGGGGTGGGAGGAGATGTGTTGCAAGAGAGTTGCAGGGCTAGGGGTTGAAGACAGTAAAAGGGCGGGTAGGGGTTTAGTCAAACTGAATTTGACTTGGGTTTAATAATCAAAGGGGGTCCAGAATTCGTAAATGACAGGGGTCCAAATGAGGTTCAAGGGTCAAAATGGGCTAGAGGGTTTTAATTAAACAAGGGCCTCTTTTGTAAATTCTGAAAATACAAGGACTAGAACTGCCAATTCATCAAAGATGTTTCAGGGGCTGAATTTGACAAGTTCCAAAAGTACAAGGACCAAAGCTGTCATTTTGCCATTTTCCAGGGGCCATTTCTGCCAAATTTCAAACTTGAAGGACCAATTTTGTAAATTTCTCAAACTTTTGATATTTTTCACCAAAGGACTAAATTTGACAAGTTATGATTTAAAAAGGACCTTTGGTGATTTTTCTTTTGAAATTTTGACTCAGGGACTATTTTTGACAATTTTTGATACTTGGGGGACTGAAATGACCAATTATGCAAACTTTGCTCATTTTTCATCTGATTTTAAACATTTTGCATCTGAAACATATAAAATGAAATTTTGAGATATTTTTAGTATTTTGATGCATTTCTGAGCATTTTTAGACGTTTTGCGTTCAGATAGACTCAAAATGATGAGTATTTACACACTCATCAATCCCCACACTAAACTATTGCTAGTCCCTAGCAATCTTTTGAGAAAAACTTAATGGATTTGAAACTCTTTACCAAAAGCCATCACTTCTGAGTAGCCAAATGTTTTAGTTCAAGTAAGAACCATGGTACACCGATAACCATGTGATTTTGAGCAAACCACCAGCTTTCAACGGATGTGATTTTGTCTTTACCGAAGCCGCCTCTCTGGACTAGCCAACTCTTAGATAAATTATCAAATTATCTTTGGTGAGTGATTACCAATTATGGTTTTTCCACTGCCTTTACCACAAGCCATAAACTTACGGGCTAGCCAACTCTTCACTTTTTAGGATATGGTGAGCTGAATACCATACAATTTTGGGCAAATTGCAAGCCATATAAACGGATTTGAGATATCTTTACCAAGAGCCGTTTGCTCCTGGATTAGCCAATCCTTTAGTTTATTAGACAAGGCGGACTGATAACCAAATGAGTAAGTGTAAAACACTTACTCCAAAAAAAAAATTTGGCCAAAAACGGGGGAATTGGTATAATTATATGATAAAATTCGTGAGAATTCCCCCCCACACTTAGAAATGAATATTGCCCTCAATATTCAAAGTACCGGCGGTTATGCCGAAACAAAGAACGTAAAAGGGAAATATTACGGCCATTATTTATAAAGAAGATTTTTTTTTTTGAGATATATATATATATAACATGTGGGCAACTCCCACACTAGGGTGGTAGAAAATAGAAAGAAGTCAGAAATATGGGTGAAAACCCATATGGCATGCTACTGTTTTTGATTCCCGAGTCGCTAGCTTGACTCGACCCCGAATTAATTTGTTCATTGGGAAGCAAAGTGGAAGAAACAATCTCCATCGGACTTTCATTCAAGATGTTTGGATAAACATTGAAGTACGTGAAAGTTCCAAACCGATGAGATATATACGAACGACCCGCTCACAAATGGTACATGGAAATGCCTGGGTCAAAGATAGTGTCCTCACTCCCGAAGGAGTGAAGAAGAGAGGAAGTCACCGGGTAGGTGAAGAAAAGAAGGAAAATCATGATGACGATCATGATAAGATCTTCTTCCTCATGATCAAGTGCAGTTGCACTCATTTGGATTTTATCGGTTGAACTCTTTGGTTTGGAAAGCATCTCGGAAGGGAGGGTTGGAAAATTTGTCATAGAAATACAAACTCTCATGATTGAAAACTTTTCCCCGATCATGATTTTTGCCATCCAAGCGATCATACTCCGGCGGAGTCATGATATGAGTGAGCTCACCGGCGAACTCCTCATGAAGAGAATCATTCACATGATGTGAATTTGTGAATTCTTGTTCCATTGTGGACTCATCACTATCCTCAATCTGAGTATCAAAGAGTGGATTCTCCGAAATTAAAGTGAATTCAGAGTCGAATTCAAATAGAGGATTGGTGAAAGTAGCTTTGAATGTTTCAGGAACAAAGTGATCAACATTCTCTATTGGATTGTTGGGATAAGAAGTGAGTGAACGATCATTATCAAGGAGACTTTCAGTCTCTCCCAGATCGGCTTCGAGATCAAAGAGTGGATTGATGTGAGTGAGTTCACCGGAGAACTCCTCAAGAAGGGGATCAAAGATCGATTGTGGGAGTGATGCCTCAACGTACTCGATGTTTTCATAAGAAGTACAATCATCGCTAAAATCGGAGAAAGTTTCCAAATGATCATTTGAACACTCAAGAGGGGAAGAAGGATCACACATATGATCGAAATTCCTGTGACTCTCTCGGGATTGGGACAAGGTTCTCAACACTAGACTTTATGAAGTCGTCCGATTCCTTTTCAGGAACAGTGTCAAGATGCTCGTCCCCCATGTTGAGAGAGTGAGTGGGAATATCGGGTGTGATAGCAGTTGTTTGAGATGGAATCTCAACTGCTGGGATATCAACTGACTGAGGAGGTTGAGAAATATTATTTCTAAAAGGATAAAAACCCTCCTCGTCATCATCATATAGAGCTGCCTTAAGAAATTGGGAACGCCTTAGAGCTGCATGCTCTAGGGCTAATAATTCTTCCCTTGATTGGCGGGCCTCTCGCTCTTCGGCTAGCAATTCTCCAATGGTTTTCTCACCACTCACTTGATTCTTAAAGTTAATCATCATATCCTCAAGTGTTTTCATTGCGGTTTCAAAATCTTTGGAGATTTCTTGAGACAACGGCTCAGGTGGAGTTTGAACCGTATGGTGCTGTGGAGGTTGGAAATTGTCAAAACCGGAAGTATAGTAATTTTGATTCCACGGTTGACATTGAAGAGGACCTCCACAATTTGTGCAAGAACAATTCGGTACATTCTGAAACGATGTGTCATTAAAACTTTGATAGCACGGTTCTTGCTCAAATGAATACTGAGGAGGGCGGCTAAAATCGTTTTGAGGATAATTGGAAAAGTTCGGATAAGTGCATGAGTTTTCAGCTTCCGAAGCACAAAACGAACAAAATCCATCCGTAAGATCATTTCCACACCTCTCGCAAGAACATCGTTGACATCGAAAATCAACTAACGGATCCCCACAACCATAGCAATACTGCTGATTGAACGAAAAATTTTGGGGTTGGGGTGGGTAGTCGGAGAAATTTTTCGGCTCATTGAAAAAATTTTGATCATAAGAACATGAATTCCTCGAATCGCAAAACAAACAACTTCCGTTATGAATGTCATTACCGCATCGTTCGCACGTACACCAACGACACGGTAAACCGAAAAGCGGTTCTCCACAACCGACACAAGGAATCGATGATTCCATCGAATAGAAGAAGTTAGAATCAAATGGATAGAGGGTAAAGGGATAAAGAATCAAAAGGGTAAGAGGGTAAAGAGGAATATTTTTGGTATTTTTTAAAAACATGATGTAAAACAAAGAATGAAAATCTTTTTGGGGTTTTTGATTTTTAAAAGAAAATATAAACACATACAAATGGTATAAACAAGGAGTGAATATCCAAATCACTAATCTGCTAGACGTAAGACAATCAGCAAGACCGCAGCGGCGCCAAAAATTTGATGCGCTCCCAAACAGTCAAGCTTTATCACACAAGCCTGCCACTTGTGAATGGCCGATCGTAACAAGCTTAAAACGGCTCAGGAACGAAATCAATGAAGATCTGGGGAGTATAGTGTTTCCCCGGGTCGTTATGTCCCAACGAGTTGTGCAATGGATTATCAAACGTTTAGTGATCGGGAGATTTGAACAGAAAAGAAGTTTGAATAGATTATAACTACAGGAAAAGCCAACAAATTACAACGGCTTAAATGCAAATTAAAGGAAATTAAAAAGATAAAATCTATTAAATAAACGCTATCACTATATTTAAAATGATGAACGTTTAAAACTTAAAACTAAAAACTTACGTTTAAATTAAAAACTACGTAACGTACAAAATAAAAAGTGAAAGTAAAGAAGGAAAATACCTACGGATATGAAAAATACATTTTTACAATCCTAATTATATAAGAAATTTATTAGAAAAGGAAAATTATTTTTAAAACTATTTAATTACTTTTTGTTAATTAAAAAGCTATTTTAAACTATTTAATAATACTCTAAAATAAAAGAAAATATGAAATAAGACTAGAAAAATAAAATTAAAACTTAGAAAAATCTAAAATATGATAAAACTAATTTTAAAACTGAAAATATATTTTTTTGACTTTTTATATATTTATTATTAATTAATTACTATTTAAATCTAATTAAAATGCTAGAAAATACTTTTTAAACTAAGAAAATTATGGAAAAATATTTTTTTGCTTTTTTTATATTTATCTAAACTTAAGAAAATTGAAAAATTATTTTTTTGAACCTTTTCTTAATTATTTGTATTAAAAACTATTTAAAAATGCTTAAAAACTAATTTAAATTAAGAAAAATAGCAAATGAACTTGGAAAAATCTGAAAATTGCAGGAAAAGTCTAAAATGGTATTAGGAAGCTGGGAAAAATAGAAAAACCAGGGATTGTGTGTAAGATTATGGAACTGATGTGTCAAGTGCTTGAAAATAAGCACTTGAATAAGCTAAATGAGGACCAACAAGCACCAACTGAAAACAGGGACTATAATAAGCTAAAGGAACTAGAATGGAACAAAAAACAACAGGCTAAAACCTCTGAAACAACAAGCTCAACAAATTTGATGTTGTGAGCTTATATGCTAAATCAGTAACTGGGGGGCTACTTTGAGCAAAGAAATAAGCACGCCAATAAGCTAAAACCTAAAACCAGAACTTGGGATCTACACTAGACCTGGTTGAGACCTTGTAAACTAAATTACAGACCTAGGTGAGCCAAAATGAAACCTGTGCAGACCTTTCAAAACCTGCATAAACCTGTGCAGGCAACAGTCCCCTGCACAGGGTATTTATGCCATTCTTGAACAACAAATTTGAAACTTAAACAAAATTCACAAAAATGTAAGAAATTGGACATAAGAAAATAGACCAGGAGCACTTTCTAAAACTACAATTTTCATGGAGATTGACTCAGAAATGAGTGAATGAAAAATCATTCTCAGTTGGCCAAAACTGAGTTTTTTTAACTTTTGACTTTTATATAAAACTAAAAGTTTGACTAATCTGAGGTTTGCAACTGATTTAAAGGACTTGTATGTTATATTAAGCTAAACTAAGGTTGGATTAAGCTATATTATCTAGTTATAAGCAGATTTGATGAGATTTGAATCCCAAAATCCTAACAGTTAACTGTTAAGGAAGGGACAAGGAAGATTTTGACTTTTGAGCTTTGTGGGCTTAAGTTAAAGACAGGTATGAGCACCTATTGGCTAACCAAACTTGAACCAACAAATATAAACCACTGGACTAACCTTAAGGACAGGTTTAGAGGCAATTCCAAACACCCTTTTTAAAACTGAAATGAACTTAAAACTGATATTGATACTTAACTAACCACTATCACTGATCAAGATAAGTTTAAATCACCTAATTATAGCTAATTAAACACATAAAAATCACTTGTGACCACAGACACACTTACAATCATAAACTGCAATATTGAAGAGAAAATAGAAATGAGAACAAAACTCACAATTGTCCAGCTGGTGCCACAGGCTAAACCCAAACCAGATTCTGATCTAACCTAACTAAATCTAACCCCAAAGCATCCTCTGCATCACCCACAACCTGTTCAAACTGCTATTAAGCTCAGTTTTGACTTTTGTTGACCATGCTACAAAACTACTTAAAAATGATTCCAAAGCTTGTGAAAAGCTTTAAATAGCTTAAATAACTTATTGTAACTCAAAAACAAACTGTTAAAGGCTTGGAAATAAGCTTTTGAAACTGAACTTCTCAACAGTGGATTATCAAAACATGAAATTTAACCAAACTTTGATATTGATTCTTAAAAGTACAATGCAATGCTATTTTAACTTAAAAGAGATACAATTAAACTGAAATTACAACACTTTGCATTAAACTAAGACATTTATAAAAAATTCGACATTAAGAAAAATTAAAAAGCTAACTACTACTCTACTTCTCCTCTTTCTTCCTTCTTTTATAGCTCAATCCCCTTCTCTCTACTTTCTGACAAAATCCCACTATATTCTTGACCATTGGATTGCAGAATTTGATCTTGGCCCTTAAATTGAGTTTTGGCGGGAAAATGGGATTTAACAGTTGGAAAGAGATAGAGTGTTTGGTGAGTGAAGTAATTATTGATTTTGGATGTAGTGTTTGGAGGGGGGACAGGTTTGTGATAAGGTGAGGAGGGGGGTGGGAGGAGATGTGTTGCAGGAGAGTTGCAGGGCTAGGGGTTGAAGACAGTAAAAGGGCGGGTAGGGGTTTAGTCAAACTGAATTTGACTTGGGTTTAATAATCAAAGGGGTCCAGGAATTGGTAAATGACAGGGGTCCAAATGAGGTTCAAGGGTCAAAATGGGCTAGAGGGTTTTAATTAAACAAGGGCCTCTTTTGTAAATTCTGAAAATACAAGGACTAGAACTGCCAATTCATCAAAGATGTTTCAGGGGCTGAATTTGACAAGTTCCAAAAGTACAAGGACCAAAGCTGTCATTTTGCCATTTTCCAGGGGCCATTTCTGCCAAATTTCAAACTTGAAGGACCAATTTTGTAAATTTCTCAAACTTTTGATATTTTTCACCAAAGGACTAAATTTGACAAGTTATGATTTAAAAAGGACCTTTGGTGATTTTTCTTTTGAAATTTTGACTCAGGGACTATTTTTGACAATTTTAGAAACTTGGGGACTGAAAAGCCAATTATGCAAACTTTGCTCATTTTTCATCTGATTTTAAACATTTTGCATCTGAAACATATAAAATGACATTTTGAGATATTTTCAGTATTTTGATGCATTTTCGAGCATTTTTAGACGTTTTGCAGTTCAGATAGACCCAAAAATGATGAGTATTTACACACTCATCAATCCCCCACACTAAACTATTGCTAGTCCCTAGCAATGTTTTGAGAAAACATAATGGATTTGAAACTCTTTACCAAAAGCCATCACTTCTGGAGTAGCCAAATGTTTTAGTTCAAGTAAGAACCATGGTACACTGATAACCATGTGATTTTGAGTAAACCACCAGCTGTCAACGGATTTGATTTTGTCTTTACCGTAAGCCGTACCCTCTGGACTAGCCAACTCTTAGATAAATTATCAGAATTATCTTTGGTGAGCTGATTACCAATTATGGTTTTTCCACTGCCTTTACCACAAGCCATAAACTTGCGGGCTAGCCAACTCTTCACTTTTTAGGATATGGTGAGCTGAATACCATACAATTTTGGGCAAATTGCAAGCCATATAAACGGATTTGAGATATCTTTACCAAGAGCCGTTTGCTCCTGGATTAGCCAATCCTTTAGTTTATTAGACAAGGCGGACTGATAACCAAATGAGTAAGTGTAAAACACTTACTCCAAAAAAATTTGGCCAAAAACGGGGGAATTGGTATAATTATATGATAAAATTCGTGAGAATTCCCCCCCACACTTAGAAATGAATATTGCCCTCAATATTCAAAGTACCGGCGGTTATGCCGAAACAAAGAACGTAAAAAGGAAATATTACGCCATTATTTTAAAAGATTTTTTTTTTGAGATATATATATATATATAACATGTGGGCAACTCCCCACACTAGGGTGGTAGAAAATAGAAAGAAGTCCGAAATATGGGTGAAAACCCATATGGCATGCTACTGTTTTTGATTCCCGAGTCGCTAGCTTGACTCGAACCCGAATTAATTTGTTCATGGGGAAGCAAAGTGGAAGAAACAATCTCCATCGGACTTTCATTCAAGATGTTTGGATAAACATTGAAGTACGTGAAAGTTCCACACCGATGAGATATATACAGACAGACCCGGCTCACAAATGGTACATGGAAATGCCTGGGTCAAAGATAGTGTCCTCACTCCCGAAGGAGTGAAGAAGAGAGGAAGTCACCAGGTAGGTGAAGAAAAGAAGGAAAATCATGATGACGATCATGATAAGATCTTCTTCCTCATGATCAAGTGCAGTTGCACTCATTTGGATTTTATCGGTTGAGCTCTTTGGTTTGGAAAGCATCTCGGAAGGGAGGGTTGGAAAATTTGTCATAGAAATACAAACTCTCATGATTGAGAACTTTTCCCCCCGATCATGATTTTTGCCATCCAAGCGATCATACTCCGGCGGAGTCATGATATGAGTGAGCTCACCGGCGAACTCCTCATGAAGAGAATCATTCACATGATGTGAATTTGTGAATTCTTGTTCCATTGTGGACTCATCACTATCCTCAATCTGAGTATCAAAGAGTGGATTCTCAGAAATTAAAGTGAATTCAGAGTCGAATTCAAATAGAGGATTGGTGAAAGTAGCTTTGAATGTTTCGGGAACAAAGTGATCAACATTCTCTATTGGATTGTTGGGATAAGAAGTGAGTGAACGATCATTATCAAGGAGACTTTCAGTCTCTCCCAGATCGGCTTCGAAATCAAAGAGTGGATTGATGTGAGTGAGTTCACCGGAGAACTCCTCAAGAAGGGGATCAGCATCAGATTGTGGGAGTGATGCCTCAACGTACTCGATGTTTTCATAAGAAGTACAATCATCGCTAAAATCGGAGAAAGTTTCCAAATGATCATTTGAACACTCAAGAGGGGAAGAAGAATCACACATATGATCAGAAATTCCCTGTGACTCTCTCGGGATTGGGACAAGGTTCTCAACACTAGACTTTATGAAGTCGTCCGATTCCTTTTCAGGAACAGTGTCAAGATGCTCGTCCCCCATGTTCAGAGAGTGAGTGGGAATATCGGGTGTGATAGCAGTTGTTTGAGATGGAATCTCAACTGCTGGGATATCAACTGACTGAGGAGGTTGAGAAATATTATTTCTAAAAGGATAAAAACCCTCCTCGTCATCATCATATAGAGCTGCCTTAAGAAATTGGGAACGCCTTAGAGCTGCATGCTCTAGGGCTAATAATTCTTCCCTTGATTGGCGGGCCTCTCGCTCTTCGGCTAGCAATTCTCCAATGGTTTTCTCACCACTCACTTGATTCTTAAAGTTAATCATCATATCCTCAAGTGTTTTCATTGCGGTTTCAAAATCTTTGGAGATTTCTTGAGACAACGGCTCAGGTGGAGTTTGAACCGTATGGTGCTGTGGAGGTTGGAAATTGTCAAAACCGGAAGTATAGTAATTTTGATTCCACGGTTGACATTGAAGAGGACCTCCACAATTTGTGCAAGAACAATTCGGTACATTCTGAAACGATGTGTCATTAAAACTTTGATAGCACGGTTCTTGCTCAAATGAATACTGAGGAGGGCGGCTAAAATCGTTTTGAGGATAATTGGAAAAGTTCGGATAAGTGCATGAGTTTTCAGCTTCCTAAGCACAAAACGAACAAAATCCATCCGTAAGATCATTTCCACACCTCTCGCAAGAACATCGTTGACATCGAAAATCAACTAACGGATCCCCACAACCATAGCAATACTGCTGATTGAACGAAAAATTTTGGGGTTGGGGTGGGTAGTCGGAGAAATTTTTCGGCTCATTGAAAAAATTTTGATCATAAGAACATGAATTCCTCGAACCGCAAAACAAACAACTTCCGTTATGAATGTCATTACAGCATCGTTCGCACGTTATCACCACGACACGGTAAACCGAAAAGCGGTTCTCCACAACCGACACAAGGAATCGATGATTCCATCGAATAGAAGAAGTTAGAATCAAATGGATAGAGGGTAAAGGGATAAAGAATCAAAAAGGGTAAGAGGGTAAAGAGGAATATTTTTGGTATTTTTAAAAAACATGATGTAAAAACAAAGAATGAAAATCTTTTTGGGTTTTTGATTTTTTAAAAGAAAATATAAACACATACAAATGGTATAAACAAGGAGTGAATATCCAAATCACTAATCTGCTAGACGTAAGACAATCAAGCAATACTCTCGCTCGCGCCTAAAAATTTGATGCGCCTGAACAGTCAAGCTTTATCACACAAGCCTGCCACTTGTGAATGGCCGACCGTAACAAGCTTAAAACGGCTCAGGAACGAAATCAATGAAGATCTGGGGAGTATAGTGTTTCCCCGGGTCGTTATGTCCCAACGAGTTGTGCAATGGATTATCAAACGTTTAGTGATCGGGAGATTTGAACAGAAAAGAAGTTTGAATAGATTATAACTACAGGAAAAGCCAACAAATTACAACGGCTTAAATGCAAATTAAAGGAAATTAAAAAGATAAAATCTATTAAATAAACGCTATCACTATATTTAAAATGATGAACGTTTAAAACTTAAAACTAAAAACTTACGTTTAAATTAAAAACTACGTAACGTACAAAATAAAAAGTGAAAGTAAAGAAGGAAAATACCTACGGATATGAAAAATACATTTTTACAATCCTAATTATATAAGAAATTTATTAGAAAAGGAAAATTATTTTTAAAACTATTTAATTACTTTTTGTTAATTAAAAAGCTATTTTAAACTATTTAATAATACTCTAAAATAAAAGAAAATATGAAATAAGACTAGAAAAATAAAATTAAAACTTAGAAAAATCTAAAATATGATAAAACTAATTTTAAAACTGAAAATATATTTTTTTGACTTTTTATATATTTATTATTAATTAATTACTATTTAAATCTAATTAAAATGCTAGAAAATACTTTTTAAACTAAGAAAATTATGGAAAAATATTTTTTTGCTTTTTTATATTTATCTAAACTTAAGAAAATTGAAAAATTATTTTTTTGAACCTTTTCTTAATTATTTGTATTAAAAACTATTTAAAAATGCTTAAAAACTAATTTAAATTAAGAAAAATAGCAAATGAACTTGGAAAAATCTGAAAATTGCAGGAAAAGTCTAAAATGGTATTAGGAAGCTGGGAAAAATAGAAAAACCAGGGCTTGTGTGTAAGATTATGGAATTGATGTGTCAAGTGCTTGAAAATAAGCACTTGAATAAGCTAAATGAGGACCAACAAGCACCAACTGAAAACAGGGACTATAATAAGCTAAAGGAACTAGAATGGAACAAAAAACAACAGGCTAAAACCTCTGAAACAACAAGCTCAACAAATTTGATGTTGTGAGCTTATATGCTAAATCAGTAACTGGGGGGCTACTTTGAGCAAAGAAATAAGCACGCCAATAAGCTAAAACCTAAAACCAGAACTTGGGATCTACACTAGACCTGGTTGAGACCTTGTAAACTAAATTACAGACCTAGGTGAGCCAAAATGAAACCTGTGCAGACCTTTCAAAACACATAAACCTGTGCAGGCAACAGTCCCCTGCACAGGGTATTTATGCCATTCTTGAACAACAAATTTGAAACTTAAACAAAATTCACAAAAATGTAAGAAATTGGACATAAGAAAATAGACCAGGAGCACTTTCTAAAACTACAATTTTCATGGAGATTGACTCAGAAATGAGTGAATGAAAAATCATTCTCAGTTGGCCAAAACTGAGTTTTTTAACTTTGACTTTTATATAAAACTAAAAGTTTGACTAATCTGAGGTTTGCAACTGATTTAAAGGACTTGTATGTTATATTAAGCTAAACTAAGGTTGGATTAAGCTATATTATCTAGTTATAAGCAGATTTGATGAGATTTGAATCCCAAAATCCTAACAGTTAACTGTTAAGGAAGGGACAAGGAAGATTTTGACTTTTGAGCTTTGTGGGCTTAAGTTAAAGACAGGTATGAGCACCTATTGGCTAACCAAACTTGAACCAACAAATATAAACCACTGGACTAACCTTAAGGACAGGTTTAGAGGCAATTCCAAACACCCTTTTTAAAACTGAAATGAACTTAAAACTGATATTGATACTTAACTAACCACTATCATCGATCAAGATAAGTTTAAATCACCTAATTATAGCTAATTAAACACATAAAAATCACTTGTGACCACAGACACACTTACAATCATAAACTGCAATATTGAAGAGAAAATAGAAATGAGAACAAAACTCACAATTGTCCAGCTGGTGCCACAGGCTAAACCCAAACCAGATTCTGATCTAACCTAACTAAATCTAACCCCAAAGCATCCTCTGCATCACCCACAACCTGTTCAAACTGCTATTAAGCTCAGTTTTGACTTTTGTTGACCATGCTACAAAACTACTTAAAAATGATTCCAAAGCTTGTGAAAAGCTTTAAATAGCTTAAATAACTTATTGTAACTCAAAAACAAACTGTTAAAGGCTTGGAAATAAGCTTTTGAAACTGAACTTCTCAACAGTGGATTATCAAAACATGAAATTTAACCAAACTTTGATATTGATTCTTAAAAGTACAATGCAATGCTATTTTAACTTAAAAGAGATACAATTAAACTAAAATTACAACACTTTGCATTAAACTAAGACATTTATAAAAAATTCGACATTAAGAAAAATTAAAAAGCTAACTACTACTCTACTTCTCCTCTTTCTTCCTTCTTTTATAGCTCAATCCCCTTCTCTCTACTTTCTGACAAAATCCCACTATATTCTTGACCATTGGATTGCAGAATTTGATCTTGGCCCTTAAATTGAGTTTTGGCGGGAAAATGGGATTTAACAGTTGGAAAGAGATAGAGTGTTTGGTGAGTGAAGTAATTATTGATTTTGGATGTAGTGTTTGGAGGGGGGACAGGGTTTGTGATAAGGTGAGGAGGGGGGGTGGGAGGAGATGTGTTGCAGGAGAGTTGCAGGGCTAGGGGTTGAAGACAAAAAGGCGGGTAGGGGTTTAGTCAAACTGAATTTGACTTGGGTTTAATAATCAAAGGGGTCCAATTGGTAAATGACAGGGGTCCAAATGAGGTTTAAGGGTCAAAATGGGCTAGAGGGTTTTAATTAAACAAGGGCCTCTTTTGTAAATTCTGAAAATACAAGGACTAGAACTGCCAATTCATCAAAGATGTTTCAGGGGCTGAATTTGACAAGTTTCAAAAGTACAGGGACCAAATCTGTCATTTTGCCATTTTCCAGGGGCCATTTCTGCCAAATTTCAAACTTGAAGGACCAATTTTGTAAATTTCTCAAACTTTTGATATTTTTCACCAAGGGACTAAATTTGACAAGTTATGATTTAAAAAGGACCTTTGGTGATTTTTCTTTGAAATTTTGACTCAGGGACTATTTTTGACAATTTTAGAAACTTGGGGACTAAAGCGCCAATTATGCAAACTTTGCTCATTTTTCATCTGATTTTAAACATTTTGCATCTGAAACATATAAAATGACATTTTGAGATATTTTCAGTATTTTGATGCATTTCTGAGCATTTTTAGACGTTTTGCAGTTCAGATAGACTCAAAAATGATGAGTATTTACACACTCATCACTCCTTACATCAGTTATAACTAGATTGTCAATTCATAATCACTTATGAAAAATGCCCAGACAAGTTATCTTGAGACATGCAACTGATGCATGAGTTCAGGGTCAAAAGACTTCCTTTTCAACGAGCAAGCTTTACAACCCACTAGGAAGTGTACCTAATCGTTGCAGTGTAGTATAGGTAAGTCAAGGGGGTTGATCGTTCTCTAGGGGAATAGAGATGCTAGGTAGAGATGTATGATGAGAATGTAAGGTTGAGGGGGATTCTTTTTAGTCTTTTTATGTTTTTTTAGAAAGCAAGGTAAATATCTCGGGTATAGGAGTGGGGTGGTACTTCTACTAATTTTAACTACTAACTAATTAAACTAATAACTAATTAAACTATTGAAAATGAAAGATAGGCTATGTATTGTAAAGTGTGCTCTTATGATGATTCAAAGGGTGTTTACTTAGATGTTCCTACTCTTTAGTTGTCTCTTATTGGTCGGTTGAATTATCACATCCTCATCTTAATTGGTGCGTTGTATTCTGTGTGGTCATAGGGGGTGCCTAATTCCCTAGTTCTATGAATTGTAACTCTCCTCTAGACTATCCGGGATCACCAAATACCGTAGTATCTCCCCCAAATACTCTATTATCCTAAAGCTACAACTCACGCAATAAACACAACGATGGCTCAAGTGCACTCTCAAGCTTTATGCTATTTAGGACGTTTAAGCTCGCAACAATTAAAGAAGAAGCCACTTTTCCTTACTCTAGCGTCTACCAATTAAGACAAGAGACAACATAACAATAATTATCCACTAGGTTTCATAGATCTAAGCAAACACAATAGTAATTTAGCTACTCATGATAAATAAGCAAGCATACACACAAAAAATTAAACATATGGTAGACATGATGATAATATGGATTAACAAACTTATCTTATGATGTAAAGAATGGTTTGGAACCCTAAAATACTGTCCAAGTTGGACTACACACGAACTAGGGTTTGCTCTCCAAAATTCTACCTCCCTAAATGCAGAAAAATTGAATTCTATATATAGATTTATAAGTGCGACGGCGTCGCCTTTTGCTGGTGACGCCGTCTAGTCGCCGTCTTTAGGGTTTCGTTTGGGCCAAGTCATCGTTGGGACGACGTCAGTTGATGAGTGTGACGTCGTCTGTCTTCATGAAGGACGTCGTCTTGAGATGGTTCTTGGACGTCTGGTGTAGAAATTAAGGGAGACGCCTTCCAGATATTAGGCGTGACGCCGTCATGCTTTAGAACATCTTTTTCACCTGAGCCATCGCTTGAATTCTAATTAGAAAACTTCCTTAGGGAAGGCGTCGCCCTTTGGGTTGGGACGCCGTCAGGCTTGCAGAATAGCCTTGGATCTTGACTTTGCCTTTTTCTTCATGTTTTCGCTCCTTTTCGTCCAAATATGCTTCATTCCAGCATTTTGCTTCCAAAAGACCTAAAATGTGAAAAGGAACGATTTTAAGTACTAACGGATATAAAATATATCGATTTAGGGCATAAATGACCCCCTAAAAACGTATGTTTTAAATCCTTATCAAATATCTCTACACTTGGAATTTGCTTGTCCTCAAGCAAATGTGCTTTTGGCCAATCAATTTATAAGTTAGGAGGCATGTAGCATTGGTTTAAAATAGTTTATTGTTAACCCGTATGTTTAGTGTATGTTTGTATTGGGCTCAAGCCCACTTCTAGCTGTATCCATGTACTCATATATTATGCATTACTTATGGAATGGAAAACGACAATTAACCCTAACTTACATGGTATCGAGTCAAAAATACGGATCCTAAACAAACCCTACAATCTGTCGTCTCCTTGTTCATAAATCCTAATTATAAAGTATGTTGGTGATTTATGCTAAGGTCACAAATCCACACCTCGTTTCGTTGTTGTTCGTGCTAGGTCACGAGCTTGGTATCTTGTTGTTTTGATTGCTTACTTGCATTCTTACTGCTACCATACAAACCATAACAAAAGTTCTAGTATAAACCCTATCATACGTAGACATGACTGGCGCACCAAACCTTCCAGTTATCCCACTATCAGAAAAGCTTTTCGTTGTTACCCATCATCATCTTCTCACTTGGGTTCCTGTGAAACTCGATCTCAAAAACTGGAACTATGGCTCGTGGGAATTTTTCTTCGAGCAACTTTGCCATAGCTACGAGTTGATTCGATAGATACATGGTCCTGCCTCTGAGTCTTCATTGACTGCTCCTGCTCCTGCTCCTTTAACACCAGAAGAGCACCAAACCTTCAAGTTATCCCACTATCAGAAAAGCTTTCCGTTGTTACCCATAATCATCTTCTCACTCGGGGTTCCTGTGAAACTCGATCTATACAACTGGAACTATGGCTCGTGGGAATTTTTCTTCGAGCAACTTTGCCATAGCTACGGGTTGATTCGATAGATACATGGTCCTGCCTCTGAGTCTTCATCGACTGCTCCTGCTCCTGCTCCTTTAACACCAAAAGATCTTAAGGTTGATAAAATAGTGCTCTCATGGATTTTCACAACCCTCTAAAAAACGCTTCAATCTCGGTTGGTTTTGGCATGCCCTCGGTAGGCTAAAGAGGCGTGGGATCTTATTACTATTATCGTCAAGGACAACAAACGTTCCCGTACGACACATTAAAAATCAGAGTTTAGATTTCTAAAGCTCGGGGAACTTAGTATGAAAACATATTTTGGAAAGATATAGTCCACTGCTACAATTCTCGCAAGCCTTGACTCTCCTATTAGCGATGAGGACCTTGTCCACTATGCCCTCGAAGGTTTGTCGGTTAAATACAATCAAGTATGTGGAATTATGCATCATCGGGATCCTTTCCCCGACTTTAAAACTGCTCGTTCTATGCTAATAACTGAAGAGATGCGCTTAAAATCGAAGTTGCTTGCCCCTCCCATGGACACGTCTGCCTCGTCTCCTTTGGTCCTCATGACACAATCTGGTACGTCTTGTTGCCCCTCTTCTCCACAGGTTAAGTCGTGGAGGCCATGCTTCCATTTTGCAAAAGGTTCGTGTCGGTTTGGTCACGAATGTAAGTTTGTGCATGACCATAATATTAAAAGTGGTGATTCTTCTAGCTCTAATTTAAAGACTAATACCACTAATGTCTTGTTGTCTCAATTATTATCTAAGTTGGGGGTCAATGATTTGAAGCATGTTAATAGGCCAAATACAGGTATTAGTTCCAGTTCACAACCAGGCGTACCACCTGTTGCCTACCATACACAAGCTGGACCAGGTTATTTTACTTATCCATTGGGCCCAACAGGTTTGCCTTATCAGCCAGCCCAACACATGGTACAATCTTTTATCCCACCAAGCCCACTCGTACCACCTGGCTTCTACTATCCTCTAGCTCACTCATTTTATCCGGTCCAACAAGCAGCTCCGGTGCACCCACCTACTTTGGTACCTCAGGTTACTAACAGTGGCTTAGCTCCACCATTGGCTCCACCGGCTCAGTCCTCGGATGCCTCGGGACAGCCGACATCACTTTCTCATGCTTTCACTACCGGGACTCTTCATGATCCCGGCGCTTGGAATATGGATACAGGTTCGCCCTCTCATGTTAATAATTCAGTTACTAGTTTAAGTGAGGTTTTACATATGTGTATGTTTCCATCTATTTCGGTTGGTGACGGTCATTTCATACCCGTCACCCATATGGGGCATAGCGTTTTGCCAACTCCTTTGCGTTCACTTCGTCTAAATAATGTCCGTATAACTCCTCATATTGTTAAGAATTTGATTTCCGTTCGTCAGTTTGTTCGTGACAATAATTGTACTATTGAATTTGATGCGTTTGGTTTTTCTGTTAAGGATTTCATGATGCGTCGGGTGCTTCTCCGATGTGACAGCACGGGTGATCTCTATCTGGTCACGATTCCATCTCCTGTTCCTCAAGTTTTTCTGGTCAGTCAACATACATGGCATCAGCGTCTTGGACACCCAGGAAGTGAAGTGCTACGTCGTCTTGTTTCTAATAATTTTATTTCATGTAATAAGGAGAAACCTCTTTTACTTTGTCATGCATGTCAACTTGGCAAGCACATGAGGCTTCCATTTATGAATTCTAATACTGTGGTTACTTCTTCTTTTGACATTATTCACTCGGATGTGTGGAATTCACCCATCCTGAGTCTTTCAGGGTTTAAATACTATGTCTTGTTTTTAGATCATTATTCGCACTTTGTTTGGGTTTATCCTTTGCTTAATAAATCTGATGTTTTGTCTAAATTCATATTGTTTCGTAACTATGTTCAAAATCCGTTTAAGTGTGAAATTCGATCGTTTCAGTGTGATCATGGTGGTGAATTCGACAACTGCAATATGCATAAACTTTTTGCAGACAATGGAATCTAATTTCGTTTTTCTTGTCCCCAAACATCGCAACAAAATGGTAAGTCTGAACGAATGGTCCGTACCATCAAAACCACTTGTTTCCAGTTTGATCCGAGTGACAGTTCTTGTTTGATGAGTTGCAAAGATCAAGCTAGAATCAAGTTGTTACTTAAACCGATTTAGCCTAATTGCATGACAGTTCTTGTTTGATGAGTTGTGGGATTAAGTAAAAATCGGTTACCTAAAAGTCTTTTGAGGGTTTTGCTCGAGAATGAGAAAGCTTGCCTCATCAAACCTAAACCATAAGAGAGCATGTCTTTAGAATGGGAAATGGTCACGATAGCACAAGAACGTACCTAGTTGGACGAGGAACCCAAATGCATGAGCATTGACATAATCGCTTAGACTATTCACACGAGCATAAACTTTTAGAACCCTTGTCGCGGTTCGGACTATAATTATCAATAATTGAATCACGAGGACGTGATTCCTCTAACTGGGGAAGAATGTCACAATTCTCAATTTCAGGTCATTTTACAAACTTTGAAAATTTTACTATTCATCTCGGGAATTTACTATTCATCGGTTACTATTCATCATTTTACTATTCATCGTTTTTGAAGGCGATTTGATATTTTGAGAGGTTATTTCAAAATTTTACTATTCATAAAACACTATTCATTCCTGGAGAAAAATTTATATTTACGACTATTATCTGCATATTAGTTCAGGCATGGGTTTGCATATTTTCTTAACGTATATTTATTTATTAAATAAACGCTATCGCATAATCAATTATTTTTCATTACCAAAATAATTGAAAAATTAGGTTTATGTATAATTTAGGAGTAACTATGCAATGCTTGGATTAATCGACTCATATGATGTTTGGTGTTGGGTCAACTGATGTTAAAATTGTGATAGGGGATGTCAAGGCATTCTCCACATTAGGGTATGAAGAAAGGATAATGGAATGGGTATCTGAGGACATCTATGTGACAATCGATTTGAAATAAAAACAAATAATCCACATAATGTGCGTATAAAACCGCATGTATAATGAGTATGCACTTATAATGATATGATGAGATGCTATGATGATGTAGTTATAGTCTAGGGTCAATGATGCAACCTAGTTCTCTATAACCGATGCTCTGATACCAATCTGTCACACCCCCAAATTACCTGTTTTGCAGCGGAATGGAATACCTGGGGGATGACTGTCATAGCATCAAAGTTACAGTTATATCGAATGACCTAAAGTGTCGTTTTGAAAATATCGTTTGATTAAGTAAAATAATCAGAGTTTACAAAACATAGGTCCCAAAAGATTTCCAATGTACCAAAATGAGTTTGTTACAATCAAATGATAGTTAAGTGCATAAAATATATGTAAGACGCGTCGACACCGCGACTCTATGATAAGTCCACATGCATGCCATGAAGTGATTGCCTTAGATACCTGAGATAAAACATGCTAAAAAGAGTCAACACAATGGTTGAGTGAGTTCATAGAGTTTGTCTAACATGTAAAGCCTTTAAAGAACGCTCATGCAGCAAAGGCAAAGTTTTTGGTCATTTAGAGTAGTCCACAAAGCAAAGGCATTGTAAATCCACTCAGTTCCAAGTTTCGCCCATACAAAACTTGCAACTTGTGTGTTCACAACCCACTGCCAAAAGTAATATGTCTAGTAGTCACGTACACGTTATCATAATAGTTCACAATGTAGCACCACGTATATAATAATGTATGCCAGGCAAAGCCCCTAGAATAAATAATATGCGTCCCGTAACATAGTGAACGAGAGGTTGGCCGACCTCTAATAGCGCTATCCATACTACCTACTAATAGGAGACTAACAATGCGAATGTACGAACGGTACATCATACAACTATTATATACAATTAAGAACACTCCGAACATGGGAGAATTTGCACGCTCCACCAATAAGGCGAGACTTGGTGTTGCTCCGTTCACATAGGGAGACTTTGCACACTCCACCAATAAGGCGAGAATTGGTATTGCTCCGTTCACATAGGGAGACTTTTAGGTCATAGCACATATGGTTCAATAAGTTCAAACAAGTCATAAGTTCGTATTTAAGTACAAGGGTTCCATTCAAAAGTTCATAATTAAGTTCAAGAGTTTAAGTCGAGTTCAAAACAGTCAAAGAGCTCAAAACATATAAAAAGGTTCAAAATAGTCAAAGGGTTCAATATTATGTCAAACAAGTTCAAAATAGTCAAAGGGTTCAATATATAGTCAAACAAGTTCAAAATAGTCAAAAGGTTCAATATAAAGTCAAACAAGTTCAAAATAGTCAAAAGGTTCAATATTAAGTTAAAAGAGATTAATTATATGTCAAAATGTTTTAAATCAAGTTAAAAGAGATTAATTATATGTCAAAATGTTGGTGAAGTGAGGTAGTCGGGCTAAAAATTCAGTTTCTGGGCAGTTTTCGTGAATGTTTGAGAGGTCATAAGTTACGAGTAAAGTATATTCTTACGCATAACTTATTCTTACAAATAAGAAGCGTTGTTACGAATAAGCTTTACTCTTACGAGTAAGCCTTACGCGTAAAATTTAGCCTATTCCTACGAATAAGCTAAAAGTCTTCGAATATGCCTTACGCGTAAGAAAATCTTACGCATAAGCATAGTCTTACGCTTTAATCTTATTCTTACGCATAATCACCATCTTTACGAATAAGGACTCAAGACTACTCATAAGATACTGTTCACCTGTATTAACCTGTTACGCATAAGTCACAAATCTAAAGTTACACATAAGCAAACAAATGTGAAAATGTTGTGTTCTAAGTGATAAATGGACTTGAAAACTTCAAAATTAACACGTTCACGTAACTTATCACCACAACTTCATGTATTTGGACATATGTGACTTAGGACTTGTAACTAACATAAATGTGATATCATCAAACAAGGTGTTAGATAATAAATCAGACTTAAACTAACACAATGTGTTTCTATATGTCTGTTTCTTTGTCTAATGACTTTTAGATCACATAATGGCTGAAAATCAAGCAAATGGCAATGCCCTAGCTGAACTCACGATGGAAAACACATTCCTTGCTGACTATAGTAGAATCATTGGCAAGAAAAACTTACGTGTTGCTTTCCACAACTTCACCTGCTTAGAATCTTCATGCAGAGTTGCTGTGGACATCCTTCTACAACATCCATTCAAACTCATGCTCACCAAGTCTACTTCCATACCTGATTTCTACATTCATCAGTTCTGGCACACCATGAAGAGGACTGATGATGATCATGTGGTCAAAGTCACTCTACACACAAAAGAAGTCATGGTCACTATTGCAGATCTTCGTGCTATTCTTTCACTTCCAGACATTAATTCTCCTGCTGACTACGTCAAAATACCAAATGAAAAGGAGATTCTGGACTTCTTGGTCAATATTGGGTATGATGAATCTTCTGGCATCATATCTACTCACTCCAGAGTTGATGTCAAGAACATTCCACAACCTTGGAGAACACTCTATCTGATGATCACCAAGTCAGTCTCGGGAAGAGATAGCGGTCATGAATACCCAAAGCTGATGCACTTACAAACTTTCTAGGGAATGGTCCATGTACATCACATAGACTATGCAAGCCTCATCTAGGAGGACATGATGCAGCATCTCAGGGACTTGGTTCCAAGATTCCTTTTGTCCGCTTCACCAAACTGATAATTCACAACATTCCTAGGAAGCATGAAGACATTCCCCAAAGACTTAACGACCCCAACAAACACACAATGCTTAATGAGCCTACCATGAAGTCTATTAGGTTCAAAGGGACAACCACCCGAAAACAAGGTGCAGAACTCCCTGCATGCCTAATAACTGAGAAAGTCAAATGGGCTGTCTCACACATCTACTATCAGGAGGCTCTCAAAGTTAAGAAAGTTGGGTTCTTAGATGAGATTGTTGCTCCAAAGCCCAAGACCAGAGCAAAAAGAGCTGGAAGTTGGGAAAGTACCACCAAGCCAAGGTCTAAGAAAACATCTAGGGTGGTAAAGAGGAAGATTCCCGTCAGCATTGTCAAGAAAGAACCTTCACCTGAGCCGTCATCTCAACATAATGATGACTCGGAAACTGAGTCAGATGAACTTTTCATCTACAGTGAGGCTCGTGCTGATGACTCTACTCTGGAGAAGGAAAAATCTAAAAGTCCAACTTATGAACAACTTGACAAGGAAATCGATGAAGTTGAAACTTCTACTGAAACCAACAAAACCAATAAAGGGAAGAAACCTCTTGAGAAAGAAGAACTACAAGATTCTGATGAGTATGATTCTATGGATGAGGAGAAAAATTTTTGTAAAACATTGAAGCAGAAGAGGCTAGAACACCAA
Organism: Chrysanthemum makinoi; assembly: GCA_910596185.1. NCBI lineage: Eukaryota > Viridiplantae > Streptophyta > Magnoliopsida > Asterales > Asteraceae > Chrysanthemum > Chrysanthemum makinoi. Next base: position 172,700,778 of record OU343224.1, read on the forward strand.
GCAACAGGCTTTGCGGTTAATCAACCCGACGGGCCAGGTGATTCTAGCAGTGGTGATCCACTCACAAAAGAACCTGTTGATGTCACCCAACTTTAAACCGATCCGGTTAATCAACCCAGTAAGGGAGCGGGTGACACCACCAAACCTGCCATTCAGGAAGATAAACCAATAAAAGAATAAGAGCAAGGTGATGATGATGAGATGATCGATGCTGGAGGTGATGATCATGGTAAAGATGAAAGAGTTACAGATGATGATGTTAAAGCAGCTGAAGAGGAAATGAAGAGAAAAGAGGCTGAAGAAGAAGCTGCCAGGCCGAAGAGGAACGTTTGAAAAGGGAAATCGATAACTACATTGTTGACAACCCTGACCAAGCAGTCTTCAGAAACTCCTCTTGACACGTCCAAACCCGAATCATCTTCACACTCATCACCACCACCAACAAAAGAAACAACAAAGTCGACATCAAAATCGGTCAAGAAGAAGGCTGACACATGGACATCTTGTGTCAAAGCAAAGATTCAGAAAGCTGTGCACCACTCCTGAACCCAAAAGCAAAACCGTCTACAATCGCAAGTAAACATATTGACTGATGTGGTCATAGATCTTTCGACACAAATGGACACGTTTCAAGGCCAAAGAGAACAGATTAAGGAGTTCTTCTCTCAGGACGTTCAAGGTCAAATGGAGGAACAAATCAAGAACTACACTCACTCATTTCTCCTCAACACGGTTCCTGGTGTCACTAGAGAAATGTTCAAGAAACAACTCCTACCAACGGTTAAACACTTGGTTCAGCAGGTTATCTCTATAACACCGGTGGTCGTGCAAACCAAACCAGTCAAGCCCCTAGTTGTCTCCGAGGATGAATTCATTGCAGAACTAGTATAAAAAATGGCTACTAGAGCTCCATCTTTCACCCAGGATGATGTAAAACTTTATGATACTCTTCTAGAACGACAACTCAAAACATCTTGCAAAGAAGATGTGGGGCAAGACAAACGACCAAGAAATGATGATGACAAGGATGAGGGTCCAAAAGTTATCAACCGTAATGGTCATAACATTCTTTATACCCTATCCGTTTAGACATTCCAAAAGTGCCCTACCAATATCCACCCCTCTATGGCTATGAATTGGTTTAAAATTAATAATTCTTTTGTGCATTACCCAATCATCATCTATAAAGTGGGCGGTTAATACTATAAAGTTAATTTTTTACAACTAGAAGTCCACGTATCGGTGGTTAAATAAACTGTGGTGGCCTTGTTGCTTAAAAAATTTAATAGGCTCTTCCTCTTGTCAAGAAAAAACTTAGAAACATCCCTAGCAATAGTAAAACGAGAGGGCATATTAAATCTAGGTTGCATGTTCGTGAAAAATTTAATGAATGTTGGGTGTTCTACAAACTTAAACGGAAGCTCAGCAAGAACAATTAACTCAATCAACGACTTTTTAATCACCTTTTCATCATACTTCCAGGTTTCTAAAGTCCCAATGCTACTGCCACCCTAATCATTCTCCCCAATCTTTTTCTTTAAAGCTAGTTTTTTTTTTTCAACATCGGGGTTTTTATCATAGTTTGCATAATGAGTATTCAAGTGTCGCGTACCATGTAATTTTGAATCGGCTTTGAGAACCGCATCACACCATTTGCAGTAGGCCATCTTAATGATTACCCCATTTTCATCAGGTTCAAACTTTGAATCAAAGTATTTCCAACACTCATAAGTTGTTTTCCTTGGTCTGGATGGGGCTTTCCTTTTGCGTTTATTATCATCACAGTCAACAGTCTCAACGTCAATATTCTCATCCTAAACAAACATAAAAAAGATCATCATTAGAAAAACTTCATATACCTTACTGTTTATACTTTATATACCTACTCAACAAAACAATGCAATTGAAGTAAGTATTGTACATTTTAAATATCTTTATGCTTTTTTTTATGCATCTTATAAAAATTAATGCATATATACATTATACGAATTGGTATATACAAATTATACGAATTAATTCGTATATACAAATTAATGCATCTTATACAAATTAATTCGTATATACAAATTACTAGTTTCATAGCCCGCCCGAATGGGCGGGCTAGCTTCATATATTTACTTGTTAATAATAAAGACCAGGTATACAATTGTTGAATAAAACTCTTAGAGGGCGTTTGGTTCGCTGTAATTTGTTGTAATTCGTTGTAATTGTAATCTGAATTACATTCCAATCATGTTTGGTTGGCAAGGTGAAAGAAATTGTAATTCAGATTACATTACAGTGACTGTTTGGTTTGCATTGTAATTGTAATTCAGTCATTACAATTACATCAAGCGAGGGAATCTAAATTACATAGAAAGTTGGATAGAAAGTTATGAATTACGTCGTAATTCAGAATTTGTTTACTTTAATAATAATAATAAAACTAATAAATAATAATAATAAAAAAAAAAAATAATATAATAATAATAATAATTAATAATATTAAAATAATTATAATAAAAAATAATAATAATAAAAATAAAAAAAATAATAATAATAACAATAAAAAAATATTATAATAATAATAATAAATAATAAAAAAATAAAAAAATATAATAATAATAATAAAATAATAATATAATAATAATAATAATAATAATAAAATAATAATAATAATAATAATAATAATAATAATAATAATAATAATAAATGATAATTAATAATAATAATATTAATAATAAATAATAAAATAATAATAAATAATAATAATACATTATTATTATTATTATTATTATTATTTAATAATAATAATAATAATAAATAATAAATAATAATAATGATAATAAATATTTTTATTATTTATTATTATTACTATTATTATCATTATTATTATTTATTATTTAATAATAATAATAACAATAATAATTAATATAATAGTAATAATAAATAATAAATAATAGTAATAATTAATATTATTATTATTATTATTTTATTATTTATTTTTAATGATATTGTTAATTATTAATTATCATTTTTTTTATTATTATTACTATTATTATATTATCATTATTATTTTCTTTATTATTATTTTATTATTATAATAATAATTATTATTATATTATTTTTATTATTAATATTATATTTTTATTATTTTATTATTATTATTATATTATTATTATATTATTATTATTATTATTCTTTTTTATTACTATTTTATTATTATTATTATTTATTTTTAATATTATTATTATTATTTTATTATTATTATTACTAATTATTATTATTATTATTATTATTATTATTATTATTATTATTATTATTAATATTATTTGATTACTATTATTATATTATTATTATTATTATTTTATTATTCTTATTATTATTATTATTATTATTATTGTTATTATATTAACTTTTTAAGTTTTATGAAAAAAATTGAATTACATTACGTTGCGAGTCAACCAAACACATTGACAGATTTCATCAATTACAATTACAACACATTCCAATTCATTAAATTACAATTACATCAAATTACAATTCCTTCCAAAGATTACAATTCATTCAAAAACATTCTGTGAACCAAACGCCCCCTATAGGTTTTAATGACAGAGTAATTGGCCAACTTTTTTCCTTCGTAATGTGGTTCATGTGACTATTTTGAGAAAATAAACATTCATAGAACTATGAAAATATTTAAAGTTGTATAAAAAAAATTAGTATAATTCAATATGATGCACTGTAAACATAATCTCTGTAAATGACAAGCGACATATCATTATTGTTATTCAAAGCATCAATTACAAAATTCGAGTACAGTTCACGAATGATGACTACATGACAACTAAAAACTACAAAAAAGGATTTTTAAACTAATGGGTAAGTTCTATATGTACCTTTCTAAGAACTCACATGGATAACAAAAAAACAACAGCAAGAAAACAATCGTTCAGACATCAGTAACCAAACACCCCTCCAGTCACCAATAACCAAACACCCATTCGGACAACATCAAACAAACACCCCTTTACACAACATCAACCAAACACCCCTTTAGACAGCAACTTCGAAACACCCTTTAGACCCGCATTCAAACACTCCTTTAGTCAGCGACAACCAAAAATATACCGTATATAATTTGTCATATGATATTGCACTCCCTGTCATTATTTTTAACGTATTAGTGGAGCTATATTATTGAGATAACCTCCCAAAAAAAATAATGGCAAGCGCTAAAAAAAAGTTATGTAACTAAAAATAAGTCAAATGGGTCGAGAAGAAAATATTTTGGAAGTCTGATGAGCTTGCCTTTAACTGTTCAAGAAGTAGTTGTAGCTTGGATTCTTTATTTTTTTTCCAAGTAGCTTGGATTCTTCATTCTTTACCATCGCTTCCAATTTTTAGTTATGGTTTACTTCATTAAGCGTCTTATAAACTCACAAAGATCTTTTACGATTACTCTACGCAATAAAAAGCAAATGGCTAATGATGACTTTCAGTAAGAAAGTATCTAAAAGTGTCTAATGATGACAAATATTTCATTAAGTAGTATCAAAAGTGTTATTTCAACAAAATGCTTATAAGGAATACCTTACTCATGTAATTTTTGCATCAGGCCATAAGAGTTGTGCCTCTCGTAGTGCAACATAGTAGGGTTATTCACATATTTTCAATGATAACACCATCTTGCCACCGATATACACCTGCAGAAGTAAGATATTAAAGAATAAATTTCTTCCACTGACAAGTTGATTATAGAAAAATGCTCAACTATCAGACTAAAGTGGACTTTATCAGTTCCAGCCATATTTTATTCAAAAGCTATTTATTGAATCTTATTAAAGAAAATAAGAGCATAAATGATTCATAAAGAGAGACCATAAACACATACCATCAAAGTAATCATCAAGGTAATATGGAGTTTTTACATGATGCTCGTATAGTTTGCCATATATGATGTCTACAACTTCCCATATAAGCACCATGTTTAAATCCAATTTTAGCGCCATTAGTTGATGTTACTGATCCCACCCACTGCTAACGTTTAAGAAATAGTTGAAGGAGCTTCAAGAGTGCCAGCAGGGTACTACAGTACAAAAGAGGAAATGTTAATTAACAATGTTCTATCTTCCATTACACATGATAAGCTATGTTACATCTAGCTAGCCAATAAGTAAGGCATGTAAAAACCTCGATAATTATGAAATATAAATGGTGAAATGGTGCCACATTGACTAAAGTTATAACTTATGAATAAAGAAACACAATAAGGTCAAACGTATATAACTGTGGAAGTTGACCTTGCTGAGCCAGTTCAGGCAATGATGCAGGATGGGCATTTACGTCATTTTGTGCTTGTGGGCCACCTATGAATAAAGAGTTCAGTGCTTGTCCATTTTCGGTTTGCTTGTGTGAATCCATATGAACAAACGTACCTAGAACTTGTCATTAGACTGAATGTTAGATCCATTAAACAGGTTTCTGGTTACAGTTAGATAGATATCATGAACATTCTGAATAGAGTCGTTACCATAAGTAAACTCTTGTTAGTTCAAATGTTCTTGTACTTGATGCTTCACATGAGAAGATCCTATGGGAACCTCTGCTATCATAGCTATGGTAGCACTAACGTATTGATTGCTTAAAGGTTGTGACATAACATGTTTCGTCTGAACATCCATAGCATGGGACTCTAAACCTGCAGAAAAGAGTTGGAGTCAGGACTCAGGACTGTTAAAAAAAACAACAAAAGCAAAAGAGGTTTTGGTACTATAAAAAAACTAATAATATGTGTATATAAAAGAGATGTTATACTCAGATGTTACCTGTACCCTTAGTTGCAGTCGTCCATTAAGGCAAAATGCATTCATTTTTCTTAGAAGCCATATCACTGAAATCCTGGACCATCAAATTTTATGTATATTTCATTTCACAAGTTAAATAATAACTTCATAGGCCGCCCAAATGGGCGGGCTAGCTTCATTATATTTGTTAGTATTAGTATACTAATATACTTGTGTGAGATAGAATGTACGGAGTAATTAAGAATAAAAGGTCAAGATAATTGTTTGATTGTGAATGAATGAGTACATATTTTAAAACAATAGAAAATAAAATCATTACAAGCTTCAACAACATATTCTGTTATCTATTGATATTAACTGAGCATCTTCCACATCACTGTCTAATGAAAATAGTTCTTCTAAAGGCTTGAAAGTATCACATTTTTGAATTTGCAGCAAAGTCTACACAAATATATACATTAAGCGACCACATTCTATTGGTGTATCCAAAAATATTGAACGGTTTACTACACTTCCACCCCAACTTTTTGATATCAAATATAATCTAAAATAGTTACATCTATTTAAAGTTTCTACCTTCAAACCTTTTACCTCAGCTATGATTGGCGTCCCTTAACCACACGAGGAGACTCGTCTAATTCAGTTTGTGGAAGAGCTAAATCACAGTTGTGATGCTACCCTTATTCGCTTCTACAACTGCAAACAAAATGTAAGTTCTTCCACACGCTTTTCTAGTTTGTCTTTTGCCTCTTTGAGGGCCCAACTCTTCCTTGCAACCTAAAATTTTAAAAATAGTTGGTCACTGAATCTATACATGGTTTAGTTACCAGGAATCATAAGCATCAAAAGACATCACATTGAATTGATATGTTCGTAACCTTGGGCTGCTACAAAAGACCAATAAAAAACAAAATATGCGTGCGGGTTTGCTTATTAATATTTTAAACTACGACAGTTACACTGATGATAACGCTTATTTGCAAGTTTTTTAAATTAACCAAATGCTTCCACAATGGCAAAAATGAAGTACCTTTCTCTATGACATTTCATCGAACATCCTCCATGCGGCATTCAATTATTCAAATCACATACCTCGTGAACCATAAAAAGAGAACCAAAAGTATCAAAATCTATCGTAATCATATTTTGAAAACAACACTGCTTCAAAAATTGTCACTATAGAAGAACACTTAATTCACATTATTAATCTCAACATACCCCAAATGAAAATAAAATTATTACATTTATTCAAAACCAAAGACAACGCTTAATGATCGAATTAAGATGTACCTGAATATCACCGTGTAACTTCCATATTGATGAAACATCTTGGGCAAGAATGTACCGGATTTGTAGTGTTGATGCTTCTGACTTTATAAAATTTCATATTAAGTCAATATTGAGTTCACAAATAAAATTAACAATCACAATCAATAAATGTATACAAAACTAATCCTCAATTGATCATACAAAAACCTCGACTAACCTAATCGATTCAATAGGACTTAAAATCTAAATATGAATAACCTTAACATAGGTTATTCAAACTTCATGGCCATCATATTTTTTTGGTTTTTATAATTGAAAACCATGGTAGCCCAAAAACAAAAGCAAATTATACCTCAGAAAGCTTCATGGCCGATAAAAAAGTCGATTTCAAACTTCAATTATATGAATGTGTATGATGGAATTAAAAGTCGATTATATTCAAGAGGTTAATTAAAAATATACTCCAATCAGTGGATGATTGTGCCAGATCTTTTGTGCGTGTTTTTTTGAATCCCATTATTTATGGTTAAATTTAGGGCTTGGTTTTAGTTTGATGAGCGTGATTTGTTTGTGATTGAGAGAAGATTGAAACAATATCATAAATTTAGGTTATTTGAATTTGAGTCATGGTATAGAATATTAGGAAAGCGTGTGATTTGGGGAGGCAGTTACACAATGTTGATTGCAAGAATGGAAGGTGGTAATGGTTTTGTTTGAGGAGCTTATGCTTGAGAATCAATACCACTTTGGAAAGAAAAGTTTGTACCACAAAATGTGGATTGCTCCGGTGGTTGATGTGTTGCATGTGGACTAACAGACCGGTGTTCGAACCTGGTTTGTGACATATTTTTTAAACATTTATGCGAGAATTGTGCCTAGTCACCATTTCCACCTCATCATATGATGCTCCATGTCATCATTATTGCGCCTAGTCAGCATTAGTGACGTGTCATGCTTAGTCCCATATATATGTATAGATACGAAGGGCTGTTTGGTAGGGGCTTTTTAGAGGAGCTGTTAGCTTTTTGTTACAAAATAATCTCCTATAAACTAAGTAGCTTCGTTTGGATGCATTAACTATAAGCTTTTATTTCAAACAAATAGCTCCAAAATGAAAAGCTGATTCATGAAGCTTTTTAAATGTCTTGGAGCTGTTAAAATTTTAAATTACTAATATACCCTCCAAACATTTATTTACAATTATAGATTTGTTCTTTTATGTCATTTTACATCTTATAATTATACTTAACAGCTAATTTACCAAACATTTTTATTGAAAAAAGAATACAGCTTGTAGCTCATGTTAACATCTTTGCAGTTTACAGCTTACAGCTTACAGTTTACAGCTTACAGCTAGTTTTGCCAAACAAACTTGAATTGGAAGTTGGAATTGGTCAATTGGAATTTGGCTGGAAGTGGAATTTGGAATTGGTCAATTTTTAGCAACTAGAAATATTGTTTATAACTGTTTATACTTTATATACCTACTCAATTCGTATACTCAATTTGTATACAGTACTCATACGGGATTGATTAATCTCTCATTATAGCAAGTCTAAACTCAAAAGGATATTTCTAGTTGCTAAAAATTAACCAATTCCAAATTCCAATTCCAATTGACCAATTCCAACTTCCAATTCGTATAATTTGTATATAAGAATTAATTTGTATAAGATGCATTAATTTGTATATACGAATTAATTCGTATAATTTGTATATACCAATTCGTATAATGTATATATGCATTAATTTGTATAAGATGCATAAAAAAAGCATAAAGATATTAAAAATGTACAATACTTACTTCAATTGCATTGTTTTGTTGAGATGAGAATGATTCATATGTAGGTACAGAAGATGAGATTGATTCATATGTGGTGTTTTTGAGATGAGATTGATCCATTTGGATTGGTTGTTCTTGATTTTGAGATGAGTTTTTGAGATGAGATGGATCAATCGGGTTGCATAATTGTTCTCGGGCGGTGTTTGTTTGTCAGTAGAAAAAAAATAATGAAGGAGACTATGAGAGGGGCGCTTATTTTTGGTCAAAACCTAATAGTTCTCGGTCTAGCGGGTTAAGTCGGGTTAGAGTCGGGTTTGTATACTGACTCGACCCGATACCAATTAAATGTGTATGTTATAACCGATTCCCGACCAGTTATTGGTCGGTTCTGTTTCGGGTAACAATCACGCGGGTCGGTTTCAGGTAACAATCGGGTTTCGGTCGGTTTTGCTCAGCCCTACATGTGGTAAACATGAAAGATAGTTTTTCGGCTTAAGGATGATATAATCTTTGACCAAGCTTTTTCACTTCATATTGTTATAGTAGTTCTACATAAAACCTACAAAGGCAAGAACAAAGTAGAGTGAAATATTATACCAGTTGCCTACAAAGGAAAGAAAGTTTTTCAAGTTTTTAAATAAAGAATTTTGAGTGACAATTGTTTCATATTACAAAAGAATTGTTTTTTACTTTGTCAAAATTTTTTGTGAGAGTAATATGTCATATATATCCAACCGTTTTACAATGGAAATTAGTATGTTAATGTGTTACTATACGCTCTAGATTTAAGGTTACTATACGCCCTATTACAAGGATATAATAATTTATTAGTATGTTAATGTAAATTAGTCTTTTATTTCAATTTTGTTAGTATGGTTAATCTATAGCTTATGTGTTACTATTTTATCTTAACTGTTTTACTCTGGTCTATTTGGAGGTTAAAATTAGTTTGTAGTTTAAATGTTTTTAGGTGTCCCCTTTTGCCTCCTTGCGTGTTTTGTTTTGTGGCCTCTTTTTGCTTTGCCGCAGTCTTAGGCCCCGTGCGTGGTTTGCGTTGCTCTTTGTTGTTGCTCCCTCGGTTTTGCTGCTTTGTCTTGCTCCTCGTATGGTTTTTGGTGCTACGTGTTTTTGCATTAGCTCTTGCCTAGTGTGCTACTTTTCTTTTCTCTGTGTGCCCCTTTGTTGATGCTATTGGTGTGCTGGGCTTTGGTTTTATTTCTTTAGCTTTGCTTTTGGCTTATTTTAGGTGTGCTTGTGCGTGGCTCTTTTTTCTGTATGCCCTGTTTGCTTGTTTGCTTGCTTTCCTTTACTTCGCTTTTGCCTATTGTTTTTGTCGTATGCTATCTCTATACTTTCAAGACTAGCACACATGCACTTGCCGGAGGTCTTATTGGAAGCAGTCTCTCTACACTCGGGTTTACCCTGGTGTAGGGGTAGGATCTGTCTACATCTTACCTCCCCCATACCCTGCCTAGGCGGGATTTGGGTTTGTTGTTGTTGTTGATGGAACATAAATATTATCGTTGTCAGTTTTGTTTCCACAATTAGTAAGCCTACCAGAAAAGTTTAATCTGTAACTCGTATGAGGAAAAATAATGTGGGAAATAGTTAAACTGACTTAGACAACGCGTATTATAATCAAAGTAGTTGATGAAACTGAAAGGACGTATAACTAATAACTTGACTTCCAATTGCTAAAAGAATAGTCTCTCAACCCAATTAGTTGCCCACATTGAACGTTCCTACTTTACTCTCATTTTTCAAAAAGTAAACTTTTAATTATTTGCTATATATAAAATTCATAAAAGATAGGGTTATTACCAGAAATAGAGTTAACAAATTTAGCATACCTTTCTCACAATGGCTAGCTTGATTGCCTTTGCCTTAACCATTTCCCTTGCCTTCAATATAGCAACATCCCAATCAAATATAACCCGCGGTTCGTCGTTAAGTCCTAATGGCACCACCAGTGCATGGTTGTCGCCATCAGGACTATACGCCTTCGGTTTCTACCCACAAAAAGATGGTTATGCCCTCGGTTTATACATTGCCCAAATTTCACAAAGGACCGTGGTCTGGACAGCCAGCCGTGACAACCTTCCACTTTCATCTAATGCTACTTTACAATTCACAACCAACGGAAGGCTTGTTATAGACCAAGCACAAGGCCAACAGATTAATATATTTGATGCTGGGGGTGCTTATATTGCTTCCATGCAAGACTCTGGCAACTTTGTGCTCTATGATTCTCAAGGGACGGTACTCTGGCAAACTTTTGACAACCCAACGGATACCCTTTTGGCTGGACAACGTCTTGTAGCTGGCAAAACGTTGTTCTCAAGTATCTCAGAGGTAGACCAGTCCATTGGGGTCTTCAAGCTCGCGATGCTACCTGATGGGAATCTCGTGCAATATGCTAATCTTGGGACTGAGCCGATGGGGTCTTCTTATTGGTCGTCCAGCACAGCTGGGACAGGGCCTAATGTGACACTAAATCTTGATTCTGATGGTTTTTTATACTTATTACAAAACTCAACTTATTTTATTACGAATTTAACGCAAGGAGGATTTCCTAGAAACAATACAATCTATCAAATGAAAATCGATGATGATGGTATCTTTAGATTGTACTCTCATGACTTAAGAAACATGAGTAAGAATGGAGCAGTCATATGGGCATCGTCAAATAACAAGTGTGCAGGCAAGGGTCTTTGTGGCGTAAACGGATATTGTGAGGTAATGAACGATGATGCTCGATGTCGATGTTTACCGGGGTTTGAATTTGTTAATCCGGAGCTGTGGAGCATGGGCTGCGAGAGGAATTACACCTTAGAAAAGTGCAAGATGAATGATTTGGGTACTGCTGTTAGAATGGTGAGTTTATCTAATGCTCGCTGGGAAGAAGCCACATATGAGATTCCAGAAGCAATGACCCAAGAAGATTGTTCGGCTGCTTGTTTGAATGACTGCCACTGCGAGGTGGCGTTGTTCACTGGATCAGAATGCAGATTGCAAAGGCTCCCTTTAAGATTTATGGAAGTAACTGATAGCGACTCGAATGTTGGTTTGATTAAAGTTGTAGCTTCTTTAAACAATGGATCGGATCCATCTAACCCTTCTATTCAAATAAAAAAAACACGACGAACGGGGATCTTGGTTACTGGTGTATCACTTATTTCAATTTCCTTACTTGTTTTGCTATTTTCAGGAGTATTAATTTATAAGGCTCGAGTTTGGGCATACCGAAAGGTATCTGATAATATAAACTCCCAGCTATTCGAAAACGTGGGGCCCCATGCTTTTTTATATGCCGAGTTAGAAAGAATCACCAACGGTTTTAAAGAAGAATTGGGTAGAGGATCGTTTGGGATCGTCTATAAAGGTATCATAAAGAACTCGATGAAGGTGGTTGCTGTGAAGAAATTAAAGGAAGAGTTGGCTCAACAACGCGAAATAGAGTTTCAAACGGAAATGAAAGTGATTGGAAGAACTCATCATCGTAACCTCACGAAGTTGCTTGGTTATTGTTGTGAAGGTTCTGAAAGATTGCTTGTTTTTGAGTACATGCCCCAAGGATCACTTGCAGATATAATATTTGAACCCGAAAGAAACACACCATGTTGGGCGGAAAGAATTAGAATGGCGATTGATATTGCTCATGGGATCCTTTACCTACATGAAGAATGTGAAACAGCCATAATTCATTGTGACATCAAGCCTCAAAATATCCTCATGGACGAGTATAATTGTGCCAAGATTTCTGATTTTGGATTAGCTAAACTACTTGAACATGACCAAACTCGAACGTCAACATTAATAAGAGGAACGAGGGGTTATGTTGCGCCTGAATGGTATGGGAAGCTGCCCATAACGGTTAAAGTGGATGTTTATAGCTTTGGGATTGTTCTTTTTGAGATTTTATGTTGTAGGAGGAACGTGGAAAATAATTTTCCAGTTAATGAAGCCATTCTTGAAGAATGGGTGTATGATTGTTATGAAACGGATGAGTTATCGAAACTGGTGGATGGTGAAGATGTGGATAAACACGCACTGGACCGAATGGTTAAAATAGGACTTTGGTGCATTCAAGAGGATCCGGCCCTTCGTCCCTCAGTGAAGCAAGTAGTATTGATGCTTGAAGGGACTGTTAAAATCCCAGTACCTCCTAACCTTGCTTCATTCTTGAGTAGTTGAGTACTGTCGTCAGTGTCGTTTAGTTTTGTAAAACCATATGAATTACGTACATATAATAGAAATTTGTGTTAATTTGAGTTATCATTTGATTATCAAGTGACTTTATTATGTGAATTTAATTACCAAGCCAGCTTTGCTATTTCCATTAGGGCCCAACATTCATGCTGCAAACATGAAACGCCCAGATTCTATATACTGTAGTGTTTTAGCCGTGCAAATGCACGGCCCATGAGGGTTAAGGACTTGATGCCTAATTTTTTTAACCAATGGATAAAAGTTACTATCTATGATGTCCATTAAACACAACAACACAAGCACATGACTTGGTAGTGTAATGAATGATTTACCAACACAACAAAGTTATTTTAAACAAATAAGAATCATACAGAGTATTATTGTTAAGACATTATTCACTTTCTTGATGCAACAAATAAAATAAAGAAACACCACAAACCACGTTGAGATTAACCGTTACTCCGTATAATTCTTTTGAACCACGCAACAAATTAACAACAATTATAACAATGTATAAGAAGCAAAGAAAAAGGAAAACAAAAGTAACCTGAAAGGGCTTAAAACACATTATTAGTCTGTGACTTGCTAGGCCATGTGCGGGTTGATATGATATGAGAGAAATAAGTATGGTCTATTACTTTTGTCAATTAATGGAAGCAAGGTACAAACTGTGCAACTTTGCACGAGAGTGGTTGGAGATTGACTTTTAAGATTTTGTAGGAATTAAAGATGATCTCATTTGTCAATCTCCCAAAATGCATATATGTCAATTTTCTAAGGCGTTAACAATGTGTTAACGGATTGTTTTTAGATTCTAGGAATAGAAGAAATTTATTTGCGATTCATAGTTTTGTGTTGTGTAGTCATACTTAAGTTAACTTTAGTTTGTTAGAGTATGTAGGTATACAACATCACATATAAATTCTTAGTGTAATATATATTTACAACATCACTGTTTATTTGCAAGAATTTTTAGCCTTAAAATACTTGTTACAAACTTATCTCAAAGCAAATAGAAGTTTCAATATAAAGTTTGAAGCAAATAATGGATATAGCATGCTACTTATAGTCTCAACTCTAAGGGTGCGTTTGGTATCCCTCTATGAGAATGAAGGAATGATAATGGTAATGATTCTAAGTGTTTGGTTAAGATGAGTAGCCCAAATTATATGGGAATGAAATGTGTATATTGTCCATACTCCATAGTCCAAAAGGAGATGAATGAATCTATCATAGATGAGGAACTCATCTTATACCGAAACCGATACCGATTGTCATTAATGACATCATACCAAACACACCCTAAGTCAAGTCTAGCCAACAACTTCTACTATTGCTAACCTCTAATTCTTTACTTTTTCTAGTCATTACATCAACACACCTTACCTCCTACTATGCAACGGACACCCCATCCAAACCTCTACCGTAACACATGCTAATAATGATATTTACATGTACTTTTATTCCATATTACTCCCTCCGTCCCAAAATTTAAGTCCAATTTGATTTTTTGACTCGAACTTTGACCTTAAATATTTTCGTTTGTATTATATAACATTTGATGAAAATTATACCAAATGAAAATACGTTTAAAACACAATCCATTTATATATTTTGCATCAAATATTATATAATAAAAATAAAAATATTTAAAGTCAAAGTTTGAGTCAAAAAGTCAAACTGGACTTATAATTTGGGACGGAGGTAGTAATTATTTTCCTTTATTTTTTAAAAGAATTATTATTTACCTAGTATGCACTTCACGCTCATAATTTATTTCAATATTCGCAAACTCAAATTATTTTAATTTCAATAACCAAGTTAGTTCAATGAAATCAACTCTAACAAAATTAGTTTACAAAAAAGTATTGACTAAGAATAACGTAACAAATTATTGAAATGGAATTAAACATATAAGGATTTTTTTTTTTTTTTTTTTTTTGCACACCTTCACAATTCACCAGTTAAAACTAACCAAAACATCTTGCCTACCAAATCATATCACACGGTGCTAGCAGATAGCATCTTCTTCCTTGCTTTCTTGCTTCATGATGCGTCACCAACAAACCAACGCTGAGATTCTCCTTAACTTCTATAGCTCAGCCGTCTCAAACTCATTTGTGCACCAGGATCCTCCTTCCTTCCTTAGCTCCTACCACTCAACCTCTAAAACGTTTCTAACTACACCATCACCTTCGGGTTTTGGGTTGTAGAAACATTGATATAAAAAGAAGCTCAATATAAGGATGAAAGGGTGAGAGAAGACATCACCTTCGAGTCATTTGGGCCGTAAATGCAAGAAAAAAAAAGCAAAAGTAAGTCACATATTACAGTTAGTTGTAGAAAAATAAATATAGCAATAGAATTTATACATAAGGATAAATGGGTGAACGAAGACACCGTCATTGTCAGCACAGAAAGCATCGAGCTATGCACAAGCCTCATGACCTAGACACGCATATACAACATTATGGAGCTTAAGAACAAAATACTAAAGCACAAAATAGGATGAAAAAGAGAAGAACTAACCTTCGCACAATTAAGTGGTTGCTGCTTGCTGAATAAATGTGGCCATGTGAGAAAGAATGTGTGTGTAGAGGAGTGTGTGTGAGAAAACATAAAGGCATCAGGCATGGGATGATTAAAATGGTGGTAAGTGGAAGAGTTGTTTACTTACTCAACATTCATTGCTCACTCAAGAATACGTAGTAAATAAATCATATGACTTTGAATGCATTCAATAGTCACCTTTTGTTTGTTTTAGGGCCCGTTTGGTTCGGCAGAATCCTAGGATTCTGGTGGAATTGGAATCCAATTCCATTTCATAACGTGTTTGGTTGAAAAAATTTAATAATTTGGAATCTGAATTCAATTCCTTACTGTGTTTGGTTGGCAAACGGAATAGAATGAAATTCCTTCAAAATCCCATATATATGGAATTCAGCATTCCATGGCAATATAAGAAGGATTGTTTACAATTTCATGGAATTCATGATGATGATGATTATGATGATTATGATTATTATGATTATTATTATTATTATGATTATGATGATGATGATGATTATGATTATGATTATGATTATGATTATTTTAATTTTAATTTTATTTTATTTTATTTTTATAAAAACCATCACTTCATTAGAAAATTAAAAGGATATTACAAAAAGTTTGTGGGAAGCCGAGACACTAGTTGGGCTCCCACTCCTTTCTAAATACAAAAACTTAGCTTATGAAAAATAAAAGCCCCACTCTTGACATTATTTAAGTGGTTGACATCAATAGTCTTGATACGTGAAAGTGTATCCAAGGCTTTCGCATCAAGCTCCCTAAATGTGGACGATCATTTAATTATTATTGTTATTTTAAACGATCATTTTATTATTATTATTATTATTATTATTATTATTATTATTATTTTTATTTTAAACGATCATTTAATTATTATTGTTATTATTAGTATTTTTTATAAACAACCACGTTATTAAGATTTAAAAATTATTATTTGATTAAAATTGAATAAAAATTATTATTTATTTAAAAAAACTATTATTATTATATTTAAAAATTATTATTTATTTAAAACTAAATATAATTTATTTATAGCTTACTTTTTTTAATTTATACTTTAAAAAATACAATTGTATTTTATATAAAAAAATATTTATTTAATATATTAGTTTATAGAACATTATTTAAAAAATTATTATTATTATTTGATAAATAATTTATTTATTAAATAATATTTAGTTTATTAATCTTAAACTAAACAAAATTTTAAATATTTTAATATAATTGTTTTTTTCATTTCATTCTTCCAACCAAACATGCGTTAGTATTTGCAAATTTCAATTCCGTCAGATTTTAAATCCTACGGATTTCAATTTCTAACATTCCATTCCTTCACATTCTAATTCTTTAAACAGATTCCAATTCCGTCAAAAACATTCCGCGAACCAAACGAGCCCTTAGTCTTTAAAAAAACGGGATAAAGTTGATAGGTAAGTGAATGGTAGACAAAGTATATATGTAAAATTCTTATAATGTACGTGCTTGTATACACATTTAATATAATATTCGAAACATTTGATTATCGAAATTGAAGCAATACATATGGTTTCTTACATCTTTCTCGTAGATACATTGATATTGAATATATTTCATAGAGATAGTGTTAAGATAATAACTTACTGTTGGAACCTTTAAATGTCTTTGTACCAAAAACAACCTATGAACTTTGAGTGTGCTAAAGAAATTTTACCTTGAATTAAATATATATCTATTTATTTATTTTTTTTTTTTGTTATTTTATACGAAGAAAGATGGTGAGTGCAATGTTTTCAAACCCGGGTCGACCCGGCCGGTTCAACTGGTCGGACCGGTACCCGGCCACTAAAACGGGTCAAAAACCCGGGTTTCTAAAACCGGGTCAACCGGTTAGACCCGCCGGAACCCGGGTCATGAAACCCGGCCGGGTTTGGTTTTTTTCAAAAATTTTTAATGAAAACCGGGTTGACCCGGTTGACCTGGCGGTCGAACCGGTTGACCCGGCGGTCAAACCGGTTGACCCGGCGGTCAAACCGATTGACTCGGTGATCAAACCGGTTGACACGGTCGGAAAAAATAAAATTATAAAAAATGGAAAATCGGGTTGACCCGCCGGTCGAACCGGTGCCCGATGACTCGACCGGGTCGATTAAAAACCCGGTTTTTAAAACATTGAGTGAGTGTGTGAAAAATACATAAATGTAAAGTCATGGTAGGTTGGTAATATTGGGTAAAATAAAAAGTAAATTACTAATACAACCCAATAAAACACCTTGTTTACGAGATTGAACAAAAAAAAATAGATTTACGAAAACGAACTAAAAGTGTCACATCAAAGTCCTGAGATCCATTCTTTTCTTTAAAATAATAAGCAACCCACTTTGTTCAAGCAAACATTTTTTTCAAGTGAAACTTTATAATATGTATTCTTTTTTCTTTTTTCTCTTTTCAAGCTCTTCAAATTACTTGAAATAAAAGTGAGTCAAAAAAGGAAAACTATAGTGATTTAACTTGATAGATAGGTGTAGTCATAGCCCAACAAGTAGCCAGCTACACTATATTTGACTTTGCTAAATAAATTTGAGTCTTGTAGGAGATGGTATCATCTCTTTCCACCATGAAACCAAAACATGAACATGCATCATATCGCAGAACATCAGATTGTCTTTCCACCCTGAAACCAAAACATGAATCTTGTAGGAGATGGTATCATCTCTTTCCACCCTAAACCAAAACATGAACATCAGATCATGAACATGCATCGCAGAACATCATATTGTCTTTCCACCCTGAAACCAAAACATGAACATCAGATTGTCTTTCCATCATCAGATTGTAAGCGCCTTAACTCCACGCCCAGGCTCACCTTTCCTCGCCTAGCTCACCTTTCCCACGCCTGGCAGAGCACTCTCGCCCTCGCCCACGCCTAGGCCACGCCTAAACATGTAGGTTCTCACCTAGCCTCTCGCCCAACCCCAGCAATCTCGCCTAGCCTCTTTTCCTCGCCCAGACACTCGCCCACGCCCACGCAATCTCGCCTGGCCTCTCGCCCAGGACATGTTTTCTCGCTCAGTCGAAAAGTTCATTTTGATAAACAATACAGGCGAGATTCATATTCGTATATGAGTAGTGGAAATGGTTCGTTTTGGTAATTTGCTCACATAAAATAAAAGTACATACCAATAGGTAAGGTAAAGGGTTGTTGAGACCGAGAGTTTGAGACCATGACAACTCGTTTTCATTTCTCTCACCTTATATCACATAAACCGTAACTACACTCACTCTTGTTTAATTTCATGTGTTGACCACTCCACCTAAACATTTTTTTAACTAAAGTTAGAATCTTCCTATTTCTATATTGTACAACCCCATTATTTTTTTTTGTTTCTCAATTTTCTTCTTTTTTTGCAAGGTCTTCTGTTCTTCAGTCTATGATCTATATAGCAAGTACCTCCATGATGAAATGAACATTGATTACCTACAGTATATAGTACTACGTACTAATTAGTATATAGACAAATCTATTACTCTGTAACATGATCTTTATACTGCTGCAAGCACTCCTTGCTTTCCTTGTCAATTGTCATCTCATTCCCATACCTCTATTATCACCTTTCTCATTCACTTACATTTTTAAATTATTATATATCTTGGCATAATATTTAATATAGTGGAAGAGAGATATTACATGCTAATGATAACTTGAAAAAAGAATTGAAATACAGTATGCTTAAAGATATCATGTACACCCAGATTGTCGATTACGCCACTGCTAATTTTGGCTCCTAGAGAAATTTTTATCTAGCTTCATAGGTGTCGTCTGCTAGTCTTATTGGTGATGGTTTTGCATATGTATAGCTTTTAACTTAGACGCATCTCATGTATTTTTTTTGTTCCCCTGCCATCATGGGTGTTATTTTGTATTAATAAAGCCTTAATTGCTTCTTCAAAAAAATAAATAATTAATAGATATTATGTAAAGGAAATCGAAAAATACCTGTTTGGATACTCCTTATATCGATACAACGCTTTCGTTGTGGATGAGAACATCTTTTTGTCGCTGCATAAAACACAAAGATCCAATAAGACTAAGAAAATATGAGGCTAAACACATAACTTAGATTCCGTAGTATAATAGAAGATATTTTACAATGTATAAAGAATATATGAAAAGGAAAGGGCATTGAAGGCTATTTAATGCAGTTACGTTTGGTTTCTGTCTTAACAAAAAATCACATCATTTTCTATGTTAATTTAAGACACATCACCCCATCATCACCATGACTACACAAACCCAAGTTAGATATAAACAATGAATATCAAAGATTCATACCATTTATGTTTCTCTTTAAACAGAGCATATGTCATCTTCTTCTGTTTTTTCAAAGATACGTCATACGGTCATTGTAACACCCCAACCCGACAAAGGTAGAAGTGTCACATTTTGGTGTCATATCAGAACATACAAATAAAATTTTACAAGCGAAAGCCTAAAAGAATAAAGTACCAAGTCATATAGACGAATGACTTACAAGGAAAATACAAAATCCAATATGTCTAGAATAAAATGAAATCTCCAAACAATAGCCCAACAAAATAAATCCAAATAATAAGGTATCTAGGTTTGGTCCACTCAAATAATCCAACTCTCAGCCCATCAAAGCCCATCTTCAAACCTAACACCTCCGCAGAGGAAAAGAAATGCGGTGAGCTTAAAAAGCCAGTGAAAGATATAACAAAACGAAAGCTAAATAAAATCTGAAATGCGAAATGAAACAAAGGAAACGGATAACAAAGTCGCAGCGAAATGAGAACAATGAGTCAATGAGGATCCTGCAGAACACAATTATACAGATATCCAAAACAAACAGATAACAAGGAGAACGAAGCAAAGCAGAGCATCGATGACATATAAACAAGCACATACAAACCAGACATACAAGAACTGAAACATAAGCAAACATAGCAAGCGTCGCATCCACACAACATATATGTCATACAATCAATTCAGGGAATTAGTAGACATACAAGCCAAACAGATATCTACAAGAAAGCGGAAGCAATTAATTAATAAGTGAGCATGGCAATTCACACAGGTCAAAACCCTTAGTTGAAAACATAACCAGTATCATAACGGCGGAAGTACTAACAGCAGTCAACACATGGCAGTCACACGTAATAAGTAGGAAATACAAGATGAACACTATAATTAAATAAATTAAATACATAGCTGGGCAATTAAACAAGTTAACAAGCTAGACTTCATAAGTTGAACCATTTACCCAATCAAAACGTAACATAAACAGAAATGCAAACATGGCAGTCAACAACAAGCGGATAAGGACACCACGAATAGTCATAGTCCACGAGATTAATCGAACAAGGTACAAAAGATAAACAGATCAACAATCGATTTCACACTAGCGGTTACTGACAAATCAAAGGATCACATAACAGTAAGATAGCATATCATCAGATGACAACAGGTAAATCTTATATCGTATACATACATATCATACAGAGAATCAGTAGTCGTATAAACATGAATATCATAATCAATCCAATGACATATAATAACCCTGACGTGAATGGAACCATAGTCGAGTAGCGGAATGAAAGTGTGACAGATCAATGTAATGGAGTATATATAGTAGAGTGAGTCACATAAGGGTACTGGTAAAGGACAATCAATACGAATATATGCTTGGGGAATACGAAACGTACAATATAGGTGTATTAATAGTGTAAGGTCTGTCAGATATCTATCCCGAGCCAACAAAACAAACCATATCAATAGTGGCAATAGCAGCCAAGTAACCAATAGTAACCATTGTATTCGGAGGGTGACCTCGGAATACCAAACCAATATGAGGGGAGACCTCAAGTAACCAGTGGAGTAGCTAGCTCCCAAAATGTGAGGGGTGTATTGCACACACTCACCGCATCACCAAAACAAATCATATCATATCAAATTCAAATCAAAACAAATCTAGGATGCATCCATACGCCCCTGCAAAACAATAGTGGCCATACAATATATCCGCCGCATAATCAATACAAAATAAGGACGGTGTGGAACATCACTCAACCACACTAAAGTCATGCCATTGGTGCATCAATGACACGGACATGGAACCCCCATGCCTAGTGAACAATATTTGGCTCGGGTATCAATCTGAAGGGTCAAACAAAGGTCCAAAGTGTAGCAATAAATAAGTCTTCGAAATCAAAGTTTCAATATCAATAGTTCCCAATTCAAAGGTTCAAAGCAATAGTCCAATATCAATGTTCAATATCAATAGTTCAATTATCAAAGGTCCAATAGCAAAGGATCAATATCAAAGGTTCAATAGCAAAAGGGGTCAATAGCAAAGATTCAATATCAATAGTTCAATAGCAGAGCAAAGGTTCAATATCAAATTGGCAAGAGGTCAAAGATGTAAAGAGATCATGAGAAACCTTATGAGAAAGGTCAGAATATCTGTACCTTAACGCCAATGAAAGGAAAGCAAACGAATGAACAAACACGAAGACACCACGCCACATCTTCTTCAATGGATCTACACGGATTACGGTTCGCATAATAATTATTAGCTCATTTAATGTCGTAACGGATTTAAATACTCATTATGAATGCATTAATACTTTTAGAGTTTAATTTGGTTAAGCGCATTCTTGTTTTATTAATAGGCCGATTTAAGTGTTTTAGGTTAAACGCTTAGACACAAAGATAGAATGATAAACCCTTAGTTCAAAATACCCATTCAAACACTCATAAAGGACGCACACAAACACATTATAACGCCAACTTCAACGAGACCAATAAAAGTAATTAAACACGCCTTCGTTAAAATACCCACACAAAATTACCCAAGACACACCGTTCACATGCCAACGACCCAATTTAAACTCACCGATTAGTAATGCATGCAAAACCCTCACACGTATACTCATGACCACACACAAACAAACATATTCTTAAACCATGCATTCGTGATCCACATTTGACCACCACATGATCTTTTATTTCTGATTTTCAAACACATGCATATACATACATTCAACCATCATATAACAACTCTTCTTATTATTTCTAAGTCATATATAGTTAAACATGTTAAGTCACTCAATGAAATACACACAATATGGATATGGCGAGACAAACAGAAAAATAGATTTTAGAGACATTATACAACTACTCTAGATGACTCACACAAACATGCATGCAATCACCATTCGAACATGCAAATGTGAACATTTATAACTCCCAAGTTCGACGAAACGACCCACCATAAACAACCAATAACATGACTTGATTACCCTTTTTTATTTAGATTGAACATGCTTTCAAAGGACTCTATACGCATCACTAAAGATCACACATGAACGCCTACCCGACTATAAAAGTTAACGCGACACATCAGGTTTTTAATGAGACCAAAAACAAGCATCTAACGTGACAAGTTTGAGCAGATTTTTATCACACCATTAATCCATTTTATTCAGTTTCATGTACGTTAGTTTGATTTTTATGTAACCTTTAATGTTCATCATCTTATGTGAGATTGGCATTTGATTTACATGCACTCGGTTGGAATCTCATACGATCAAGATAAACACAATAAAAAAAAATGGACAAGATAAATACGTTACCCTAGTAGTGTGCGAGTGGGAGAAAACAAGAGCCAAGAGAACTAGGAAAATCGAACCCAAAACATCACACCCTCGGCCTAGAAGCCCACGACCAGAAATCCATCTTTCGAACCGAGACTCACGATCCGCCAAGACCAACACAGTCACGCCTCCTTTTCGTCCTAGCCAACCCCACGACCCAAGAACAGAACCCCCTCGACAAAGTACCCTTGGAACCCACTTGATCACAGCGGCTTCATGATACAACGAGTCTCCTTTGAACCCTTGTTATCGATAAGAAAAATGGAGGAGAATAAGTGATGTGCCGTCACTTGGTATAGAGAGAAATTAGAGTGATCATTTTGGATGATATGGTAGGTTATAATGGGAGAAAATTATGCATTAAAGGAGAGTTATGAGGAAGGTCAATTTGGCTGAATGAGGGTTAAAGCGTTTAACTTGGACCCATTTTAGGGGAAGAATAATGACCAAATCAACTAATATTTTAGTTACCATATTTTACTTAAATGTCATTTATAGATTTAGTTTAAATGTGTTAGTCAATATATACATAAAATGGTCCAAGTAATATCATAATGTATGATTCTTTTACATGAAGTGAAAGTAGATTAATTATTAACTTGCATAAGTCATCTAAAGTTTAGAGTTTAACGAGTATAATGAGCTTGACGTGTTTTACGTACTCTACAAGTATTAAGCTTGAGGGCAAAATGGTATTTTAACACGTTTACGATTTTAGGGTTTTACAACTCTTCCCCTCTAAAAGAAAAATTTTCGTCCTCGAAAATTGAAGTCGCAGAGGTACACAGAGACATACATGTTTAGGCAGATGTAGCAATCCATAGTCTCGCACATATCATAACGATTCCGGTTCGAAAGCGTACAAAACTTACACATAACAGATGTCGGTGAGAATTTCGCAAAAAGGTACAGAATTTCGAACGAACATGAGGAGTGTCAAATAACGGATATAAGCCTTATTCCATTCACGTACCAATCCCAGGCATTTCCCAAGACGTCGTATGACTTCAATAAGTTCAAATTATATGATCTCGGTATTATCACGGTGATCAGGCGTCATAATACTTGCATCACATAACAAGTCCTTATTGTCATCATATTATGTCCCGGGTCATGACAAACCACATAACCAATATCATAACAAAACATATCACATACAGATATCAAGTAACATACCAAAGCATACCAGATTCACATACATACAGCATAAACTACATCAAGCAACTTACCATATCACAATGAAAGAAGGCCACCAACTTACACAAAACGGTTCCTCGTGACTCATGAAAAGAAAGATGGTGTTACCTTGGTCGGAGAATGTCGTCTCTGGAAAATAGTTAGTGTGCCATTGAGTTGGAGGTCGGAGGTTTAGAGATTTGATGTGAGTTAAATAAAAATGAAATGGTGTGAATGATGATTGATGGATCAATCTTGACTAATGAAGTAAAAATTTCAAAGCTTGAATATAGCTTACTATTTGTGCTGATGTGTCATTTTTTTGAGATGCTTATGTGTCATTTTTTTTAGGATGCTACAGGAAAAAAGGGACTTCTTTTTATATAATAAGTAGATACTAGTAAAGCTTCTAAGCCGTGTTAAGCACGGCCCAAGAGGCTTAAGAGTAAACATAAATAAAGCATAAAACAAATAATGACACTCCATCAAACAACTACAATGCTCAAGTGCTCAACATAATGATAGGTAAACGTCAATATAGACTACTTCAGCAACTCGTAAGATATCAAAAACGAGTATATGCACAATCAAAAAGTTCAAGATGTAAAATTATATAAATAACTTTGCAGCCATTTTACTTAAGAACAGTAGAACACATATATGCAGCACCTTACTTTACTTCTATCTCTCGTCAATTAAAAAGCTAAAATATCTTTGTACTCTACAGCTCCATTATTAAAAAAGAAAAAAATAAAAATAAGCAATTGAGTGTTTGACCACACAATCTCCATGCTTTATCATTTTAAACTCAATTCATTGAGATTTGAGTGTTTATGGCCATACTTGTACCGATCACTTCTGAGTTCTGACACTTCAATAGTAACGACCAATAATTTAGGGGTGAGCAAAACCGAACTTAACCCGAACCGAAACCGACAAAACCGAGAAAACTCGGTTTTAACTTTTACCGAGTTTCGGTTTCGTCTCGGCTCGGTTCGAACTAAAAACCAAGAAAAACCGAAACTTTGGTTCGGTTTCGGTTTGAGTTTTTTCCGAGTTTCGGTTTCGGGTTGTGTCGGTTCGAGTGGGGTCGGGTTTGACCCGGTGCTCACCCCGACCATACTCTTTCAACCATGCATAAAAAAAAAAATCATGACAAATGATAATGATAGGCAAGTTTCCAAACTCATGTTATTTCCTATGTTATTCACAGAGAAGAACAAAACCATGTTCATGATCATCTTTTTTTTATATAATTTTTTTCCTTAATAGAAGTTGAATACATCAAACAAAACCAAAACTTAGCTAGTGTACAGTTGCCAATATAAGGATTTAACATTGACAGGTTATAAATTTTAATATCACTTAATACAAATAAAATAAATGACTAATCTTATTTAATCTCCACGAATGCATTTTATACCAATAACATAACTTTTTGCCCTAAAGAAAAAGAATAATTAACATGTATGCTAATTAAACTACAATACAACTTATCAAATTTTATAACCTTAATTACCTTTTCCCAAGAGTAAAATACAAAGAATGAAAATAAGAATAATGTAAAGTGTTTAAAAGACTCATACAAATTGCTGAGTTCTAACGACTAGTGATGACTCCAATGACGCATCGCCAACATTTTCATCTTTCACCCTAGCTAGCCACCACCACCAACTATGTTATTTAATTTACTCGCGCATCGCCTCTTTGAATAAAATATGTGTACACATAACAAAGTATTTTGGCGAAAGCTTAAACCTCATGAAACGTCATCACATAAGTAGACATGTAGAAACAAAATCAAAAGTAAAAAATAATATATACCTTTTCTGTTGTTGGATGAACCCAACATAAATCTATCGACACAAATTATATAATCAAGTAATGAAAACATAAAATCCATAAATATATTTTAAGATTTAGAAGGTTGTAAAAGAAATTGCTTACCTTCTTTGTGCATACATACACCATCTCACCAAAAACAATGTCACCATAATCTGATCAGAATTAAACCAAACAAAATCCCAATATCAAATATTTGCAGAAAGTACATAAACCCATAAAATCTCCAAGTAAAATCAAGGAATAAGAAGTAGCGTACACAAATTTTGTAGACGACTTCGGAGCAGTAAATGCAGTGACTAAAATGGTTAGATCAAGATGTTAACATTGAGTCGTTGACCGGCAACCCTTGTCTGCCGTCTATGTAGAGAGAAGAAGAAATAAAGTAGGTGAATTGGTTGTGTGTATACGTAGAGAGAAGAAAGTGAGTGAATTGGGTTGTGTGTTTTGAACGGTCAACAAAATGTAACTTCACCAAAACTCCCAAAAGAAAATTTAGATTTTCTCATATGAATACGTGTCAACTTTGTGGGTACTTACGTGTCGTTTTTAGAAGCCTTCACAGTGATTTTGGCTCTCTCCTTTGAAATTAAACGTTTATTGTTAAATGATCATCTATACAGCTGTTAATTGTAAGTTTCCAATTTGACATTGGGTGGCTAATGAGTTAATCGAGACGATGTGGTAAAGAGCTAAACACAAGACACTCGAATCTTGAATCAACCGGATACAATATGTTTATCCCAAAGCTGTAAAGATAATTTATCTTATCCCAACACCAACTGATTTATTACGGCCGACTTCATCGTTTTACTCTAAAGAGAAAATGTTTTGGAGTTAAAAAATAGACAATTTAGACAACATCCAGCTTATTGCATGGCATTGAGAATTTAAATTTATTTATACAATCACGGGGCCATGTTCTAACTAAAAGCCATACTATATGGACAGAAACAAAGTATACAACATAACGCATACCAATAATACATATTCAAGGACAAAAAAAAAATCAAAACAAAATAGGCAAGATTTAAACCATATACTCCCTAATATAAACCTAAAACATGAACCTGCAAGTAGAACAAAATATTATGCCAGTTCATGATCACTTATTTTGGAATACATGTACGGATGTACCTGTGCTTGTATATCATCATATCAACAATGATGTGAACTCAAATCTGAATCCAATGTGTTTCGATACTCAATTTGCAAATTAAATTAAACATCATTGATATGAACCAATTTATTTAAAAAGAGATAGCAACATAACCCCAAAAACATTCTAATGCCAGATTAGGCGAGATAAAAACATACATAAATGTTTTTTAAAGCTGAAGGGAAATCTTAACTCGAAAGATTGTTTGTAATTCTACATAAAGAAATATGTTGAGACACACATGTATAAGCAACAACTTTTATATGTAATGATGGCACTAAGCAAGTATGTTGTTTTACCTTATCAAATCCTTCGGGACTCAAAAGCTTGTTTTACTCACCCTATGACGACATAGAATGTAAGTATATGGCATTGCATAGCCGTTAAGAGGTAAGAAATAGATTGTCCGAAGTCCGAGCCGGTCCATGATATTAACATAAATTTAAATCTGATTACATGTTTTCTAACCAATAACGTTGAATACACATGCAGACATGCTCAAGTCTTTCTTAAGTAACATAACAATTCTCATTGTTTGTCACATTTTTATTGTAATTCTTAGAACACTCAAAAATTTAAAATTTAATGAAACCATTTTTAATTAAGATATCAAGATGATGCCCACACAATGCATTACACCTTGTGCACTAAAACAGATTTATCACCTTTTATATTTTTAGTTGCAACTGTAAGTATGTTTGTTATACTTATACATATCTAATACTATTCATTACATTATTTAAAATCATATGGGTGAAAAATAAACGGTTTACAAAGACAGTTTCATATAGTCTGTAATAAATGAATTACGAATGAAATGAATGTGTTTTCACTTTGAAATGTTATATATGTCAACAATATAAAGAAAAAAGTGTATTTAATTCATTTTGATGGAACAATGCCTACTTCACTATATTTTGCAATGCATCGCTTCTTCAATAAAACCGACACAATAATTGTTTTCGACTTTTGGTTATGATGGAATCATCTAAATTTTCAAATACTTGTATAATGAAATATTAATATAGAATAATTATAAAGGTGTTTTAAATGAACTCTAGATTGCTTGTATCATAGATAAGTTTTGGTTGTGAGTTTCAATATTTTAAAAATAAAGTTAAAAACATTACGATTTAAAGTCTACCAATTACGGTAGAATTTAAACTCTACTAAGTTGAACAGATTACATAGTCAAAGATAGTATACATATTTACTTTTCTATTGTACTTTTATTTTTGATAGATTACATAGTCAAAGTCCATATTTCTTTCCAACAACTCCACAATTTCACATGCTCCATCCCATCACTCATCTCTTTTTAGCTGACACATTTAGCCTCTCACTTGGTCACTTCACCTCCCTTAAAGTCCACACAACCCTTTTTCTTTTGGCCATAATATTTGATTTTAATAAGAGAACTTTGAGATTATCTCACTATACAAAGTAAAATCTGCAAAAACAATAAGGTAGAAATTTT
Source organism: Chrysanthemum makinoi (assembly GCA_910596185.1). Lineage (NCBI taxonomy): Eukaryota > Viridiplantae > Streptophyta > Magnoliopsida > Asterales > Asteraceae > Chrysanthemum > Chrysanthemum makinoi. Next base: position 172,729,700 of record OU343224.1, read on the forward strand.
GTTACAAAGCAAATTTTATCTAAATCTTCAACCATTATTAGCATGTAATTTTCTTATCTTTATAAGCTCATCTTGAAATTGTCATATCTGTCTTTGAATCTTCAGGCAGTCTAAAAATTCCAGTATCTTCAACACTACAAACACAACATAAACTACGTATTGAATTAACTATCTAACACACAAAACACCCTAAACTAATATATAACCACACCAAAAAAAAAACTGAATGAACAAAAACCATAGAACTAAAAAGCTTTACTAAAAATACGCAAGCAACAAATTTGGGAAAACACTTACTTTAAAAATCTCGAAAAATCACAAACTCATATTCTTAAGGTGTTCATCCGTCTTCTAATCTTTACATCTTCACCACAATAAATGTTAAGAATAGATTGTAAAAAAGTTCCCTCAAAAGTATACGAATATTAACAAATCATCATCCAAGTCTTTATCAATTATTTTTCATCTCCATATATTCACTATAAAACACACCGAAAACATCATATGAAAAATTCCGACTTTAAACTCACCTTTTATCAATACTTGCCCTATAACAAACACCAAAAAACATGCAAACACTTTGCGGAGAAGGTGAGGGCAGTGGGACCGGCTTAGCGGTCGCCGGAAGGAGTAGGGTAGTTAGCATCGGTGTTTTGTTTGTGTGTGTTTTTGTGAGTGCTAAATTTTGGTTGATGTATGCTTGCCTTTGCCTACCCATTTCTTTTCTTCTTATTTCTTCCTATTATATAAACAAGACCCCAAAAATAACTGTTTAGCCTTAAGAAAATGCCACGTAAGACTCTATTGAGCTCTAAGAAAATGCCATGTAAGACTCTGTTGAGCTCTAAGAAAATGCCACGTAAGACTCAATACTTTCACACTATTCCACCTTTTACAACTTTCATCTCAGTAATATATTACTCAACAATCATCACACACATCACATTCACCAACTTTCTTTTATTTTTCAATTCTCTCTCTTTACAGATCGAGCCAACAAGGATCGCCGGTCAACGGGAAACGTTCATAAACGCAACTTTAGTTTTGTCTCCACTCTCCAGCATGTCAACCTCTTGATCTAACCATTTTAGTCATTCCTTTCATTGCTTCAAAGATGTCTCAAGAAATTATATTAGTTACTCCTTATGTCTTGATTTTACTTTCAGATTTAATGGGTTCATGTATTTTCTGCAAATATTTGACTTATGAGATTTTTGTTACTTTATGTCAAATATTTTTGACTCTAGAGAAGCTATGTTACCTTAAAGAACGTTAAGGTAGAAAATTAAATGAGCTTTGCGAAAGGTAAAATATTTTTTTTTGGTATTACAATATTTCTATATTCGAGTACAATCCAGTAAGCTAATTGCTCATTTGATTAGTATCAATAAATTTTGGTTAATAGGTTGGTTTTATTTTCTGGGTTCAAGGAGCTGAGTAGAAGATGATGTATGCTGCGCGGGAAAGCGGGTTTAGTTGAACTTTGTAACTATTGTAAGTTCCTAACATAGTAACATTTATTTGATTTTAGATTTAAAGTAAATGTTTTCCTTTTTAGGGTTATTTATCTCATTCTAAGTTGTAGTAAATTCCGTTGCTTTTAATAGTTTTGTTAGATATCTAACAACCTCTTCATCAACAAAAGTCTACCAGCCGGTTAAAATGCAGCCATGTTATAATATCGTCGAAACATATTTAAGCATGTAAAAAAAATCTTTTGCCATAGGTTCATATATATTATTCTTGAACCTTTCTTTCCCAAAGTATACAGGATCGGGACGTACATACTTTTTTGACATTGTTTGAAATATATTACTTGACATATGGATATCTCTTGACGAATTATATAAAAATCCAAAAGATCCAAGAATGTTACAGTTATATATAGTGAAGAATTATAAAGTTTGCGCCATTACGTAGGAAATTAACTTTCAAAAAGGCTTTGGCTAGCTATAAACCCATAATGATTTCTTAAAGTATATTTTATTAATTATAAATTCTTGATTGCAATACTTTTGTTAAACTTTTTAACCTTCATCTCATTTGAAAATTAATCTCTTTTTTTTCTTATCGACAAATTACTCTCTTCCAATTATATGTTGTGACCCTACATTTCATATTTACATATAATAATTAACATTCTCCTATTTCGTTTTTACAGGTATGAAAAGGTAATATTGAGCAGTGTCCAAGAATCGTTTGTAGAAATGAGCAGTCAAAAATAAATATTTGGTTTTAGTGCACAAAAGAAATTATGACATTGGTTTACTTTGGTCACAAAATTTGATATGATTTGATTTTGTGATCTTTTTTACTATTACTATTAACGAGTGATGGAGTTCTGACATAGTGGCATGGAAGCATGGTAGATATGTATCTTGCACGTTACCCTCAACAACTTTTATATACTACATTTTATGATATATCATATTGATAGGATCCAATATTTATTGTGTTTGATGATTCGGGTGGTCTTGGGAGATCAAAATACATGTTAGCCATTAGAGAGAGAAAGTTAGAGAGTTGGGTGTTTTCTTGGTAGAGAGTTACTTCACAAAAGTTGTAAGATTAGATTGAAAAGCACCACCCCTTCCATGGATGGAAGGGTATTTATACTACAAATACACGACCTCCTATCGGCCTGTGGATCAGGGATACAGTGGGTAAAGACCCGTCCTTCCTCCACGGTGTTGCACTAAACTATTCTACGCTACAAACTAATAAATAAACTACTAAATAACGAAACTAACGACAAGTCTACGAGCTAACTTAAGCTAGATAACATTTGGGGTGACCGACTCTTCACTAAGGAATTTTCTAATTCCTAACAATCTCCCCCTAAGGGAGGTCACCCCATGTTTTACATTTCGAATCCTAGCATTTTATTCTTGACTTTGTTCTTGAGCTCGTAGACTTCAATTCTTCAAATCCGCAATCTTTGTGCTTTTGTAGTGCAACTTCAAAGTCCGTGTGCTTTGTACTTCGAGTGGAGGTCATTGAACCGATCCACATCTTTGATGATCTTTGAGCTTTCATTGAGATCATCGACCCGCGATAAATCTCGGATCACCCTTTATTGTGTTGCCAACATGTGAAGTTGTGACTTTTGGACCGACATGCTCACACTTTTGAATCATGACATCTTTCCATCCGAGTAGCGGAAGCTTTTTTGGTTCAAGATATTTGCAGCGGCAACACGAACATAGTATAGAAATATCGAGCCGGGTTATGTAGATATGCACCGGTCATGATTTCTTCAAATTAAGTGTGGATCTTTGTGAGCATGCGGCTTTGGATTGACTCCTCATCGATCAATACAACCGTCCAAATGTACACAAACACGTTAGCAATAAAACACACGAAAGTGTCTTTGATCACTTTCGCTGAATTGAGGTACACGGCCCACTGTTCCCCGTTGATCAAGATAAAGTACAAATCTTGCTGTGATCGTAGGATTCCTAAGAATCTCCTTGAGGTTTTGCAGTTGTTCTAGCCGTTCTCAAACGGAAGCGTCTCAAAGAAGACAACGAATTGAGTGAACCCGCAATTGAGATTCACGATTGATGAGAAATTGATTTGAAAAACAATTGCGTATTGCTTGAAGAAAGAGTTTTGCAATACGACGAAGGTTTTATGAGAAAGATCAATTTTCAATCAAAATACTTTTTGTATTAGAGAATGAGTACACATTCGGCGTGCTAGCGAAAAGAAGAGATTCGCACATCGAACGGTTTTTCTAAAAGTATTTTTCAATCAGAGATACCTTTTGAATTTGAAATGAATACACATTCGACGTGCTAGAGAAAAGAAGGTTTGCACATCGAGCGGTTTTTCCAAAAGTATTCGTCAATTCCATTCCTGGACCAAGGTTGATTCAAGTTTGAATCTCCCCATCGTTTCAATCCAGTTGTCACAAGCTTGATCTTTTGCAAGATCTCACATGTCACCCACCAAGAGCTTGTTTAATGTTGGCTCTAGAAGGATTTCCATCTTCATTGTGAATATTTTTACATACCACTCAGATGTTCTGGCAATTTACCACAAGGATAATGCGTAGGACTCTTAATATATATACTTACTTTCCACATTGTGTGAAACAACAAGTCTTCATTAATTTTGTGTCCCAATGAGATATTGTGGATGATCTCTTGGCTCTAGACTCAATCGTGCACATTTGGTTCCTATGCCGGAGACTAGGGAGAGGGTCTCCTTCTTCAATATCAACAATCTCTAAGAGAAAGTCGATAGATTATGTCGGTTCCCCGTGAGAATGAAACAAGCCCTTTTAAGAGGAACTTGAGTAGTTTGGGAAGTTGTAGTGCAGTGCATCACTGGGTCCATGATGTCTTGTCTTCAATACCAGTGTTACCTTAGTAAACACCAGTAGCATATGTATTGAACCCGGTTTCTGCCCTAAGGTTGAATTATTGGAGGGCTATTACTTTTCACCCTTTTCATATTCATTTCTTTTTCATTCTTCAACCCCTACGATGCTTACCGAGACTTCATAACTAGAACCTTGTTGGGTTTATTCCAGTACTAGCTCTGTCTCAGTATGCACTCTTCCCATTTCTCATTTTTCTCCTTTTTTCAATATTCCTAAGGACTCTACACTATCTAGTGGATTGTCCCTGGGAAGATCCCTCCGGTTCTGGCGGATCGTGGGAACAAATACCTAACCTAACCATCCTTATAACTCCATGCATAAAGTAAATTGGTCGGTCTTTTGGTATTGTTCTTTCCTTCATGAAACCAATTGAAAAATCATTTGGAAAAACAATCAAGGTACTTGTGATACGAGATCAAAGCATTTTGTACCCTAATAGTTTTGATCATTTAGAAAACCTCCCCCTCAACATGTGCGTATGATTTAGAAATTGTTTAGCACATGGAGGCAAGAGGACTTTGAAATATTTTCTTTGATCACAATTTTCATACGAAAAAGCCATTTGATTTTCATGGTAAAATTCTCCCCCTCAATATGTGCATAGGATATTTTAAAACATTTTATCACATAGAGGCAAGAGTTAATTTGAAGCACATCCACAATCACAAGCGCCATTAAGAAACCATTTTAAAACTCAATCAAGGTACTTTATAAATCACTTTAAAAAGCTTTCGTACCTCGATAGTTTGTTTGCTCCCCTCAATATGTGCTTCGAGATTCGAAAGCGTTTAGCACATATGAGAGAGCAGCCTGCACAATTAAATCAAAGCGATCACCTTTTATCAAATTTCATTATTAAATCACAAATTCTCCCCCGATCAAAATATCAAACCCTTTGAGATTTTGGATCCCAAGTGATTTAATTAGGTTTAGAAAACATGGGAGAAAATGTGGTCAGGTTTAAATACTCATCTCGGTTTTGGATAAATCCTCCTCCTCAACATGTGCATTGTGTATTTGAAATCGTTTGGCACATGGAGGCAGGAGTGCCTTTGAAGGACTAAAACCAATTCCATTTAAACAGATAAGAGATTTAAATCACGATCTTTCCCGCGATCAAAATTTCAAACCATTTGAGATTTGTGATCCCAAAAGATTTAAATCATTTAGAAAATTTTGGGGAAAGACGTGGCAAGATTTGATTTTGAAAAATGACAGATAAGGACCATTTTAAGACATTAAAGATTGTTAGTGTCAGGTATGATTGTTTTAAGAGATCTTTTAGTAAAATAAAACAATTTCACAATCAAACAAGAACAGAAAAAATTTCATTTTGACAGATCTTGATTCAAAAAAAATTATACCATGACATAACATTAAATCTTTAGATCACCACTTATATTGTACAAAGCGGAACTTTTGTGAAGAAATATCGTTTGAAAATATTTTATATTAAATCACTCTCCCCCTCAATCCATGACCGTAGTCGATAATTGAGTGACTCAAGTTTTGATAATATGAAGTCCGGTGATTTTCAAAAATTAGTCCAATATATTTTCAAAACAATATTTTCCATTTTCAGAACAATTTTATCAAGTTTGTTTTAAGAAAAATGGTATCATCCACTACTTTTTCCTGCACAAGATACGTTAGATGGGTGAGAAGCTTATGTTGTTCTTTGTAGGGCTTGGAAGAAAAACCGTCTGCAGATGCAGTGAGACTTCTTCTTACGTTGCATTTTGAATGCCAACTGAGGTCAAATTAAGCTCCGTTTCTTCAATCACTGAGAAGAAAACCATCTGTGATGCGAGTGAGACCTCTTATGTTGCATTTATGCCAACTCTCCATAGAAGTTCAATTAAGCTCCGTTTCTTCATTTGTCAACCCAAGATATTGTTACCCTTTCCTTTCGGCATCCAATCATATTCATCTGTGGGATCCGGATCGGGAACATTCTTATTACCAATATACCTGCATACGTTAGTGAACACACATACAGATATATGGTGGTAGACATCACCCAAACATGTCGACTAATAAAAGTCAATGCAACATATCAATCAGATCATTTAAATGTATGGGAAAAATGTGTTCATCAAACTCTAATTATCTAATCCTAGCAATCATATCCTTGGCACCTAGTCCTTCAACATAGGTTAACATCATTTTTAATTAAGCATATTAGGATAATTAAGAAAGCTCGTTAGAAGATATAGATTTGAAAACATTCTCCCCTCAACCAATAACTCATTTTATAAAAGATTTTAAAAGTGCTGAAGTCATTGATTGAGTTTCCATATTTTATAAAAACTCAATCGATTGTTTTAAGCAACTCATTTTCCACCATTTTGAAAACACCAAATATTTTTCTAAAGAATTTTAGACGGAAAAACATTTGTGTAGGAACAAGATCTTTCAACATACTTTCCTCATTTTGTTTTAGGATAAGTGCACGAAATATTTGAAAAATGGTTTAGCACAACACTTTCCTTTCATGAAGAGCGGGTTGCTATCTGAAATAATAGCAAGCCATCGTTCTAAGCCGGGTTCTGATACCTGAAATAAGCGTAAGCCATAATTTGAGACATGTTTTGAAAAGAATATTTACACCTCCTGCTCGAACTTCATCTAAAGTCCCGTGCCATTATTGAATGACATTTCTAAGACCGTAGATGTTATCGATACCAGAAGACATGTCTAGGGAAAACATATTTTTGGAATTTTTCAAATTTTCTGATTTTTATGGGTTTTTTTGAAGGTTTTATATTTTTCTATTTTCTTTTTGTTGGTTTTATATTTTTGTATTTTCTTTTTGTTGGTTTTATATTTTTGTATTTTGTTTTTTGAATAAATATTTACAAGGATAGAATAGATGATATAGTTAAAGAAGATGATGATACGAGTACACAGCCCCGTTGTAGAAGATAGAAGTCATCATCCCTTAAACATTCACCACCAAAGCTTCCAGGGCTCCAGAATAGAAGATAGAACATGAGCCTTTGAGAAAGAGAGACTTTGGCAGCTTCCCCTAAACCGAAAATCCTTTAGTGAGAAAGCAGATTCAAAGCTTTCTTTCAAGCTTCTCTTAGCCGGTGCACAAGAAGTACACCATTATCATCGAACTTGCTGCTCCTTTTAAGAATAATCACCGTGATTCTTCGTTCGAGGTTAGATCATCCAATAGAACACCGACAGCGTTTCATCCCACACTTAAATAATCTTCTCAAATTTCTTTTCCACTGAAGTCTGAAGCAATCCATTCCAAAAAAATGTCAAGAGACCACTTCCCCCAGGTAGTTGAATTGATGCAGTCAATCTCTTAGACTAGAGCTCACAAACCCGAATACACATACCGAAGACAAAGAAACTTATACCATCGAAGTAGCAGATTAAGTCCAATATCCAAAGAATAACCCCGATGTATACTTTCTCTCCCCTGAAGAAAGTGTATGAAGCTCAAGAACCCGAAGTACCCGAATGCCCAAAGAGAATAACTGATAACATTGAAGAAGCGGGCGAATCAGCGATTATCTCTGCGGGTGACAATCTCTGGATGTCAACACGGAATAAGTGATTATATCTCGAATCACAGATTAAGCCCTCCGAGGTAAAAATGAGCATCCCCAATGTACACAATCTCTATCCCCTGATGATTGTGATAAAATCAAAATCATCACACACTTGTGTACCTCTTTCATCTTCAGAAACTAACTCTTCCATCTCTTCCCCCACGTCGTTGGAATAATAACACAAAAGCCTTCATGAGTAAAACCTTGAGTTTCTCTGCGGTCATGACATTTGTTTTACCGGGATATCTTCAATCACTTAGAAGAGTTAAGTTCATCAAGTTTACTCGTCATGAGTCAAACCTTGAGTTTCTCTGCGGTAATAACATTTGTCTTCTCGGGATATCTTCAATCACTTAGAAAAATTAAGTTCATCAAGTTTACTCGCTTTGTGTTTATATGTGAGTCTCCTTTCTCCTTTGGTTTTGACACTTGAATCGGCAACTCATAAGCCGTATACTAGAAATTTGTTGAGAAGAACACTTGAACTCTTGTGGGAATCAACTTGCTGAAGTACATTATGAGCAAATCTAATTGGGGATTAAATTCGACATATCACATTCCCCCAATTAGTGCTCTCCCCTAGACTGACAATCCTTTTGATAACTGCCCAGATTAAGAAGAAGTCTTTAGATCGTTACATGCAACTCGTCTTTAGTCTTCTAACATGTAGCAGGAAATGTAGAACGGGCGTATGGAGCTCGACCTTCTTCAAGATTGTCCGGTTGGGGAATAGAAAGTCAACATCTTCAACTCACCAAAACAAGAACATCAGCAAAAAGCATCCCAATCAACTTACATCTTGCACATCCCCTTAACTAGAATCTCTCCCAATCAAACAAGAACAGAAAGATGTTCATCAAGGAAATCAAAGCAATCAGGCATAGCGAACACACGCGAAATGGTAACACCAAGCAAACAATCACATCAAACAAGACCAGAAGGTTGTTCGGAATCATCATGTTGATGTGCATGTGAAGCATTAACCGGAAGCACTTTGTCAATAAACTCATATCGGCTTGTGAAGATGTCAACAAGCGACTCTTAAGAAGAAACTCCATGTGAAGATTACCGATAAAAGAAGAAGCTGGGTTCTTACATGAGTTTAGAGACGTATGACCATTTAAATTCTCAAATAATAATCAACCATGCAGTAGTTTCACACTTCTTCTCCCCTCAAGAATTGCATACGGAGTTGCCATTCTTGATTAAATAAGTGAAAATCATCCGAATGTTCTATTCACACTTCTCTCCCGCAAAAATAAGCACATGATGTCGCCATCTTCATTATAATCGAGCAAGTGGAAATGAGAAAACAATCATGGTAGCGGTTCACTTGAAGGCGACGGGCGCATGGAAAAGTATGAAGCATGTTGATGAGAATGGTCATAATAAGAAGATTTCTATTCTTTTGAAGATAAAGCGCCTTGAAGCGTACACTTTTCTTTTCTTTGGAGTACGAGGCCTGAAATGAAGTGAGCAGGCGTCATAAGAAGATTTCTCTTCTTTGGAAGATAATAAGCGCTGAAAGCGTACACATTTCTTTTCTTTAGAGTACGAGGCATGAACTGCTGTGTTCATACGTCATAAGAAGATTTCTCTTCTTCTTGAAGATAAAGCGCTTAGCGAGGCGTACACTTTTCTTTTCTTTAGAGTCACGAGGCACTGGCTGAAGTGAGCAGGAGGCCGTCATAATCTCTCTCTTTTCAGCTCTCTTAGCAAAACATGTAATCAACCCCATTATCATTCTATAGGCTCTTTGTCGTGACGGTGATGGAAAACCCAATATGATGAATTTGACCACGAAGTAAACTAACCCGAACTTCGTTGACTTAAACTTGCACATATGTAACAAAGAGCGGTGCCGAGAATTCATGCTCCATTGAATCTCTAAGTACTCTATACTCTTCAACCAACCAACCATCAAGTAATAGACGTACATTACCTCTTGAAAATCCACAATTGAATGTGACACTGAGCACTACAATGTAACTCCTTAAAGTGATAGTTAAATTGTTGAGGTAAGAGCCCAGTTCCCCCAAGTGGTAAAAGAAAAGGTAAAAGTCACCCAACAATAACTAGATTTCCAAGTCTTTTTTTTAGTAATAAGCTTGAACAAGGATCTCGAAGAATCTTCATCCATCCATCCCAGATACCTTCAGATACTAAGTACACTCGCCCGTGATAATTCACTTCAATCTCAAATAAATAATAGTGAATTAACTCCGTTGTCACATCTTCTTATTAACGACTCAAATCTAGCCTTCTTTGACATTTAAAATGAACTTTGATAATGGTTTCATCCCGACCATGGTTAAAAGCACATAACCACGTAAAACCATGTAATAACCAAGCTGCCATGACGATAATCCAAACACACATCCAATTCATGAAATACACCCTTTTATCCCTTCTTGAGCGAGAAACCGTAGCACCGGCATCGGATAAGATCCGAAATACACTTTCCTCTCTCGGGATGGCTCCATCATCACGGGATTTTACAATTCTATGGTCTAAACCGAGAAATAGTTTCTTTCGCGGGATTTTACAAGACTAAGAATAAACCGTAAGATAGATCCGGAAATGCACTTTACTATTACCAGGATGTTTCTATTGTCACTGGATTTTACAAGTCTATGATTTAAACCGAGAAATAGGATCTTTCGCGGGATTTTACAAAATCAAGACAAGACCGTAAACAATGTCGGCAGATGTGTTATGACAACTTTGGTTTGGTGAATGTCTTTTAGGGAACATGCAGTGGTTCATCAACGATTCTTACCCCAACATCAACAATATCATCAATCATCCAATAACCACTTTGGCAAACACATCATTCACGAATTCTGTCGGCTAATGTTGTGACCTTCTGGAGAAGCAAACCCGATATGTCAAACTTGAACATGATGAAAAATTCTCCAGATTTGTTACTTAAACTTGTACTAATCCTCGTGAAAAAGAAACGGTGTACCCAATGTACCAAACCTCTTGACATTCTTAACTGAGTGAGACACCGAAGTGATAATTACGTTGTGGGTTAAGCGAGAAAGAATCCCAAACGTAATTAAATAGCCAAGTCTTTATCACTCTCTATAAATGCCCAAACAAGTCATCTTCGCGGAAGGGTAGAAAGAAAGAAGACGAAATAAGTAACTGTGCCCTGAAAATCTCACTTCAAATCCAAATAAGAAATACCAAATGCAAACAACCCCATAGTCAACTCTTGTTCAATAAGCACTTCATGCCGTGAATTAGTGTATTCCGTGTAAACGTAAAATTCAAAGCATTCAACCGCCTATCACCTCAAACCTTATCATCCAATCACATAGCACAACAAGTCAAGTCCTCAAATCTCATCACTTTAACAAATCTCATGAGTAAAACTTATAATCCAAATCTCATATCAATGAACCAATATTCAAATCCAAGCCCATATAATCAACACTAGAATCCCGTAAGAAATACTCGTACAAGACCCCTTAGCCATCATTTTCACAAATTTTAAACTCAAGCCGTGAATGTATCCTCCGTGAAATTTTACCATGCCAAAATACCACTCAATGTACCAATTAACATCAAAGATTAGTGTACTCGTATCTTAGTCCATGTAAGCCCATGACAAACTTAAACCATCTTGATGTCCATTATGTCCATGTCAGCCAACGAATGAAACTCAACTCACACAACGAATATGTGTATCAACATGAGGCCCATGTCAAGATAAATAAAAGATGATCCGGCCATGATGTCTTAGCAATAGTCATGGCCCATGTAAATATAGCCTACCATAGTAATAGACTAATGAGGCCCATGAGGCGTAAAAACCAGATCAAACAAGTGATGCCCTAAAAATGTGGATATAAAATGCCACTTATCCCAGCATTTGCCCTAATTCCTCTCACTTGTGCAGACAAACCAAATATCATCCAACCCTAATAGAAAAACTGCATCTGTCTCCTTTTCATCTCAAGCAACTCGTCACCCAAAATCTCTCTTATCAGATTATACCGTACCAAACTTCACACAAACAATTACCACTCCTCCAAAACCGAATATAAACTTAACCATATCAAATGCCTCAAGAGGGTTGTAATCCTTAAGATCCTAGGGTGGGTCTCATATTATACCACTTGTTGACACGGACAAATGATGCCATAGGGATGGCTTAAGCTGAAACAAAAAGATGCCACGAGGTTGGTTTGAAGTCATGTTGATTTGAGACACTACGCCCACAGGGGATGGCCTTTTGATGACAGACCGAGATCAAACATTCGTAAGTAGGTTTCTTAACATAGTACGTGATTTCATTGAGACCCATACCGAATCAAAGAAGTGTTGTAGCAGATTTGTTACAAACATTTCTTTATTTTTCGGATATAATCAAAAATGTTTTAGATCCATGAGGCACAAGATCTTTTGTGTATAGATCTTTAAGGATCTATGTGTTCTATGAACCGCACACAAGGGGTCAAAGCAGAGATCAATATATATAGTTTTTCCTTTGAACCTTTGATTTGTCTTTCAATTAACTTAGCGAATCAAGTCACAAGAAATAACATCGTTGTTATTTTCTTTGACATTTGGCTCGAATATTGACAAACATCCTTTAGATCGATGATGATATACTTTGTGTGAAATGACCATTGAGTCTTGGTATATCCATGATAAACACGAAGGAATTTCTGAGATTTGATAGTGAGCTTATTTTCATTGTGTTTTAGTTATCTGAAACATTCGAATGGAATTAGAGTTGGAGACAACAGTCTTGGACTCTCTTTCAAATCATTCGAACAATCAATAGAGTCTTGAGACTTTAAAGGTTGGATCGATGATGGAATGTAAAGCTCATGTTAGATGACCTTTAAGAAGTCTTCATTAACTTGTACAACATGAGAACATATCTGAGATCAATTAAATTCATGTTGATAATGTTGATAAGTTGAGACATGTTTAAGTGCGAGTCTAGAGTCTTGAAGTTATGGTTTATGTTGTTGATGTCGTGGTCTAGTGGTATATGTGGTCGAGGTCTTACTTCTCCTTCTTCCTTTATGTCCAAGTCGCTAGCCTAAGTTGAGTCAAGTCGCTAAGCCAAGTGCTAAGCCAAGTCGCTAAGCAAGTCGCTAAGCAAGTATTGATGAGTGTCTAAATACTCATCATTTTTGTGTAATCTAAACTGCAAAATCATCTGAAAACACTCAGAAACACATCAAAATGATCAAAATATCACAAATTAGTGTTTTATGTGTTTTAAATGCAAAATTATCAAAATCGATGAAAAGCGGTATCAAATTTGCAAAAATGGCAGTTTTAGTCCCCCAAGTTTCAAAAGTTGTCAAATCTAGTCCCTGGAATTCAAAAATGTGGAAATTTATCATTCAAGGTCCCTGAAATCTTTTAAGTTGTTAAAAATGATCCTTGAATGATTCTTTGGTCAATTGGCAAGAAAGGTCCCTAAACTTTGAAATTTTGCAAAATTAGTCCTTGGACCTTTGAAAATGGGTTTTATACAAAAAGGATCCTTGTTTTATCAATATTTTTCATGATTGGTCCTTGTGAGAAGTTGGGAAAAGTTGCATGATCAGTCCTTGAAGTTTGGCAAATTTGCAAAATTGGTCCTTGTTGTTACCACTTAACCAAACGGATCCACATATATCAAAAGCCCAAATCCAAACCCAATTGCTGGCCCAATCCCATGACCCGGCCCCCTTTGATATACCATTTGGTCAACGCAAGTCAAAAAAATGAGAAAACCGCCCAAAACAGCTATTACTGTAGCTTCTCCTCTCCACCCCTGTAACATCAAAACCAGTCTTGGTTTTCCACCATTTTCAACCCCCCTCCTTGCTTTTTCCCCCTCTTCTTCCACTAACAACCAAATAATCTTAATTATCTCAAACCAAACTCTCATTAAAGCAAAAACCTGCTTTGAAGATATTTGGCGCCAAAATGCAAGGTGGACGGTTCTGATTATTTTTAGTGATCCAAGGGCTCAAATTTGGTGGGATAGATTCAAAGTACCTCAGAGATGATGAAAAGTCTATAAAGAGAGAGAGATGCATTGGAGAAAAGAGTTATCTAGTGTAATATTTATTTTTCATGTCGATTTAGTTTAATTTTCAATTTCAGTTTATGTTTTAAGCTTAAAAACTTTGTATTTCAAGTTATTATGTTATAATAAAGCTTTTGTGAACCTTTAATTCAAGTGTCAAGTTAAATTTCAGTTTATGTAAAATTTCATGTTTAAGCAAAATCTCATGTTGAATCAAATGTTGTTTTCAGTTGTTTAAATGGACTAGAATAGATCACTTAAGCTCCTAGAAAGCTTATTGAAGCTTTTAGATATCTTAAAATTCAGTTGAGAGTCAAGAATAGAAAAATCACAAAAATACCAATTAAATACTTGAAAAATAAAAATCACTTGGAGAAGGTGTTCTCATTTGGAGCAAGGTATATTTTGATGGCCTTGGTTTAGAGCTCTGTGGAGAGCATTTAGGATTGGTTCTCAGTTCCTAGTTCTCAGTTTGTGCCTCAAAACCATTTGTAAGCTTTTTGATTAATTTGGCTTTTCTTGTGTCAAGTGTTCATTAGTTCTAATTTCTATTTCTTTGTGATATCTATTTATAATCAAGTGTGTTTAAGCCTTAAAATCAGTAGCTTGTTCTTTTCAATTTGTAGTTTACAAAAATTAGGTTTCAACGATTAAAGTTGTATTATCATCAAGTCTCAGTTTTATGTTGTTATTACTATTGGTTTAAGCTTATTTAGTCCTATTTAATCATAATTCAAGGTCTGAAATTAAGCTCATGGTCTAAACTTGAGATTTGCTTTGTAAAAGTTCATGACGTCAATATAAAGGTGTTTGGAATTCTTTGTTTTGAGCTGCATCAAGTCTGTTTGAGTTCTGTTGTTTTGCTTGTTTTGTGTCACATAAGTGACTTATATCTCATATCAGTCAAGAAAACAAGTTCTTATAAGCAAAAAGTCAAAAATACATTTGATTCAATCTTATGAGCTCCTTGTTGGATTTTTAGGATAGCGGATCTTGATGTTGTGTGTTTAAAAGTTGTCAATCCAGCTTAAATAAGTTTTAGTTAACCTCAACATAACATATTAAGTACTTAAAATCAGATCAAAATCCATCTTAGTCAACATTTTGGTTTTATCAAAAAGTCAAATTGTCACTTAGGTCGTTTTTGAATAAACTTGGGAATTTTATTGTGTGTTCAAATTTAAGTTTCAGCTTATAAGCTCTTGGGATATTATAGTCTAGTTGCTTAACAAAAATAGAAAAATGATAGTTCTTGGTTTCTCAGCTTTTTAAGTGCTTATTTCTCAGCTTTTCTTGGGGTACTTGTTCTAAAATTTGCCCTGTGCACAGTTATTGGTTCCAAATTGATAAGCTCACACTGAGCTTATTAGTTGTCCAATTCTTGTGTTCTCTAGTTCTTTGGAAAGCCAACCTGGTCCTCTTGGATTGTCAAGTCTTAGTTTTCACTTTGGAACTTGTTTGCTAGCATTAAGCTCAAAGTTTGTCCCACTTATGTGAAAAAGCCAAGTGCTTATTGTCTTCACTCTAGCTTATCAGTTTGATTTTTCTTACCTTTTAGCTTCATTTGAGTAGTTTTCAGCTTATTGTATCCTATTCCATCATTTGTTTCAGTGTGCAAGCTTGTTTGAGCTTATTTCCACATAATAAGCTCATTTTCATATCTGTTTGATCATAAGCTCATCAAATCAGCTTATTTGAGTTTTGTAAATTTTTTGTCTTTATTAAAGTTTCATATTATTAGTATATAAGTAGTTTTCAAAAAGAAAATTCAGAAAAACATCAATATAAAAATAGTGATAGCGTTTATTTAATATTTTTAGCTTTTTGATTTTTCTTTTCATCTTATTAATAAGCAAATCTTGTTTTTCTCTTTTTCTTAGGTTTCTGTCATCATATAGGATTTTTAGAAAAAGTTTCAGATTTTTCTCTATCTTTTTAGTATTTATTATAATTTTAAATAGTTAAAAATAGTAATTAATTAGTAATAAATAATTAAAAAGCCTAAAAAATATATTTTCTGTTTTAAAATTAGTTTTATCATATTTTAGATTTTTCAAAGTTAAAATTTTATTTTTCCAAGTTTATTTTATATTTTCTAGTAATTAAGTGTATTTTAAATAATAATTAATTAGTAATAATTATATAAAAAGTGTGAAAAATATATTTTTAGTTTTAAAATTAGTTTTATAGTATTTTAGATTTTTCAGAATCATAAGTTTATTTTTCTAGCCTTATTTTGTATTTTCTTCTATTTTAAAGTATTTATTAAATAGTTAAAATAGTTTTTAATTAATAATAATTAATTAAATAGTTTTAAAAATAATTTTCTTTTTCTAATAATTTTCTTTTATTTTTTAGGATTCCAAAAATGTCATTTTTATATTTTTAGGCCTTTTATTTCTTAGTTTTCACTTTTTTATTTTGTGCGTTATCGTAGTTTTAAACTTACGTTTACGTTTTTCTCATCGGATTGTTGTGCTTTCCAATTCTGTGTCCAATTCTATTCCAAATCAATCTGTAGTGTAATAATTCTAATCAAAACCTTTACAGATCACTATCCTTAGTGATCACTCCATCATCTGAATCAATTTTACACACCATTGAGTCTCCTGGGACATAACGACGGGGAATTCATTGTATTCTCCGGACTTCATTGCATTGTGCTTGAGCGTTTAAAGTGATTACGGTCGCCATTCACAAGTGGCGGTTTGAGTGATTTAGCTTGATTTGTTTGCAATCAAATTTGCAGAAGGCTTTAGCGTGTGTTTAGCCATTTTCGAATCCATTGTTGCACATACCCATCATTTGTAAAAGTTTTTGTAAAATTATAAAAAAAAAGAAAAAAGTTCATTAACACTTTTCCTAAAGTGTTAAAAACTCCAAAAAAATATAAAACAACAAAACAATCGTAGCGTTTTCTATTTTGTATTCTCTTTTAAGGTGATTCTTGAAGAGATACGATTTGGTTAAACGGGGCGATAACAAAAATATTGTCCAAAAGTTTTTGAACCCTTTGCACAAATCATACCTCGTCTTTTCGATTGGTACTTAAAATATACATAAAATCAACCACCGCAAATCAAGGCGTGCTACCTAGCGGGGGTGCGACCATTAATAAGTTCGAACATCGGATTTAAAACTTGCCTTTGTGTCACTTGTGATTTGGTGTACCTTTTTCAAAGAAGCCATTTCATTTGTGATAATTGGTTAAGTTCACTTGTGTTTTGCCTCATTTGTTTTGAAAATTGATTTTTACACTTAGTGCATGCGCACTCGTTCTTCCAGTTCTACAAGTCCACTTTCAGAACTTGGAAAGATTCCTCGTAGACGTAGGGGCGTTCAGCTCCTCCGGCCGTGGCGAGGCGTCTACCACCACCACCTCTGTCGAAATGGCGAAGACAAACCTATGAATGAGCTTCTCCAAGCACCCATCGAGGGTTACGGAGATGCCATTGTTGTTCCGGCCATCGTGTTGACACTTCGAGCTCAAAACCGGGTTGCTCAATCTAGTAACCCAAAGCCAATTCTATGGTTTTGGGCGGGATGATCCTCATGCACACATTCGATGGTTTAACAAGATAGCATCTACCATCAAGTACAAGAATGTCCCACGTGAAGCTATCAAGCTTCTTACGTTCCCATTTTCTCTAGAGGGACAAGCCCGGGAATTGGCTTGAGAAACAACCCCTCGTTCTATAGAGACATGGGAAGATCTTGTCACCAAATTAGTTAACGAGTTCTATCCTCCATCCCGAACCACAAGTCTTAAGAATGAGATAATGAAATTTTCTCCGAGATTTGATGAATCATTCGGGGAGGCATGGGATCGTTACAAAGAGTTGCTTCGCAAGTGTCCGCATCATGGTTTTACCGAGTTAATGCAAATGGATACTTTCTACAATGGTCTCAATCAGACTAATCAAGCCTCTTTGAATGCCTCGCGGTAATTTCTTGAGCAAGACCACAAAAGAGGCCTTGCAAATCATTGAGAACAAGTCTCGGGTTAGTCCTTTCGAGCAAAGACATATCAGTCTCATCTTGGACCTTCCTCTTCTTCATCTCCCGTGAGTACATCTAGCACCGATGCTAAGATTGATAAACTCACAGACATTGTTCAAGCTTTGGTTCTTGCTAACCAAAAGAAAGTCTCCTTCACTCGGACTCCTACATCGTGAAGTGAAGAAAGTTGAAAGTTGTGTCACTGTGGTGGTCCTCATGCCTACTACAATTGTCTCGCCACCGATGGTAGTCCTTTTGAAGCAAATGCTCTAGCCGGTAGTTCACAGCAAGGAGGTACTCAATACGCCTCAAAATGAACCACACTACCGTGCTAACACTAATCGAGGCACCACCGGTTTTAACCAAAATCACAACATGCAAAACCGGAATCAAAACCAACCAAGAATGAACCAAGGTTATCAAAACCAAGGTAATTTCTATCCTGGACCCAATCAAGGTTTCCAACATCAAGGAAACCTTAATCATAACAATTTCAATCGAGGGAATCAATTTCAGGGAAATGTGAATCCTAATCAAGGGAATTTTGGCTATAATCAAAACATACGGCCTCAATTTATCCCTCCAGCTCCTCCCGTCATTGTTCCTCCGGGACCATCATCGATGAGTTCTTGGCAGTTCATGAAGTCCCAAGATGAAATGAACAGGTTGTTGGTCGACCAAATTGCGATCTCAAAAGTCTTTAAATGATCGACCCTCGGGCTCGGTATTTTACCGAGCAACACGATCGCTAACGGCGATGCCAAGGCGATCACAACCGAAGTGGTATTTCATACCTTGGACCTGCTTTGTTCCTACTACCTCTTCTTCTTCGTCTCTTCCAAAGGTAGTGGACGGTGAACCTCCAAACACAATGGACCTCGACTCCAATGCCCCCTCCTCCGTGGCAATGAGTCAAGTTACCAAGGAAACACGGACAAGGTGCATTATTCTAGCCCACGAAGTACGCGCGTCCAACCTTGGTAGTCCAACCTCAAGTGGTCCGAAACCCAAATCAAATCAAGGAGTTGTTTTGAACCTCCTGTAGCTCCTGTTGATCAAATCCAAATCTTCTATTCCTTACCCATCACGCTTGAATGAGCAAAAGCTCCGCGCGAAAGCTAGTCATCAAATGGATAAATTTTTCCAAATTTTCCAAGAGTTACACTTTGACATAAGCTTTGCGGATGCTATCATTCTGATGCCCAAGTTTGCATCAACTCTCAAGCACATGTTAAGCAATAAGGAAAAGCTGTTTGAAATGGCTAAGAATCCTCTTAACGAGAACTCTGCGGTCATCACGAAGAAGCTTCGGAAAAGCTTGGAGATCCTGGGAAATTTCTCTTACCTTGTGTATTCCCGGGAATGGTTGAATGCTTTGCCCTAGCAGATCTTGGTGCAAGCATAAACCTTATGCCATATTCAGTGTGGAAGAAACTTTCTCTTTCGGAACTCACTCCTACATGCATGACTCTCGAGCTTGCTGATCGTTCCATATCCCGTCCTCTTGGCATTCATTGAGGGCGTGTTTGTCAGTAGGAAAGTTCCATTTCCCGGTGACCGTGGTTGTTGATTTTGATGCCGATCATCGGGTTCCTCTCATTGTTGGTCGAGGATTTACGAGAACGGGCGTGCTCTCATAGATGTATTTGAGCAAGAAATCACATTACGTGTTGGTAATGAAGCTGTAACCTTCAACCTTGACCAAACCCGAGGTACTATGCAAACTATGATTACGAATCGGTTAACCGAATAGATATCATTGATGTTGCCACTGAAGAGTACTCTCAAGAAGTTCTTGGTTATTCTCATAATTATGTGAGTGGGGATTCCACCACATCTTCTCAACCTATCATAGCCAATTCTACTCCTTCTATCACTCCTTTTGAGGAAAATGACTCCATCTCGGAAGAGAATGAGGCATACTTGGCTAGTGATTACGTGCCTTGGGAAATTGATCACGCTCAATTGATATCGAGGGGATATACTTCTTATTGAGAAGTTGCTCAATGATGATCCATCATCAACCCATCACTCTAGTGATTCAATTCGGTTGAGATTAATCAAAATGAGATTAATGCTGGGAGGGAGATATTCTTCTAAAGAAGTTGTCAAATCGGATACTTCTCCTCCCCCTCCCATCAAACTTCATAACAAAATCAAGTCGGTTGAGAAAACGTGAAATTCCGAGGTTGAGCTTAAGGACTTACCTCCTCATCTCGAGTATGCATTCCTTGAAGGTGATGATAAATTACCCGTCATTATTGCTCGAGATTTGGGTAAAGATGAAAAAACTGCTCTCATAAAAATCTTGAAGTCTCACAAGCGAGCAATTGCTTGGAAACTCTCCGACATAAAGGGTATCAATCCTGAGTTTTGTACCCATAAAATCTTGATGGAGGATGACTTTAAACCAGCAGTTCAACATCAGAGAAGAGTGAATCCAAAAATCCACGATGTTATCAAACAAGAGGTTATCAAACTTCTTGATGCAGGATTGATTTACCCGATCTCGAGGCAGTCCTTGGGTCCCAATTCATTGTGTTCCGAAAAAGGGTGGCATTATTGTTATCACAAATGAAGATAACGAGTTAATTCCAACTCGATTGGTTACGGGATGGCGTGTTTGCATCGACTATCGTATGTTGAATGACGCCACCCGTAAAGACCATTTTCCTCTACCCTTCATGGACCAGATGCTTGAGAGATTAGCGGGGAACGAATACTATTGTTTCCTTGATGGTTTCTCGGGTTACTGTCAGATCCCCATTGATCCAAATGATCAAGAAAACCACATTCACACGCCCATACGGAACTTTTGCCTACAAGCGTATGCCTTTTGGCTTATGTAATGCTCACGCACGTTCCAAAGATGTATGATGGCCATTTTCCACGACATGATCGGGGAAACAATGGAAGTGTTTATGGATGATTTTTCGGTCATTGGGGATTCGTTTCAAACATGTCTCTCCCATTTAGAAAAAATGCTTCAAAGGTGTGAAGACACAAATCTTTGTCTAAACTGGGAAAAGAGCCATTTTATGGTCAAAGAAGGCATTGTCCTTGGCCATAAGATTTCAAAGAACGGGATTGAGGTAGATAGAGCAAAAGTCGATGTTATTGCTAAATTACCTCATCCTATTACCGTGAAAGGTATTAGGAGTTTTTAGGTCATGCGGTTTCTATCGCTGATTCATTCAAGATTTTTCCAAAATCGCCCGGCCTATGACCCATCTTCTTGAAAAGGATGCTCCTTTTATCTTCTCTCCTGAGTGCATCATAGCTTTTGAAACATTGAAGAAAAGCTTCTTGAAGCACCCATTCTCGTTGCTCCCGACTGGACTTGCCTTTTGAGCTCATGTGCGATGCAAGTGATTTTGCTATCGGTGCAGTCCTAGGGCAGAAGAAACAAGCATTTTCACCTATTCACTACAAGTAAGACTATGGCGAGGCTCAAACTCATTACACCACCACAGAAAAAGAGCTATTAGCCGTGGTGTATGCTTTTGAGAAGTTTCGGCCGTATCTTATCTTGACCAAATGTGAGTGTATACGGATCACTCGGCTCTTAAATATCTCTTTGCAAAACAAGATGCAAAGCTGAGATTGCTTCGTTGGATTCTCCTCCTCCAGGAATTTGATATCATTATTCGTGATAAAAAGGAGCTGAAAATCTAGCTGCGATCATCTGTCCCAGATTAGAAAACCCTCACCAAGATGTTTTCGAGAAAAGGAAATAAATGAAACATTTCCTCTCGAGACACTCAATGCGGTTTCTTTTCGTGGAAATTCTACCACCCATGGTTTCTTGACTTTGCAAATTACCATGCGGTAACTTCATTGTGAAAGGGATGTCGACCCAACAGAAGAACAAATTCTTCAAAGATGTTAAACATTATTTCTGGGACGACCCTTTCTTGTTCAAAATCTGTGCGATCAAGTCATCCGCGGTGTGTTTATGGACAGGAAGCTATTGACATTCTCACGCTTGCCATCTGGACCCACCGGGGCCACCATAGTCCAAACTACACCGCCAAAAGGTGTTTGATTCGGATTCTATTGGCCCACAATCTATAAGGATGCCCACGAATTTGTCAAAGCCTGCCGACGCTTGTCAGCGTCACGGGAAATATATCTCAAAGAAATGAAATGCCACAAAATGCCATTCAAGTTTGTGAGATATTTGACATATGGGGTATTGATTTTATGGGGCCACTTCCTTCGTCTCGTGGTAACAAGTACATACTCGTGGCTGTTGACTATCTGTCAAAATGGGTTGAAGCAAAAGCTTTACCCACCAATGATGCCCGAGTTGTTGTGAAATTTTTAAAATCTCTGTTGCGGGTTTGGAACTCAGAGCGATAATCGTGATCGTGGTACACATTTATGCAATGACCAATTTGAAAGAGTCATGCAAAAGTATGGTGTTACCCACCGTCTCTCTACGCATACCACCCCCAAACAAGTGGGCAGGTGGAAGTTTCAAACCGTGGTATTAAAAGAATTCGGAGGGCGGTTGGCGAAAATCGTGCATCACGGTCGGATAAGCTTGATGACGCTACTCGGGCCTTCCGTGCGTTTACAAAACACCCATCGGGTGTACTCCATACAAGCTAGTTATGCGGAAAGGCATGTCATCTTCCGATTGAGTTAGAACACAAGGCATACTGGGCCTTAAATCATGCAAACTTCGATATACGGGCGGCCGGTGATCACGAGAAAAGTTCAAATGAATGAACTAAATGAACTTCGTGATCAAGCTTACGAGAACTCTTTGATCTACAAGCAAAAGACAAAGAAGATTCATGACTCCAAAATCAAGAACCGCGTTTTCAGCGTTGGTGATCGAGTCCTTCTTTTCAATTCAAGATTGAAGATTTTCTCGGGAAAACTCAAGTCCATTGTGCGGTCCATTCACTATTGCTAAGGTTTATCCTTATGGTACCGTTGAGTTATCTCAACCCGATGGTCCTAATTTTAAAGTGAATGGTCATCGAGTTAAGCATTACTTTGGAGAGGACATTCCCCGTGGTTGTCGGATTTACAAACATTCCCCATGAACAAATGAATGCGGGGGTCGAGTCAAGCTAGCGACTTCGGAAACCAAGTACACGCACTATATGGGTTTTCACCCATATTTCTGACTTCTTTCTATTTTCTACCACCCTAGTGTGGGGGGTTGCCCCACATGTTATATATATCTTAAAAAATCTTTCTAAATAATGGTCGTAATATTTCCCTTTTACGTTCTTTGTTTCGGCATAACCGCCGGTACTTTGAATATTGAGGGCAATATTCATTTCTAAGTGTGGGGGAATTCTCACGAATTTTATCATGTAATTATGCCGCCTAATTCCCCCGTTTTTGGCCAAAATTTTTTTTTTCTTTGGAGTAAGTGTTTTGCACTTACTCAATTGGTTATCAGTCCACCATGTCTAACACACATAAGGATTGGCTAATCCAGGAGCAAACGGCTCTTGGTAAAGATTTCTCAAATCCGTTTATATGGCTTGCAATTTGCCCAAAATTGTATGGTGTTCAACTCACCATATCTTTAAACTAGTGAAAAGTTGGCTAGCCCGCAAGTTTATGGCTTGTGGTAAAGGCAGTGGAAAACCCATAATTGGTAATCAGCTCACCAAAGATAATTCTGATAATTTATCTAAAGAGTTGGCTAGTCGAGGAAAGTGCGGCTTCGGTAAAGACAAAATCAAATCCGTTGAAAGGTTTGGTGGTTTGCTCAAAATCACATGGTTATCGTTGTACCATGTTTCTTACTTGAATGAAAACATTTGGCTACTCGAAGTGATGGCTTTTGGTAAAGAGATAAAATCCATCAAGTTTTCTCAAATCATTGCTAGGGACTAGCAATATCTTAGTAATGGGGATTGATGAGTGTCTAAATACTCATCATTTTTGTGTAATCTAAACTGCAAAATCATCGAAAACACTCGAAACACATCAAAATGATCAAAATATCACAAATTAGTGTTTTATGTGTTTTAAATGCAAAATTATCAAAATCAGATGAAAAACATATCAAATTTGCAAAATGGCGCTTTAGTCCCCAAGTTTCAAAAGTTGTCAAATCTAGTCCACGGAATTCAAAAATGTGGAAATTTATCATTCAAGGTCCCGAAATCTTTTAAGTTGTTAAAATGATCCTTGAATGATTCTTTGGTCAATTGGCAAGAAAGGTCCCTAAACTTTGAAATTTTGCAAAATTAGTCCTTGGACCTTTGAAAATGGGTTTTATACAAAAAGGATCCTTGTTTTATCAATATTTTTCATGATTGGTCCTTGTGAGAAGTTGGGAAAAGTTGCATGATCAGTCCTTGAAGTTTGGCAAATTTGCAAAATTGGTCCTTGTTGTTACCACTTAACCAAACGGATCCACATATATCAAAAGCCCAAATCCAAACCCAATTGCTGGCCCAATCCCATGACCCGGCCCCCTTTGATATACCATTTGGTCAACGCAAGTCAAAAAAATGAGAAAGCCCAGCGGCTAAACAGTATTGTAGCCTCCTCTCACCCCCTGTAACATCAAAACCAGTCTTGGTTTTCCACCATTTTCAACCCCCCTCCTTGTTTTTTCCCCCTCTTCTTCCACTAACAACCAAATAATCTTAATTATCTCAAACCAAACTCTCATTAAAGCAAAAACCTGCTTTGAAGATATTTGGCGCCAAAATGCAAGGTGGACGATTCGATTATTTTAGTGATCCAAGGGCTCAAATTTGGTGGGATAGATTCAGAGTACCTCAGAGATGATGAAAAGTCTATAAAGAGAGAGAGATGCATTGGAGAAAAGAGTTATCTAGTGTAATATTTATTTTTCATGTCGATTTAGTTTAATTTTCAATTTCAGTTTATGTTTTAAGCTTAAAAACTTTGTATTTCAAGTTATTATGTTATAATAAAGCTTTTGTGAACCTTTAATTCAAGTGTCAAGTTAAATTTCAGTTTATGTAAAATTTCATGTTTAAGCAAAATCTCATGTTGAATCAAATGTTGTTTTCAGTTGTTTAAATGGACTAGAATAGATCACTTAAGCTCCTAGAAAGCTTATTGAAGCTTTTAGACATCTTAAAATTCAGTTGAGAGTCAAGAATAGAAAAATCACAAAAATACCAATTAAATACTTGAAAAATAAAAAATCACTTGGAGAAGGTGTTCTCAGCTGGAGCAAGGTATATTTTTGATGGCCTTGGTTTAGAGCTCTGTGGAGAGCATTTAGGATTGGTTCTCAGTTCCTAGTTCTCAGTTTGTGCCTCAAAACCATTTGTAAGCTTTTTGATTAATTTGGCTTTTCTGTCAAGTGTTCATTAGTTCTAATTTATGTTTCTTTGTGATATCTATTTATAATCAAGTGTGTTTAAGCCTTAAAATCAGTAGCTTGTTCTTTTCAATTTGTAGTTTACAAAAATTCAGTTTCAACAGTTAAAGTTGTATTATCATCAAGTCTCAGTTTTATGTTGTTATTACTATTGGTTTAAGCTTATTTAGTCCTATTTAATCATAATTCAAGGTCTGAAATTAAGCTCATGGTCTAAACTTGAGATTTGCTTTGTAAAAAGTTCATGACATCAATATAAAGGTCTGTTTGGAATTCTGTTTTGAACTGCATCAAGTCTGTTTGAGTTCTTTGTTTTTGCTTGTTTTGTGTCACATAAGTGACTTATATCTCATATTAGTCAAGAAAACAAGTTCTTATAAGCAAAAAGTCAAAAATACATTTGATTCAATCTTATGAGCTCACTGTTGGATTTTTAGGATAGCAGATCTTGATGTTGTGTTTAAAAGTTGTCAATCCAGCTTAAATAAGTTTTAGTTAACCTCAACATAACATATTAAGTACTTAAAATCAGATCAAAATCCATCTTAGTCAACATTTTGGTTTTATCAAAAAGTCAAATTGTCACTTAGGTCGTTTTTGAATAAACTTGGGAATTTTATTGTGTGTTCAAATTTAAGTTTCAGCTTATAAGCTCTTGGGATATTATAGTCTAGTTGCTTAACAAAAATAGAAAAATGATAGTTCTTGGTTTCTCAGCTTTTTAAGTGCTTATTTCTCAGCTTTTCTTGGGGTACTTGTTCTAAAATTTGCCCTGTGCACAGTTATTGGTTCCAAATTGATAAGCTCACACTGAGCTTATTAGTTGTCCAATTCTTGTGTTCTCTAGTTCTTTGGAAAGCCAACCTGGTCCTCTTGGATTGTCAAGTCTTAGTTTTCACTTTGGAACTTGTTTGCTAGGGACGCATTAAGCTCAAGTTTGTCCCACTTTTGTGAAAAAGCCAAGTGCTTATTGTCTTCACTCTAGCTTATCAGTTTGATTTTTCTTACCTTTTAGCTTCATTTGAGTAGTTTTCAGCTTATTGTATCCTATTCCATCATTTGTTTCAGTGTGCAAGCTTGTTTGAGCTTATTTCCACCTAATAAGCTAGTTTAGCCAACTGTTGGATCATAAGCTCATCAAATCAGCTTATTTGAGTTTTGTAAATTTTTTGTCTTTATTAAAGTTTCATATTATTAGTATTTAAGTAGTTTTCAAAAAGAAAATTCAGAAAAACATCAATATAAAAATAGTGATAGCGTTTATTTAATATTTTTAGCTTTTTGATTTTTCTTTTCATCTTATTAATAAGCAAATCTTGTTTTTCTCTTTTTCTTAGGTTTCTGTCATCATATAGGATTTTTAGAAAAAGTTTCAGATTTTTCTCTATCTTTTAGTATTTATTATAATTTTAAATAGTTAAAAATAGTAATTAATTAGTAATAAATAATTAAAAAGCCTAAAAATATATTTTCTGTTTTAAAATTAGTTTTATCATATTTTAGATTTTTCAAAGTTAAAATTTTATTTTTTCAAGTTTATTTTATATTTTCTAGTAATTAAGTGTATTTTAAATAATAATTAATTAGTAATAATTAAATAAAAAGTGTGAAAATATATTTTTAGTTTTAAAATTAGTTTTATAGTATTTTAGATTTTTCAGAATCATAAGTTTATTTTTCTAGCCTTATTTTGTATTTTCTTCTATTTTAAAGTATTTATTAAATAGTTAAAATAGTTTTTAATTAATAATAATTAAATAAATAGTTATAAAAATAATTTTCTTTTTCTAATAATTTTCTTTTATTTTTTAGGATTCCAAAAATGTCATTTTTATATTTTTAGGCCTTTTATTTCTTAGATTTCACTTTTTATTTTTGTGCGTTATCGTAGTTTTTAAACTTCGTTTACGTTTTTCTCATCGGATTGTTGTGCTTTCCAATGCGTGTCCAATTCTATTCCAAATCAATCGTAGTGTAATAATTCTAATCAAAACCTTACAGTCACTATCCTTAGTGATCACTCCATCATCTGAATCAATTTTACACACCATTGAGTCTCCTTGGGACATAACGACCCGGGAATTCATTGTATTCTCCTGGACTTCATTGCATTCGTGCTTGAGCAGTTTTAAGCTGATTACGGTCTGCCATTCACAAGTGGCAGGCTGGAGTGATTTAGCTTGCTGTTTGGCCTTATCATGCTAAACAAATTAAGCTTGACTACTTCACGACTTGTTAAATATAAGTCGCTAGGTAATTTGTAACAAGTTGCTAGAATGGTTTTTGAAATTTTGCAGATGAGTTTTCGATCATTATTCGACCATATTCAAATTAACCCAGAAAAACATTTGGTTTTTGACAAAAGCTACTTCATTTACCCATTTTGACCAAAGTTAAAATCCAGTTGACAATAATGGACAAAAATACACAAAAGCTGTTAAACACGATTTATGACAATAACTCTGATATTGAAATGACCATTTGGTATTGTTTTGAACAAGATAAAAAGGACAGATGACAATAATGGACAAGACCTAATCTGTAAAAGGCATGTAGGTAACAACCAACCATATCCATTTAACAACAATACTACAACCGATAACAATAACAACAACTTTATCCAGACGCAAACTAGACCAACAAACCGCATAAAACCATGAATCAAACCACGAGAATCACAGCGACACAACAACCTTGGCTGGTACCAATTTATAGGATCCAATATTTATTGTGTTTGATGATTCGGGTGGTCTTGGGAGATCAAAATACATGTTAGCCATTAGAGAGGGAAAGTTAGAGAGTTGGGTGTTTTCTTGGTAGAGAGTTACTTCACAAAAGTTGTAAGATTAGATTGAAAAGCACCACCCCTTCCATGGATGGAAGGGTTATTTATACTTACAAACTACACGACCTCCTATCGGCCTTACGGGATCGGGGATACAAGTGGGTAAAGACCGTCCTTCCTCACGGTGTTGCACTAAACTATTCTACGCTACAAACTAATAAATAAACTACTAAATAACGAAACTAACGACAAGTCTACGAGCTAACTTAAGCTAGATAACATTTGGGGTGACCGACTCTTCACTAAGGAATTTTCTAATTCCTAACAATATTGTATGGTTTTTACTGGCTATTCAAATTTCATTTTGTTGTTGCTATATGTGTGAGATACTGTTTTTATTAAAGTATTTACATCTAAATCATGTAAAGAAAAGAAGTTGCACTGATAATAAATAAAATATTACTACGTAATAAAAAGGCAGAGAATGAAGGCCTCTATTCCCTATCTCTTCCATATAATCTGAAAGTGTACAACAACAAAATCTATAAACCATACTCTAAAATCTAAACTACTTTAAATACAAGCAATACTTTTGATGGGACACTACCAACTTCATCGCCTCATCCCTCAGACACTACACTCATACTCTATCTTACCTAATAGTTACCCTACATTTTTAGGTTGTGTTCGTTTAAAAGAAAATTCGTTTTGACAATTTATAATTACTTTGTACGCATAGGTTTATATCTATATATGTGTTCGTAATCCTGTAAGTGTAACTTCAAACAAAAAAGTTGTATATCACTAATAAATGATAGGTAGATCATAACACATATTTACCAGGTAAACAAAATTTTATTTGAAACATAAATCGTAATGCATGCAAACCATTTACTACCCTTATATGTGTCTTTTTTTTCTTTTTTTTCCCTAAATTCACCACGCAATAATTGAAGAGTCTTAACAATATATTGTGCTTTCCATACGAAATGCTAAAATCATTTTAAATCAGTAAAAACGAAAAAGCTGAGATAACGTAAATGAAGCATTTGTACGCTTGTAGTCAAATATCAATGCAGTTTTCATCATCAATCAAAATAAAAACAATGCTGTTTTTTATTTTATGAATTTATCTTCAAATAAATCTACATAATTTCAGATTATATACTTTAAATTAAGATGGCAGGACATATTAACTGGATTTATGTAGCGAATGTCATATAAATAATGGGTGAAAAGCTTATTACATGTAACTTCAAATCCTCAACATTATGTAACCAAATACTTGGCTTCTTCCTCATATTTATAAATGTTCACAAAATATCTTCCAAATATCCAACCATCCATCTTTAAATCTTCAAGGCCACCATAACAACTACAACATCACATGAAAAAATTAAACATTAGAATAACCAAATTTCACAAATAAATCAATCAACAAAGTGCCAGACATATAAAAAATCAATCTAAATAGAACACAAAGAGAAGAAAAGAATACAACTCGTACTTTGTTTTTTTTAGCGACCTAAACAAAATAAAGAAGACCATGCAAATGAAACTAAAACTAAAATCATATCTCAGACCCAAAAACTGAAGCTAATTGCTTGATAGAAAAAAATTGGAATTGGAGTGGTTGATGGCATGGTTGTTAAGATCATGATCTTGATCTTAAAATTTTACGATTTTATGATACTACAAAGAAAAAACCATCCTGATTCTACGTAAGATCTTTACAGATAGATTTTAATAGGATCCCGATCTTGAACATCTGATCTTAAGATCTCGATCGATCCGATCTTATTGTTCTTGAACCACAAGCTAAAAAACTACAAATTTATGTATTAGGTTTTGTAGAATACGAAAAACAAGAGTCATTGTATTAAATACTTCATAATTATAATTTTGACATACATTTTCATGATTTATGATATATAATAAAATATAGATTTACATAATTTTGCAACGCCTATTAAAAAAATAACACTATAGTAAGATCTTAAGATCCCGATCCGATTTTACGATCATGATCTTGCGAAGACAAAAATAATACTACCTCCGTCCCAAATTATAAGTCCAATTTGACTTTCTAAGTCCAACTTTGACCTTAAATAATTTTGTTTGTATTATATAATACTTGATGCAAAATATATAAATAGATTGTGGTTTAAATGTATTTTCATTTGGTATATTTTTCATCAAGTGTTTTATAATACAAACAAAAATATTTAAAGTCAAAGTTCGAATCAAAAAGTCAAACTGGACTTAAAATTTGGGACGGAGGGAGTATTAAGTAGGATCCCGATCTTAAAAACCTGGTTGATGGAAATCTAGAATTTGAGAGTATATACTATGGGAAGTGATTTGCACACTTTCAATTCTTATTGGGACACTTAAATGTATAATCAATTAAAGCAGATTATACTTGCAGTACAACTGTCTGATGTACGCATTAGAATGTGCCAATAAAAAAAATAAAAATGTGCAAATTATTTTTCATAGACTATACTATGAGATTGGAAGGTTTGAATTTTGGAGGCTGGTAGTACTGTTGGTAACTTTCCAGTGCTCCCATTTTTCAAGAGAAATGACTTTTTGAATATTGAAAGGATGTTGAATGCATGCACAATGCTTTAGATTTTGACTATAGAAGTGCTTTAAAACGTAACATTAATCTGTCTCTGTGATATGATAATCATTATAACAGTTAATGTGTCGTCATTTATTTTATTCTCGAAAACACTTTACGTTACCAAAATATACAATCTTTGTTGTGGCAAACCTTCAAATAAACCGTGATGCTTTAATTGTGTGTTATTATATAGACATAAAGGGCCGTGCTCACTTCCTAGTATATATATAAAAACCATCCTTCTAAAGGAGTGGCCTAAAAGGGCTATGCTTCCTGCATATGCAATAATGCAACCACCAGTACAAACAAAAACAAAAAATAAAAAAATTAAGGATAACAAAAACAAAAATCTTTAAATATTATTTTATGATTAGACAGGTTGCAATAGAGAAATACTACCTTTGCTTTGTCATCTCGCATATTCTATTGTATCAGCTGCATATGACTATAGTGATCACATTTCAATCAAACTGAAACAAAAATAAAAAGTTTTCAGAAAAGAAACCATATGCCAAAAAAGTCTAAAAATAAAAAGCAAGACCAAGACCTAAGTGTAACTTACATGATTTCGTGAGACCTCGCCGGAGTAAAAGTGAAAGTCGAGTACCAATGAAAACGATGACTAAAGAGCTAAGAGTCAGAGGATAAGATGTCGCAGAGACAATTAGGGTGCGTTTAGTTGGAGAAAAAATTCCCTTGTTTTCTATCTCTAGTTTTGTAAAAATTTGGATGGGAAATTTATCTCCACAAAACACTTGAAAATATAGAAAATGCGTTTAGTTGATATTTGTATTGGGTTGGGGGTTACAAAGGAAAACAAGAAAAACAACTAAAATTTGTTTTCTAATTTTCCTTGTTAGATTAGGAATAGGGGATTTTGTGTTTTGCAAAACATTTTGTTGGAAAATGATAATTTGAACGCGATCTCTATTTTCCTTGTTTTCCAAAAAACATTTTGTGGAAAACAAAAGTGTTTTCCCCCAACTAAACGCACCCTTACTGTCGTGCATGGTGTTTTCCGTTCGGCATTAAAAGATGGATGCTGGTCTGAGTTATAGAGAGAGAGAAAGAAAGGGTGAATGAAATTATGTTTTGATGGAGTAAAGGGGAGTCATATATTGAAAAAGAAAAACATTGTCCAACTACTTAGGCTGATGTGTCATTTTCTTAGGCCAAACAGAAGCTGATGTGTCATTTTTCTAAGGCTAAACAGTATTTTAAGTATGGGTGTGCATGGTTCGGTTTGGGTCGGTTTTTGGCTAAAACCGAAACCGAACCACAATGTTCGGTTTTTGTAGAACCTAAAACCGAAACCGTTCGGTTTCTGGCGGTTCGGTTTTTTCGGTTTGTTATCGCTTCGTTCGGTTTTTCGGTTTTTTCGGTTTCGAACCGTAAATATTCGGGTATGGCCAAATTATACCAACAAACTTGTTTTACGTACACAATTAGTTATTGTTCTTTACTTTTTTTTCAATCTTAGCATAATAATGTTTATTGAATAATTCTACAATTACAAAAATATAAATGAGACGTACACATAAAAGTGGACATACAAGTAGTATAATCATTATCGAATACTTATTGATATGTTCACACAAAACACGCGATACGACAAACACACATATTAATATAAACTTTAAGATAAATATATTATAAATCCACTCACAAAACGAACATGAATGTATAAATTTGATTTATTTAGTTAGTTAATCATATTATATTAATTAGATATTATTATATAATAAAACTGGTTCGGTTCGGTTCGGTTTTTGCGGTTTGGTTTTTAGACGAAAACCGAACCGAACCGCATTCTTCGGTTTCTGAAAAATTAAAAACCTAACCATCGGTTTTTAGTTTCGGTCGGTTTTTTCGGTTTTTGGTTCGGTTTCAGTTTTTTCGGTTTATTTTGCTCACCCCTAATTTTAAGGGCTCTTATTTATATAATAGGTATATATATATATATATATATATATATATATATATATATATATATATATATATATACTATATCTATCAGCCCAATGAGGTTTGCTAGCTTTAATAGTCAGTTCGATAAGAGAAAACGAATAAAATAAATATGCACGTATCAATAAATTAATATCGTAAAAAAAACTAATGTTCAAAAGAATCGAATTACATAAAGTTTATAATCTATGTAGAACCTCTTTATAAACAATGTTGGTTGTAGAGTTGGTGTATTTGCCGTCTTTGTCACAACACAAAAACCTCTTTTGCTTTTTACTTTTGAGACGACCACATAAAGTTGTCAGTGTGAAAAAACAGGTCTTTCCAAAAAAAAGCCAACATTAGACAACGATTGGCCTTGACATTTAGATATTATTCAAAAAATATGTAGTGTACGTATCCTCTGTAAGATTAAAATCCACATCTAAATCTGAGACCGTGTCCGAACTATAACACACTCTCTCTGTCCCACTAAGTTGGGAAATCATTCGGTCATTCACTTTATCAACATGCTCATAAGCTCTAAATAATTGATGTATCTTGCAAATAAGATGGATCCCAAAGATTTTCCTCTCAATTGTACATTGTAAAATAAAGTAACCACTTATATACTGAAAAAGGCCATACATTGTTTCATATTGTTAGGCCCATGGTATGCAAAAAAGCCCACAACCCGGTTTGAAATATAGTACTCCGTATCTAACTAAACCGATTTATGATTACATGCAACTAAATATTTGGTTGAGTGTAACTTGCACAATACACTCATTACGGCACAAATATCAGATTTACTACCTAATCAACTTCCCCATCTAAAGATTAGTAAATCTTTTTTTACACCTAACAACCCAACAATCTAGAACTCCGTAAGTGTAAATTTTATAGCGATTCATCATCCGAATATTATGTTGTTTTCTGAATATTGTTTTGCATGTTTGATTTATATTTATTTTTTCTTCAAGTTCTTAAGAAGAGTGCTTGATTGTAATGAGCCCTAAAAATAGGTTTGTCTGATATAGGCTTGAAATTAACTTAACATACCCTGTTTTAGTTGATAATAGATTGTGATTAATTAAGAATTTGTTATCTAGGGTATTTCATTCGGATTAATGTTAATTTCATAATGTATATTTAGAGTTTTTTTATAAATCTTTAATTGGACTCTTGCTTAATACTGATATATTACATACATAGGCCACAAAGTTTCTGATAGGGTAGGATTTAGGAAATGGATGGCTATGATGCTGATTAAGTACATATGCATGAAACTAAAAAAGTCGATGTTAGGTGCTTTCAAGTGAAGTGTTTACATCTATTTATAACGTAACTGATTTGTAGTTACTGATTTGGCCATTGTATGTTGATTTGGTAAAAAAAAACATGTTTCATTGTTTTGTAGTAGGATGCCATTTGACATTGATTAAGTACTTAAACATCATACTAAAATAGTATATGTTAGGTGCTTCCAAATAGAGTGTTTGCATATCTTTATAACGAAACTAATTTGTAGTTATTGATTTAACCATTGTATGTTGATGTGGTTTAATAAACGGTTTCACGGTTTTTGTAGTAAGGTAGCATTTAATATTCATTAAGTACGTAACCGTCATACTAAAATAGTAAATGTTAGGTGATTAACAAATACCTGTGTTTACATCTCTTTATAAGGAAAATGATTTGTAATTTCTACTTAACAATTAATGGAAGTTACATACATAGGCCACCAAAGTTTATGATAGTGTAGAATTTGTGAAACGGATGCTTATGATGATGATTAAGTACATAAGCATCATACTAAAATAGTCAATGTTACGTGCTTTCAAGTGAAGTGTTTACATGTATTTATAACAAAACAGATTTGTAGTTACTGATTTGGCCATTGCACGTCTATTTGGTCTAAAAACATCTTTGATATTTTATGTAGTAGTATGCCATTTGATATGAATTACATACAAAAATATCATACTAAAAGATTAGATGTTAGGTGCATTCAAATGAAGTGTTTATATTGATTTATAACTAAACTGATTTCTAGTTACTGATTTGCTGATTGTTAATCTTATTTGGTCTAATAACATGTTTCATTCTTTTTGTAGTAATGTGGCATTTGATATTGATTAAGTACATAACCATCATACTAAAATAGTATGTGTTATGTTTTATAAAAAACTGTGTTTACATCTATTTATAACTAAACTAATCTGTACTTACTGATTGCCCATTGTATGTTTATTCGGTATAATAACATGTTTCATTGTTTTTTAGTAAGGTGCCACTTGATATTGATTAAGTACATAATGATCATACTAAAATAGTAGATGTTAGGTGCTTTAAATAAACATGTGTTTACATCTCTGTATGAAGAAACTGAATTGTAGTTATTGATCTGCACATTGTATTCTTATTTGGTCTAAAAACATGTTTCATTGTTTTTGTAGTAGGATGCCTTTTGAATTTGTTGTTTGGCTTAACCGTAGAACGTATCTGAAATCACAGGTTCTTCTAAACTATGGCATATCTAATTTTACAATTATAATCTTGTTATAATGGTATAAATTTAGCTTAATATGTTTCGTGATCTACCCGATATCTTTTCGGAGGATGGTTTTAATGGGAAAAAACATGTATACTTGATAAACACCAATAGGGTTCGTGTGAAAGTTAAAATAGTTAAACCAAGCACCATCGCCCTTTTGCTTTGAAGGAATACAAATGGACTGAATTTGCAAATGAGAGTATCAAACAGCGTGTTAGGTTGTTGCATTTTATCCAAGAAGGAGATGATACATATTATGTGACAGGGTATGATGGTCATGGGGAGGAATTCGGAGGATACGAAGGCATAGAGGGATTATTCTGGTTTCAGAGTCGTGTTTGGGCATCATCATTTAGGCCTCAGGTATTACATTTTGTAGTTAAATTAAAATAGCATTACTTTACTATTATGCTACTGTATTAATTACCATTTTGATCACTTGATGTATAAAATTATTTTGAATTTTAACAAATGTGAGATTTGTTTTCAGAAATTGCCGGGTTCTTTCTTAACTGGCCTAGGGCAAGTCGGGCATATTGCGATTAATGTTGAAAGTCACAGGTTTATAGTTCCTGTTAGGCGTGCTCAAGTGAATGGGGTTAACGTTGGTAACGAATATGAACTGTTACAACAATCTTGGGATGAAATTCAAACAACTTTGCGTTTGAAAGCTGGAATGCATTTGGTGTTCACAAAACATGTGAACACTGAATTTTGGATGATGGCTTTTAATACTGATGGGAGTCAACATACTAATGTGCATTTCTTTGGAGCAACATGACTTGAGCAAATACAACCTCCAATACCTCCTGAAGATAGAGGTGCGATGTATATTTAGTTATTATAATTATATTTGTAATTTTTTGCGTTTAAACTTGTGACGATATATTTAGTTATAATGTTACTCGATATGGTATGACAAAAACTAATTTAACACTATGTGACGTAGTATAACTGCATATTTGAGCAACATTTATATGGAAAGGGTATTAGTGATTATTAAGAAATTGCTTTTGTGTGATATAACGTGTTTAACAATAACAGATCCTACTGTTTGTTATAATAATCATTGAATATTTTGTCTTCACATAATTAGTCAGTGGATAATAAATATGTTAACCATTTTTTTAGATGATGAGAGAATGTATCACATGTGTCGTTGGCCAGCTCATACAGATCATTTTGGTGAATACCCTGATGCATTCTATAAGAGGTTTCGTTATATAGCCGTTATGCAACGATTGGTATGTAGTATTCTTATATATTTACTTTTACGATTTGCTTAGTGTTTAGTGACCATCCAATGCACATACTCATGCTGATGAAACACCAACATGTTGAATACACGATGAATGTCAAGATGGAGTTTCACAAAGAGGAACCAGAAAGGACAAATCATATTAACATATTCGGTGCATGGAGTGAGTTTTTGAAGAATGTCTATTTGAGTATGATAAGATGATACGCTTCAAGTACATGTATCTGCTAACATATTTGGATGGAGAAGAGAGGAGCGATTCCAGTGTTTCATGTGTGTTAAAGTATCTTGTCTTATGAATGTTTGAAGTTTCTTTTGGGCGTTCAGTATGGTATTTACTAACTCTACATCTTAGTATACTATGTTATGTGAGCATGTATAAATATTATGTGGATTGTAAATGATGGTAGTAGGATCGTCAGTTTGACTTTTATTTTGAACTTATGCCTATGAAGGATTCTTAACTAAGTATCTAAGAATATTAGTATGTAAGCTAATGTTGTAGATTCTATTATGGTTAATATCAGTTTTATTAAGAATATATATGCTTTAGTTTGACATATTTTTAATGTTGCTTATAGTTGGACTGTAACCAAAACAATAAGCATTAATTATATAAATACAATGTAAACTTTTGTAAACGACAAACGTTAAAACTTCATTCATATTGATTACCAAAAATGATAACTTTTAGAAAGTGAGAATATAAAACAAAACCAATAACTGAAAACAACTTGTGAATGAAGTATCAATCACTTATCGACACAAACTTCAGCATCAATACCATTGTGAATACACATCGATTTGTCCTAGTCATAATCATGATAAAGAGTATTTGTGTGGTGTTAACATTTTTGGTTGATACACATCCAGATATCATTTTGATCATCTTCATCAACATCATCATCAACATACTTTTTTAATACCCTGTTTTCTTCGTTGTGAACATGGTATTTAAAATATTGGTTGATACAAATCTATTCCTCCTCCTCATCATCATAATGTACATTACTATTATCATACTCGGTTGCTTGTGTAACTATTTGCCTTTTATTGGTTGGAAGACAATCCTATAATGAAAAGAAAAAAATAAGTTAGACGATACAAGTGAGTTGGTAATATTTTGTTATAAGCAATGTAAGTCATACCAATTCATCATCTGAAATTATTATGATAGGTGGCTCTTGCATCCAAAAATCGTTTGCAGACTTAGAGTCAACTTCTTGCTGGTTATAATAATACATACGAATGTTAAAACGATGTATTTCCGTCTACATTTACGTTCATAATAAAAATCATGAAAAATATATAAACTAAAAGACAAAAATATATTCACCTTTGTTGCATTATGTTGATGATGATCCATGTGATATTGTTCTTCACAATAGTTTGACAAAATACTTATAAAATTTACTTTTTAGGTGATAGTATATATATGCATGTCAAAGAAACTAATTTTAGGCAACAATATGCATATAAAAAATATATTTAAAAAGTAAGACCTGGAATATTCAAGTTTTTAAAAATTAAGAACAATAACAGTGTAAATTTGGAAGTTGTTAGTATGTATTTTCGTTTTTTATTACATTTATTAACCATTATATTTTATTTCTTAAAACAACATATGTAAATATCTATGAGTTTTTATATATTTGTGGCATTAGGAATTAATGTTGTTTACTCCTCAAGCCAATTATATATTATGTAACAAAAATTAAACGATTCTTCTATTTATTGGAATGATTTGATATATATTGTCCAAAAGATTATTCTTCTGCTATGAATTATTGTGTTTAGGTTTAGTATTCTTAATTGTTAATGTTATTTGGAAAAAAGTGAAAGTTTAGTAAAATAATTGTTGTTTTACTTTCCTCTTCTTTTTTTTTCTCTCCTAAAAAACACTCATGAACACAATTTTATTTAGTTTTCTACCCTCTTCTTATTATATGAACAAAAATAAAAATCGGGAATGCAATTGGAGAAGCTCTTATCACACTATAAACTTATATCTACTAACATAATCATATTCAATACATAAACACATGTCATATAACTAATGTATTATTTCATTGTTTAGTTGATATATTAATTGAACATGTTTACTTTCTTCGTTTTCTTTTTATCTCATTTTCATATTCGTTTAAACATAACTACTTCAATGATCAGGATAATGTGATGATACGAAACTTATAAAGTTGAGATTCGCAGTATTTTACGAATTTATTTGTAACATATTGTATTTTATTATTAGATTACCATCATTTTGTAAGTTACAAAATACTACTATATTTTAAAAGTTGTATTTGTGTTATTAGTGTATGTTTTAAAACAACGGTACATAATAACAAAAAAAAAATATTTGTTCTATCAATGCATATCATCATTGCTAAAAGAAGTTGATATTCGTGTATAGAGAGATTATTGCTATGATTTAAGTCTCTATTATAGACCCAAAGACTTTTCATTTACTATCCATCAAATCAGCTTCTCCTTCTTCTCGAAAGTCTATCTGAATAACAGGTTTGGTGTGTCTTATGTTAATTTTTTTTTCCTTTTTTGTTGTTGTTGTTGCTAAGTTTGTTACTCTGTTACACCTATTTGTACGATTATCTCATTGTTAGAATAAAGATAAAGTTGATCTTTAAACTGACCAAATGATGTGTCGATTTAGAATGCATGTGTAGTAGAGTTGTAAAGTTAAAGAAGTTGGTTATAATATTGCAACCTTAGATCATAAGAAAGAGGGTTTTTTTAATAAAAGTAGGCATGATCAATTTATAAGTTAACATACCCGCTTAAATGTAGATGTATGGTCAATTTAGTAATATGTGTAATCATATT
The DNA here is from genome assembly GCA_910596185.1 of Chrysanthemum makinoi. Classification (NCBI taxonomy): domain Eukaryota; kingdom Viridiplantae; phylum Streptophyta; class Magnoliopsida; order Asterales; family Asteraceae; genus Chrysanthemum; species Chrysanthemum makinoi. The sequence goes on from OU343224.1 coordinate 172,769,051, forward strand.
TTGGTTGATCTTAGGATTTTTTTTAGAACAACTTGTTTATTGGACTATATAATTTTAGTTTCTGCCTATAAGATATTTTGAAGGATACTCAATTTGTGGCGATATTACATTTCTTATTAGTATAATCAGTTAATGATACATGTTTCATGAATATCGGATTATGGTAATGGTCTTAGATGTTTCCAATGGTAATTGTGAAGTAAAAGTAATGTTTATTCTTAGTTAGGTTTTCTTTGAATGAAACTGAATAGCTTATTGGATGATATAAGTTAGAATAATATTTAACATACTTATTGGTAAAGGTAAAAGGTCGGTCGTATTGCGTTAATACAATGAAAGGAATATAGATAAAGTATAATACGATGTCAGAATATAGATTTCGTAAAGTACGTTGGAGTTTGATAATGGTTTGAAACTTCTATTTCATGCGGAAAACTAAAAATAACATACTTGGAATATGGCAGAATAATACTTGTGTTAGTAGGCTGCTATGTGAATGAATACGAAAATGGTTATTTAGATTAAAATGGCAATATTTGGGAATAACATGTTAGGATTTAGAAAATACGGTAGTTAAAGAGTCGGTCACCTCAAGTATATGTAATCGTTAGAAAGCTCGTAGTCGTAGTTATTTAGTGTTAGTAAGTAGTTTGTTAAGTAACACCGTGGAGGACGGACGGGTCTTTACCCACTGTATGCCTGATCCACAGCCCGAAGGAGGGCGTCTAAGCTTGTAACTATAAATACCCTTTGCCTAGCAAGCCAAAGGGTTGGAGCTTTTCAATATCATTTTTCTTTGTCTCAGTAAGTTCCCAACACTCTTCACTTTCTCTCTAGACTCGTTGTGTACGCCCCATATACTTGGTTATTTATGTGGTTGTGAAAACCAATATCTAACAATTGGTATCAAGAGCCATGGTTTGATCACTCATATTTCATGTTCTTGGATTTCTAGTAGTTTTCATAAGGTTTTTGGGTTTGAATGAGTTTAGAGTAGTTCGCATCATTTGGATCATTTCTTGTGATAAAGTTTGGATTTTTATAGTACTTTTGTGTTTAGAATCATTATAAGTGTTTAGGTTTTGGTTTGGAAGGCTTGAATCATCGTGGTTGGTTGTTGAATATTTCATGGATGCGATTTGTGTCTCGTAAAGTGATTCTTCTATGCGATTTGTCCCAGTTTCTATGCGACTTGTCTCATTAACAATTGCTTATTCAAGCGATTTTTCACTTATTTTATGCGATTTATCAGTTTCTGTGAATCGATTTGTCTATTATGCGATTTTTCTATTGAGACAAAACGACAAGAAAGGATAAAGTAGTGAAAGTAGTGGGTGTACTTGTGTACTATGCAATTTGTCAGTTTATGTGATTTGTCAGCTTATGCGATTTGTCTAGGGTGCGATTTGTCTGCTAAGCAATTTGTCGTTTAAGCGATTTGATAATCAAGGTGCGATTTGTCTAGGGTGCGATTTGTCTGGACTGCGATTTGTCGGATCCGCGATTTGTCGAATCAAAGGATTGTCTCTTGTGATTTGTCTATGGTGCGATTTGTCGCGTATTTGTCTATTGAGACTTGTCGTTTCTTCTTGTTACGCTTTTATGGTTTTCTCTTGATTTAGTATAACCGCGAAAGAATCTATTTCCCGGTTTAATCAAAGAGTAGTAAAATCCCGTGGAATCTATAATCATGTCTACAATCACTTCTTCCGCTGTCGATGACGCTCAAGCTCGCAGATCGATACTGCCCTCCCATGCCGATAGAACCGATTATGACTCTTGGGCTCAAAGAATCGATCTGTATTGCTTAGAAGAAAATGGGGTTAACATACTTAAGTCAATTGATGAAGGACCATATCAAATTGAGACTACTAGGGACATCCTCAAACTGCCGGCGATGGTTCGCTTGTATTGGGATTAGACGCACCAAAGATGTATGATGAGCTTGATGATAAGGAGAAAAGAGATACGATGTGCAACATCGAGCTTCAAACATCATACTTCAAGGTTTACCTAAGGATATCTAGCCGACCAATCAAAACATTGAAGCTAAGGTTGTATGGGATAATGTCAAGATGCTTCTCTCTTGTTCAGAACTGACAAAAGAAGACAGGGAGTCTCACCTTTAGGATGACTTTGAGAATTTCAAAATGAAACCAGGGGAAAGTGTTACGGAATATTATGCAAGATTCCACAAGCTTTGAAGTGAAGATGAGGAACATCAAAATGACAATGCCAAATATCCAGCTTAATTCAAAGTTTATGAACAACATGAATCCCGAATGGTACAAATTTGTCACTGCAGTCAAGCTGAACAAAGGATTGAGGAACACCAATTATGAGCAATTGTATGCTTATTTGCTCCAAAATGAGAAGCATGTTGCATTTGAAAGAATTGTCGTGGAAAAGTTTGGTACCAGTACTGGTGATGCAAGGTCTTCAAATGATTCAAATGCATTCTTCACTAATGTGGGAATAACCACCAAAGCATCACAAGTCATACCTACTGGGGATGGTAATCACAAACTTATTCCAGATCCAAGTTATAAGCCTTCAGACTCATTCTTGAAACAAGTTGCTCATCAAGTGGCTCTAATGGTTAAGCAAAACCTGAACTTTTCCCCACCTACCAACAATCATCTCAGAAATGCTTCTAATCTCCACAATCATGCTACGGTTAAATATGGAAGGGGTTGTGCAAAATGTGCAGGGAAGGCAGAATGCATATCTTCCACATAATGAGCAAGGAAATGTTGGGGTTGGTGTTGGTTATGGAAATGCTGGTATAGGTGGAGGATATGTGAGTAATCAGAATTGTGGAAGGAACATGGCCCAGGGACAAGGAAAGCCAATCAAGTGCTACAACTGTGGTGGAGAGGACACATAAAGGAACCGAACTCTTCCAAAACGTCCACAAAATGCAGAGTACTTCATGGACAAAATGATAGTAGTGCAAGCTCAAGATAGTGGAGCTGTGTTGAATGAGGAAGATTATCGTTCCTAGCCGAGGAAATGCCAAAACTTATGATGCCGATGTGGATGAACGCCATGTAGGGTATGGGTCGAACAATCCCAATGCATTTCAAGTTGTAGAGCGTGATGCATTTGACTCGATGTCGATGATGAACCTATCGCCTGGACCATCTTCATGGCTAGTATCCAACCGGTTCTCCAAAGGCTCCTTCACCACAAAGGCCATCCCTCCAAGGAATCAATCATATCAGAGGTATTGAAACTATACGATGAAGTTGATGTGCAAAAGATACACGACAAGGTACAATCAACTGAAATTGTTGAATCGATATTGAAAATATGGGTAATAGCAATGTTGTCCCATATGATCAATATGTGAAGCAAAATGAAAATGAAATTGTACCAAGTAATGCATCTTTTGCAGTTAATGATGACTATACTTTTGATGAATACACGCATGCCTGCCTTTGACTCTATAACCTCTGAACTAAATGCCTATAAATAACAAGCCATATATGATGAGCAAGTGCTAAATTTGAACTGATTACCGTGGAAAGGAGATGGATAACCAAATACGCATAGTTATTAGAAAAAGTAACTTTAGGGAAGAAATGTTAAAACAAGAGTTAAACTCCTTACAAGAAAAGCTCAATAAAACTGTTAAGCAAATGCAAGAACTTCAAGAAAATGTAAAGGTGCTTAAACAGGAGTTTACTGCTAAGGAATCAAAACTTTTAAATTACTTTTCCAACCTAAAAACAAACAAACAAACAAACCCAAGTCCAAACCACATGATCACTAAGCATAGAGTCTTAAGCGATAAGCATAGTATTCTCCTTGTAGAGGAACCCAATCCCGAGTATGGAAAAGTAGCTAGAGTCGTCAAAAGGTAGTCTATGATGGTAATGAGATTCTTAAGCCTAGGCAAACACCATCATGTATAGGAAGCACTAAAGAGGATAGAAAATTAGAAGATGCCTCTAGGGAGAAAATGGCAAAGAAGTTAAATGATTATTGGTGTACAAAGCATAATATAAAGTTTAAACCCCATGATTACACTAAAGAAAACTGGATAGCCTTGAATATGTTTAAACCTCAAACTCAATTAACCCCTGAGCAAGTATTCTGGAAGAAAGATTTGGATAAGCAAAAACTCGATAATCTTATTGAGAAGAATCCTCCTTGTATGAAAATACCTCCAGCCACTGTGTATCCCCCAAATACACCTATGAATTTAGTGTCCAGAACCCTATCGACTCAAAGCAAGACCCTAATCAGCCTATATGTAGTTTATCAATTATTTGTTGACTTTGAGAAAACATGTAAGAAGAAAATTACACCCACAGGATACTGAAAGGGGGGTTTTGAGCAAACTAAAGAGTGTTATTTAACTGAGGTTATGCCTTTCTTTAAACTACTGAAAGAACAATTTGAGAGTATTCAAAAGGGCATTGATACAGAGATTAAAGAAATGAAAAAGGTGTTTAATGAAATGGAAATTGAGGGCAAAGATAATGAACGTGAGCTTAAAAGTAATGAAATTGAGAGGAAAAATCTACATATCTTAAATGATAACTTGATTTCTAGATGTGTTGCTCAGGATGTGTTCTATACTATTACAAATTATTCTATCACTGCTTCTCAATTTCATGAATTATCTGTTGCCCTGAAAGTTTCCCATGATCGTGTCATTGAGCTTGAGTCCAAAAATTCAAAATTGTATGAGAAAATAGAACAAGATGATCATGATAACTTGGTCAAACATTTTTCTAAATTGTAAGTTGAACATTATGCTTTGCAATTAAAAACTCAAATACCAAGACATCCTCGGATGTTCCTAAGTTTGATACAGTTTTTGAAATTAACAAACGAGATGAACAGATTCGAGCTCATTGTAAAATAATCAAACGATTGAAAACCCAAATCTCACAATTAAAGAGTGATAAGAATGATGTGACTGGCTCCCAAATGCCTCCTACTTTAGATTCTCAGAACTCTCAGAATTTTCATCTTCAAAACATCATTAATGCATTACAACATGAAAATGAATGTTTTCTAGCAGAAAATGAAAAGGTTAAATTGCATTTCAGAGAGTTATATGAATCAATTAAAGTCACTCGAGACAAGAACAATGAAAAGGTAACTTCTTTGCAAAATGAAATTGAGAATCTGAAGAGTCAGGTAAAAGGGAAAATGCCAATCATAAATTGTGAGTCTACTACACCAAAGGTGCCTGCTTGTGCAAAATATGCTATGACTGTGAAGTACATTCCACCTCATCTTAGGAATAATGAACTTGCACTTCAAACATATTTTTTATACCTTAAGGATAGTCTAGAATGTCTCCATGAGATTGTTGAAGAGAATAAAATAGAGAAGCCACTTGATAATGAGATTAAGGATGCTTGCTTATATGCCAAACGATCTCAGGAACTGTTAGAATGCCTAATAACTATATATCCTAAATTTGGTACTAAGAAAGATAGAGTGGTTATGCCTTGCTCTATGCCCAAAGCCAAGCAAGTATCCTTTGATGTGCCTCCTAGTACTTCAGATCCCAATACTTCTAGACCAGGAATGCAGAAAGTAGTGAAACCAGCTAATGTTTCCATCGCTCTACAGAGTAATCAATAACACTAAGGCAAGCGGTCAAAGCCTGTGCAATACAAAGCAAGATAGGACCTCACAAGCTAAGAGTGTTCAAAGGAAGGAAGTAGAAGACCATCCTAGGAACAAAAAGTTTGAGTTTAATAAGATGAATCATGTTGATTCTAGTATTAGCTATAAGCGTATCGTAATTAATTCGACTGCTACAATTTGCAAAACATGTAATGAATGTTTGGTTTCTGGTACTTATCATGATTGTGCTGTGAATGAAGTAAAATATGTTGCTAAGTCTCCAGTAGAAAATGTTAGAATTGCTAAACAGGTTAAGGATGTCAGAAAACCAAGGTGGAAAAGGGTTAAAAAACATTGGAAGCCAACATGAAGAAAATTTAGTGATGTAGGTTATCAATGGAAACCTACTGGCCATAAATTCAATCTTAATGAATTGTGCCCTAAATTATCTAGACCAATGCCCATTAGGAAATGTATTCCCACTGGTAGAATTTTATCTTTAAGAAGTGAACATACTTTGAATAGATCTACTGTCACAACTAGTCCTGCATCTACCTCTAATGATATCATTGATTCTGCTTATGATGCGGGTGTTCCAATCTCGTTTACTAACCAAATGGAACCCATTCTTGCATGGGGATCCAAATTATCCAGTCATCCATACTTGTCTGTGTTCAACTGCAGGTCGTACAAATCGTTTTGTGGTATTTAGACTCAAGTTGTTCCAAGCATATGACTAGAGATCGCTCACGGCTCATGAACTTCATGAGTAAATTCATCGGGACTGTTAGATTCGGGAACGACCACTTTGGGGCAATTATGGGTTACGGAGACTATGTTGTTGGTGACAGTGTAACTTCCAGGGTCTATTATGTTGAAGTTCTTGGTCATAATTTGTTCTCTGTTGGTCAATTTTGTGATTCTGATCTAGAAGTGGCCTTTAGAAAACATACTTGCTTCGTTAGAGAACTTGATGGTGTTGAACTTTTAAAAGGAACTCGTGGAACCAATCTATACACCATCTCCATCGAAGACATGATGAAGACCTCTCCAATCTGCTTGTTGTCAAAGGTTTCGAAAACAAAGTCATGGTTATGGCATCGTCGTCTCAATCATTTGAACTTCGAAACCATAAATGATCTTTCTAGAAAGGACCTTGTAAGAGGTTTGCCCAGATTGAAATATGAGAAAGATCATCTTTGTTCAACATGCCAATTGGGAAAAAGCAAGAAATACGCCCATAAACCCAAACCTGCAAACTCAATTATGGAAGTTCTTCATACTCTTCATATGGATTTGTGCGGACCCATGAGAGTACAAACTATATACGAGAAGAAATATGTGCTACTCGTGGTTGATGACTACTCTCGGTTTACTTTGGTTAAGTTTTTTAGGTCAAAGGATGAAACTCCAGATGTCATCATCAAACTTATCAAACAACCGGCAGTTCGACTTAATAAAACAAATGAATTATCCGAACGAGACAATGGAACTGAATTTGTTAACAGAGAGCTAAGTCAGTTTTATGAAAGCATTGGAATCAGTCATCAAAGAAGTGTTCCACGTACTCTTCAACAGAACGGTGTAGTTGAAAGACGAAATCGAACTCTTGTCGGCCGCAAGGACTATGCCGATCTACTCAAAGGTTCTAATGTTTCTCGGGTGAAGTTTATCACACGCTCGCTATACCCAAAATAGTTCCCTTATACACGCCACTCATGGAAAAACTCCATACGAACTAGTCCATAACCGAAAACCAGATCTTTCTTTCCTTTGTGTATTTGGTGCTTTATGCTATCCAACGAATGATGGTCAAGATTTAGGAAAGTTAAGAGCTAAGGCGGACATTGGAGTTTTTGTTGGTTACGCACCAAACTGGAAGGGTTACCGAATCTACAATAAAAGAACCTGAGATATCATGGAAACTATTCACGTCACGTTCGATGAGCTGTCTGAGCAAATGGCTCCTGGACAATCTAGTTCTGGACCCGCATCTCAACATTCATTAAGTAGTCTCATTAGTTCTTCTCTTGTACAGAATCCCTCATCTGCAGTTCCATATGTACCTCCTTCTGAAGAAGATTTGAAGAAATTGTTTGATCCGATATTTTATGAATACTATGAACCTCTTGTCAATGATCACTCTACACCATCAATAGTGGTGGCTCCTAATCTAGTCAACACAGATAATCCATCAGTTTCTGTGTCACTAACTCTAGAAGCGCCTGCTGCAAATCACTCATCATCATCATCAAATCTTCAATCCTCGAGTATACATCATGGAAATGTTTCTGCCAACTATGATGGAGATAACCCCTTTGCCACTCTAGAAGATGCATCATTTGAAAATATATTTGCCCCTGAACCAACACTTGAACCATCTTCATCAGGGGATCCAAACTCTGCTACATCAGTTCCTCATCACCAACCACAAGAACATCTCAGAAAATTGACACATGATCATCCTTTGGACAATATTATTGGTAATCCATCTCGTCCAGTATACACTCGTAAACAACTTGCCACAGATGCCTTATGGTGTTTCTTTAATTATGTATTATCAAAGATCGAACCTAAAGATGTCAAAACAGCCATGTCTGAGGACAGCTGTTTTAGTGCTATGCAAGAAGAAATCCATGAGTTTGATCGTCTTGATGTATGGGAATTGGTACCTGATCTAGATTGTGCTATGATCATTGCTCTCAAGTGGATCTTTAAAGTAAAGCTTGCTGAGCACGGTGATGTTCTGAAGAACAAGGCAAGATTAGTGGCAAAAGGATACCGACAAGAGAGGTATTGACTTGAAGAATCAGGTTCTGCCAATCGGATTGAGGCTATCGAATCTTCCCGCTAATGCAGCTAGCAAGAACATGGTGGTTTATCAAAGGGATGTAAAGATTGCTTTTCTTAATGGTGATCTCATAGAAGTAGTTTACGCCACAACCCGAAGGTTTTGTGAATCCGTAACATCCTACCCATGTATACCGCTTGAAGAA